>CM076579.1:827533622-827677419 GCA_034641835.2 Pinus albicaulis | reverse complement strand
TGAAAAACTACTCCTAGTGAGTTTGTTAGAGGTCATATCAATCATAGCTACATCTCTGTCTTCAATGTAAAACTGCAATCATCAACCACCTGTCCTTTAGAAGTAGCCCTATTCACCTTTAGAGTATCTCTGTCAACAATTTTTCTGCCTGATAAAATATGGTTTCTAGAAAAGGTAGACCCAAGCTAGGTGAAAAAACAATGCACAGTGCTTTTAGGAAACACACCCTTTCACTTGTGAAGTTTAAGAAATCAAACACCACTTTTGTATTTCTGCCTCCAAAGTTAAAATCCTATCAACGAACCCTGCCCTTTATTGCACTATTCATCCTTAGAATCTCTTTGTCAATCAACTTTTCAAAATGATACAATATGGTGAAAAGAGGGCAGACTGCTAGAAGGGGCTTGTTGTGATAAGTGTTTTGATAACCCTGTTCTTCAGAAATGACCTTCCTCTTGAAACATATCACAAACAACAGCTCCTTAAAATGACATCATGTAGTGAAAAGAAAAAGCAGACCTAGGTTGGGTGTAAAATCAGTGCACAGTGGTTTAGGAAACACACTCTTTGCTTGTGAGTTTAAGAGACCCACCAACACATTTATACACCTGCCTTCAATGTTTAAATTCCTATCAACAAAACTCTGTCCTTCGATATGCTGTTCACCTTTGGAACCCCTTTGTCAACAAATTTACAGTGGGAAAATATAGTGAATGAAAGGCAGTCTGCTTAAAATAGTATGTTGTGAGGAAATGCCAATAATTACTCTGTTTTTTTGATGTCTTAGATGCCAACCCACACACCTAGCTCCTAGGAGGTTTATAATCTTTTAACCATTCTGTCCTGTACTGGTGTGCCCACTTTCCACTGTTTTGCATCTCAAGCAAATCACCACACATATGCGAAGAATGTCAATACACAAGTTTGGGGTGATAATGACAGAGTTTTTTAAGAAGACCACAAGCCTTTAGGTTGAAACTGTGTGAGTTTTCCTTTTTAAAGAAAATATGTCACAATTCCTTCCATTGGTTGCATTTCACTGCTTTGACAATGTGGCAAGGTCTGGAGGACTGTGAGGACAGTTTTCTCTTTTAAGACCAAACCCTGTCTTTTCATAACAAAGCTTCTTCTAATCAAAGCACAAATCTTTACAAGACAACTTCAAAACCCCGTATCTCTATATGTGCTCTTTGAATGACAAATTCGGCCTTTATCATATTGCAATAGTTCAGTTCACTGTGTAGAAAGGCTGCTTTTGTTTTTAACAATAATGGCAAGGTCCGGGGTTTTTAAGCATTCTTGTCATTTATCAACATCTTGCAATCGATGGGGAATTCATAAAAATACCTCAAACTTTGATGGACGCCCGCTTGAAGGGATGAAAGAAACGCTGGACACTCTGGACAGCTACGCGGCAACCTTTGGAGAAAACCCGTCGCGCAGAAAATGCTTGTCGGGTCGGCCTGTCGTGTGGTCGGGCGGCCTTGTACAGGCACGTCGCGCCAACGTACAGGCACGTCGCGCCGACAAAGATGGCCCGTGTAAAACTCACGCCGAGCACGTCGCGCCAAAGCCCAGGCACGTCGCGCTGCCTCTGCACAGTGTTAACTTCTGCCTGATGACCCGAAAATTGCTGCTTTGGTGCTAGGGAGGCACGGGGGTGATTTTAATTTTGAAATTGACAATATTTTCCCTCAACTTCATTCCTTTATATCAATTCGAAACAAGCCTTTAACAGTCTCAAACTTTGGGAAATGAATTTTGGTTTCTTTTGACTCTGTTTTGTCTTTCAAACTGTGGGTTTGTCATTTTGCATATGTAGACCTGAAAAATGGCTCTGACCCCGAGCTAAATACTGCTTTTCCTTTGAAGGACAAGGCTGGTTTTGTAAATCCGTCTTTACAGTTTTTTTTTTTTGGCCTTTGACATCTTCTCCAAACTTTGAATACAACAGGTGCCAAGTTTACTGATATAACTTTGAATTTTGGTTATGGTTTCTCAATTTCAAAAGGCGCCCCTTTTTCCAAAATGATTTCCTGCTTATAGGTACATTACCTATGATGTATCTGTCCTTTGAATGATGAAAAAGATGCATTTGTTCCAAGCCCTAAACTGACAATTTTTATCAAACCTCCTCCTTGTCCACTTATAGCATTGTATACCTTGGCGACTGTTTATTCAGCATGATATGGCCTGTGTTCTTTCAAAGTGTTTGCTGATTGCTGCTTCCAGATGATTCACAAGCTTCCCTTGGGACTGTAAGTGCGCTTTTTTGATGGCTTGCTTTCACACTATACTTCACTATTTACTCAAAAGGATCTTCTTTAGGCTTCTGGGCAGGTGATAGTGAGATGCCTTTAACCATTTCTCTAAAGCAACTGCTCCTTTTGGTATCAATAGCATACATTATTCATAACATTTCCTTCTTTCCACTATAGGTACAGTCTGACAGATAGCTTTTTGAAGAGGGAAATCAATACCTTTGCATCATAAACAGTAACACTTACCTGTGCAATGACTCCTATTCAGTTTTTGGTATCCTTCCATTATATTTTATATCAATCAGCTTCAGCAACTTGCAATGGCTTTGGCCCTCTACTCATGCATGGAGGAGGCTCTTCATCAGGTAAGGTATCCGAAGGCCTTTTTTACCACTATGTTTGACACAGCCTTTCTCTGAATGTGGTGGTAAGTAAACCATTTGAACAACATCAATCTAGGCATCACTACTTGCAAGCATCACTGTGTTTTAGAAGGAACCCTAGCCACAGTGACACTGTTCTAAGGTTGCTGAGATATTTATCATTTGGCTTGTTCATCTCATGACCTGTTACTTGACAAAAACTTTTTGTGACTATGAAGGTCAGTGCTTTTTTGAAAACCCAAGGGCTTTCCTTCTGCCTGTGTAATGGCATTGGTTAACAGCATCTATTCCATTTGATTTTGGACAAAACAGGCTTCTTATGATTGGGATGTTTACTGATGACAGGCCTTCTAAAGCTTCAACAATTCATATGTTTTGCAAGTTTGAAATGAGCTCCTTTATCAGGCCAAACTCCCATTTCCTTTGAGCTAGCATATTTCAACTATATTCCTGTTATGATCATCAATTACATCCATAAAACCTGAAGATATTGTTTCATTGTTTCAGTAAAGGCAAACCTGGACTTTTGCAACCTTCTGAGTCAATGCTGGCCCGCGCCCTCTGCTTGTGGATGAAGGAGGCGCCCTAACCCTCTGCTTGTAAATGAAGGAGGTTCTGGGCCTTGAAAATTTACCAGTTTGCTGAGACAGTGGTATCCCTTTTTTCCTGTGATTTTCATGCTGGAAAGAGCTGTAAAGTCCAGATGAGTAGCTTTCTGTTTTGCAGACATATCTAAAGGCTTAAGTTACATTTAGAAGCAATTGTTCCTCTAACTGTAAACTCAAACATTTACTCCATGAGATGAAATATATTTCCTGCCTTTGTAGAACCATAGAACACTGTGACAAACCTAATAGTCAGCTTGAGGTTGGGTTTCATGCAGTGCTGAGATCTAGGGGATACAAGTGGCGCGACTTAGGGCTGTTTGTCAATTTCATTTGCAAAGTAAAGGATCAGTCATGGTAGGCCTGTAGCAGATGGAGGCTTTTTGGCTTTTTGATGATTGCCAAGGGTGAAATGTCTTAAAGCGCCACTTCCTAACATAGGGGAGACTTTTGAAACAGATGTGGATTTGCCTTTTAAAGCTGAGGGTCAGACCAATAAGGCTGAAGCTAGATAGGATTGTGACCATGAGGTTTTGATTTCGCCAGGGGTGGATTGAATGAGTAGAAGGGCAGAAAAAGTTTTGGGAGGGTTTTCTGGATGACATATTGACATAAGGAAATCAGTTTCTAGAAAACTCAGCTGTAGATATAGTCATCACTAACAATGTAAAAAATACTGATGGCTAACAGGTTCTCCACCTAGGCTCTGAGAAAAAATCCTCATCTTTATGGTTTCTTCTTCTATCTCCATGTAGTCAAAAGCATCATTAATTCTATCTACATGCTTTTGAGAAGTGATGGATTCAATCCCTGAGAAGTGGGGGATCTTGGATTGATAGTTATTTCGCAAAGGTAATAGTGGTTTTTGTAGATCCAGTGGAACATACTAGGTTTCCATGATGGGAGGAAAAGGAAATAAGGGTTGATTTACAAGGGGAGGATTTGTGAGAGGTGGAGTAGAATGGAGTGGGGTGGTTTTCACAGTGGTGGTATGGATGGGTGTAGCTGAGGTACTTGGACCAGAGAACTGATTCTGAGTGGATTTGAGATGAAAAGGGCTAAAGTGATGGAGAAGCTAAAAGTCAGGTGGAGTGGAAGGAGAAGCATCTCTACTGGAGCTTTACTACAAATCTATAGGGTCAAGGTCAGATTGGTCATCTCTACTTTGTGACATGGTCCTGAATAGATTCTTGGTATGGTGCAAGTCAAACTGAGGATCTTGTGAAATTTTAAGGTGTTATAGTGCAGAAATTTCTCTATGAATGGTCCTAACAGTGGGTGAGTTTCCAGCTTTAGAAGTTTTCCACAAAATATTTTTTGGGTCATCAACTACGGTAGGAGGATTTGGGTCTGGGTGTGATCTAGTATTGATCCTTCGTGAATCCAGATCTCTTTACTCGAAAATCAGAGAAGCTGGAGGTTTGGGACTATTTTTTGGAAGGCTGGCCTCTCTTAGTGTTTTATTTACTCACACAAGGTATAACTAGGCCCTGAAAACTGATTTGGACTATTTTGACACAATCCTAGAAAAACCTATGGGACCAGTGAGATGAAAAAAGGCCTACTGGAGGCTGGCGGAGTCGCCAGGTTGATATTTTTGAAATTTTGAGGATATGTATACAATGGTTCACTACCAATTTTTTGATAAAAATCAATCTAGGGAGTACTTTTGGGCTTTTGAGTTTCTTTATGTAGCCTTAAGGTTTCAATGAGTATCCTCTAGCTGAGTCATCATCTTGCTAGGATGGTGAAGAAATTAGTTTCTACTCTTGGCTATGAGTTGATTTTTTAAGTCAAACTGGGGATGTCTATGAGTCTGTAAGAGTTTTTCAAGCTACTATGAACTCTATCCCACCGTGATCGTCACTATGTTAGCTCCCCGTAATTTGCTAGGTTGATTGAGATACAAATGGACAGGGGTAACATCAAACAAAGCTTTGGAATGTAAGGACCTAGCCTTGTTGGATTCATAGAGGAATCTCTCTAGTAGATGCAAAGATGTGAACTTATTTGTTGATTAGGGTTGATTTTAGGCTAAATGTTAAGTGTAGGGTATTTTGATTGTTTTTGGTTGGGTATGATTCTCAGATAGATTTAGATATAAAACATGGGAGATTGTTAAGTCATTGGGAAATGGAGTCTAACAAGGTCATGATAAGTTCATCAATGGTTTCAAGAGCATTTTCGGGGAAATTTTAACTTGGTTGGTGGATATTTTAAGGTTGTGAAGGGTCATGAGGTGAACATTAAGCTTGAGAACAATAAGCTAATAAAGGGAAAAAATTGAATCCTTTATGTACTCGTAAATTGAGAGAGTTAGAAGATTTATGAGCATAGCAAGAGAATCAAAGGCACAAGAAAAACCTAATCCATTTGATTTCAGACTAAAAGAAGATAATCAACCAAGACAAACATTTAGATGAAACATAGAAAGGCAAGAAACTTATTTAACTTTCATAGATTTCATCATTAAGAGCATAAAAACATTTAAGATGCACAAGTAGTTATAACCATAGAAGCAAAGAAAACCCTGAACATCTAAAGTTATATCTATGAAGGTTCCTTGAAACAAATTTAGCTAAGTAAAGGCAAAGAGCATGATTGAAAAAGACTTCTTTGATAAACCTAGGCAAAGATGCTTTTAAAGAAATGATTCCAGGAACAGAGTATTTCAGTGGAAAAAATATGTAGGGCTGGCCATAAATCATACTTGACACTAACTAATCTAAAAAATTCAATAAATGGACAAGCTAAGAACTTCTTAGGGAGAAAGAGATGGATTCCCTAACATATCTCAACAGAAGAAAACATTGAGGCAGTGAAGGACAAACAAAATTAAGGTGCCATCAGAAAACATTTCTTAATCTAAATTTTTTGTCCTACTGCAAAATAGCAAGATGGAAAACATAATGGAAAACTAGAAAACATGAACATAAGAAACACTTCACCATCAACCAAGCTTATGGATCCTGCAAATAGTCTCTCTCCATCAACAAGCAAACTAGGGCATTCATGAGCTACAAGACATCAAATTGTTATCAAAAACTCCAAGAGACTATGTATTGCTTCAGCATAAGTCATCAAAATACAACTAATACATAAGAGCCTCATGCTCTATTTATGGATAAAATGAGGAGGTGGAAACCCTAAGAGGCTTCCAGAAACCCTAATTTAGCCATAAATGTCATAAATGTGCTTAATGACCATGCAAGGCCGAAGACACATAAGAGATGAGATAATAAATGAAAAACATCAAAAAATAGCTCCCAAATCAAATCAGGAGTGATTTTTCCAAAAAAACATTAAAAAAATAATTTGTCATTAATCAGTGTCTTTTGTTGATTTTTTGGCAAAAGGTTGTCTCTATGCGTAGCGCCATTTCAGCAAAAACTACGGTCTATTGCAGCTAAGTTTTGGACCCCTTCCCGGCATCGGATTTGGCCTTGTGATGGCTTGTTGGAAATATTGATGAGTCTAATTTCAAAAAATACTTTATCTGTGCTGAATGGATGCCATTTACCTGCTCAAAAATAAAATCTCCCATGACTGCTCTGTGCGCAGTGCCATGCCTAAAAAGGAGGCAAAAAAGTCAATTTTGAGGTGGTTTTTGACCTTTTGAGGGGCCAAAATGATCCAATTGACCTGAAATTTTCTAGCTAGACTATTGGTGATATGAAAAATCCAAAAATGTAAACTCCAGCAGCTGAGGATGCTCCAATTTTGTGCGTAGCGCCTAGGGTGTTGCGCTCCTAGGGGTCAAATTTTGGAAAAAAACAAAAAGTTTTCGGATTTGCCTCAAAATTGGTGTGTATACCCCTCAAGGGGTTTTAGACACCTTCTAAGAGGCATCAGCCAAGATCCTGAGGCTTTCATGCACTTTGGTCCTTTTTAGCTCTTCTATCTCCTGAGGGCTTGCTTGAGTTTGGCATTAGCAAGCATGCTCTTCGTTGCATAGTGTTTTACCATTTTCTTCTGCAAGGCAAGGCCCCTCTTCACCTCTTTGAAATGTTTATTCCCCTCTTTATAATAGTATATGACCCTTTGTGCCCTCTCAAAATCCTTTTCCCATTCTTGAAGCTGGGAATCCTTTTCTAAGAGGAGCAACTTAGTACTTATCCCTGGTCCTCATTATCACTGTCTAGATCAACAAAAAGAGGCCGTTGAGAAGTCTTTTTGATCCTTTTTCTCCTTCTTACTTGTACCTTCTGCTCAACTTTTTCCATTTTTTCTTTGCCTTTGTCCAATGTTTTGGCTGTTTAAGAAGAGATGGCCCTTTGCCTTTTAGAGGCAGCAAACACATTTCTTCTCCCTCTGTGATATGTGCATATGAGAGGGGTAACAATGGAAGTTTTAAAGGCAGTTCTATCGTGATTTTAACCTTTAGTTTGCTTGATATCTTCTGCACTTGCATCACTCATATTTTCTTTGTCATCCATGGACTGATTTTTGTCAAGACAGTCATGATTGTTGTCATGACTAACATGACTCTTTCGTTGACTGTCTGGTGTACTTTGATGGTTGTCCTCCTCATGATCTTTCTCCTCCTCTTCATCATCTTGCTGCTCTTCTTCATCAGCTTGTCATTCTTCTTCATCATTTTTCCCACGACTTCCATCTCTGTTTTCCTCTTCATCGGGCTCACTACTCTCATCTTTGTGTCTGCCTTCACTAATTTCATCATTGCCATCACTACTTTCTTCATGGCTACTCCTCTCCTCTTCACTGTTTTCTTCATTTTCATCATCTTCTTCTCCACTGCTCTATTCTTGTCCATCATTATCTATCTCATTTTCCTCCTGACTGTTGCCTTTTATTTTTCTTCACTAGGGCTATTTTTAGCCCCCTCACTTGGAAATTTAGGGGAAGAGGTAAGAGCTAAAATTATTTGTGGATAAGGCACATGGGAAGATGATGTATGTGTGGAGGTATATGATTTTTAAGTGGAAGGAAAGTTCTATTGGATGAAGGCCCCGGGTTCTGTAAACACATCATGTGAGATGAAGGTTTCCCGAGATATTCCTTGTTGCTCTAACTGGTATAGGACAATCATTTTGATCGGGGAGTGACGAAAGAGGCTCGGGATTTGGTGGTCATAGATTTTCTTCTTGACATTTGAGGCCATTTTATCAATGCTTCAGAAAAGGTAGTAAGGTAGGTTCATCATCTTGACCCTGGTAAAATGCATCAGCAACCTTATATGATATGAGTAGATCCAGGAGTATCTCCCCTCACATGTGAAATAACTGATAATCTGCCTCATCAATGCAGCATACCTCTCCAGCAAATTGGGAAAAGGGAAAACAACCTTACAATTTTTTTGATAGCTGGGTTTCAAATAGGGCCCATAATAACTCAACTCCAGCTTCTTTTGTTTGAACCACACCTCAACAATGTCTGGTATACCTGTTGCTTTGGAAATGATCTCAGATGAGAGCTCAAATTGTACCCCTACCAGATTGACTTGATGGTTTTGTAAGCTACAGACGAATAAGCTAGTTAAGTTTGAATGGCTATTGACTTGGTTGACCTTCTCACAAAATTTGTAGCACCCTACATCCTGGAAGCATGAAAGGATCATAGGAGATGAAGTGAGTGGAGTGGTGTCTAGGGGCTCAAATATTTTTTCTTTTCCTCCATGATGTTTTGGCTTGGTGGGAGTATGACTCTCATCACTACTGGTATGATTATCTCCCTCTGACATGATTATTGGTCCAAAAAACAACAGTAGGACCTTTAGACTTTTCTTGAGGGTTTTTGGGCAAACTAGGTGCTTTTAGTGGTTTTTAGGTCAACTCTTTGCAAAATGAAAGCTAAGGTGAAAATGATTTTTTAGAGCTTGCACTTGGGGTTTAGAGGTTAGCCTATAGTCACCCAATCTTCTTTTTGTACTCAAAACCAATTTGACTTGCAAACCCTAACTCAAAGACTAAATAATTGATCTTTATATAGTCTAGGGTTTGGTCTAATTTTGACTATGGATGACTTCCTTGTTTTTAGAAAAAGGAGAGCTTTGGAGGAGAAAACTGTTTCACCAACCATATACTTTGCTTACAAAAGTTTTGAAGATGAAATTTTGGATTTTGGAGCTCTTTGAGAAAATGTGGAGAAATCTGGCTGGAGCGTAGTGCCTGTGCGCAGCGCCTGTGCGTAGCACTGGGCAAACTAGGCAATGTCCCGAGTGCTTCCTATATTTTTTGGGCCTGTGCGTAGTGCCGGGCTCTAAGCGCATAGCATAGTGTATTTTTACACTACCCGCCTCCCTCCTGTGCGCAACGCCTAAGGCCACGTACGTAGCATCGGCCTCAGTGTGTAGCATCCGAAAGTTCTACAGTTTGGCCTTAAAACCCCGAAAAAAATTCTCCCAATGGCTTCTTCTCTTTCGAAATGGAAAATGATGCATGGGAAAGGTTCAAGTGACCTTTTATATTTGATTTGAAAAGTATTTTTTTAAATATCAAACCCACTTTTGCAAATTTAATGTCCCTTATATTTTAAATGTGCCTTTTAACTAATATTCGCTATGAAACACACTTTTGACATTTTTTGGAAAAAATGTTTACTTATGCCTATGTCATCTTTTGCAGAACAATATTTTTGACATGGAGGCTTTGTTGGGGGTTTATTGCTGAGATGAAAAACCAGGGTCACACTTTCTTTTTAGGCTATTTTGATAATAACTTATGCCCAACCTTTGATCTTATTTCAAAAACTCTGTTTTTTACCCTTTGGTAAGATGATCCCTTTTAAACTGACACTCTTTGTCTTTTCTTCTCTTAGTGCAGGTGAAGAAATTATATTTTTGACAAAACCCTAAAGAAGTGGCTTCTGTCCTTGAAATATTTGAGATGGTTTCTTACTTTTCACCACTTTTTTGTTAATCAACAAAAACAAACCCTGATTCTCTTTTGCCCATAGGCCTGTTGCTTTGTCTTGTTTGCGACTGCCTCCTAAAATGATTACATATTATTACCTTACCTCTTCTTATTTTTGGTGGTGACCTTGGCTATTCATTTTAGAAATGTGAACAAGGGAAGTTGTCCCTTGCAGTGTTTGTGCTCTACGCCAAGAAGGCTTTTCTTGAATGAATTTGGATCAAAATTGCTTGATTTTATTCCTCTTTGAATACAATCTCTTTATGTAGGAAGGCATAACTTTTTGGGCACCAAATCCTTCCTATGAGTTAGTTAAACCTTAGGTGATCTATTGGGGGATTTCTTGTACTTTGACTTTGGATAGAGACTTAGACTTAGGGATCACCAAGTACAAGATATGACCTATGATAAGCTTAGTGTATTGAAGACCTAAGATCCAACATACTTGACTATCCAAAGGGCCTGCAGAGACAATCAATGTCTGAGAATATTATGGAAGAGACAGCAAGGTTATTTGATTGGTAGGTTTAGGTAGTAGTGGGTAATTATGTAGGTAAACAAAACAGAAGATTTTGGCCAAAAGGCAAGACATGGTGAAAAAATGGGTGACAAGTTAGGGTAAAAAAGATGGCTTGAGCCCATGATGGGTCTTCCGGGAGTGGTGTGCCAGTCATGACTAGATAGGATGATAAAATAGTGAAAGTTTTATCTCAGGATAATGAAGGCAGTGAGATTTCTAGAACTCACAATGTTTATGAACTTTGTTTCTAGAAATCTAGGACCAATACTTAGTCATCTTCAGATAGTGAAAATTATGGATGGCTAACACAATCCATTCTCGATTTTGAATGTTCAAACCTCATCCCCACCCCACACTCATACCTCTTCACCTTGCACTCACCATTCCTCACCTCACACGTCATTCACTTCAAAAGACTGTTCCACCCGCACTCTATCCACATCAGCAACCATTTCAGACCCAATCAAAGCAAGAAAATAGATCAATGGGGACCTCGAGGTAGATTTCAACTCAAGTATGGCTATGGTACCCGAGGTTAACCAGCCTCTAGTGGGACAGGGCACTTTCCTAGACCTATTAGGTTAGGGTGGATATTTTACAGCAGACACAACACCCTCACCAAAGGAGATGAACCCTTTTCAGCAGGCTAATTTGATACTCGAATAGATTCAGCCGACCACAAGTATGAATCACCCAGGAAGTCAACTATCACAAAAATAGCCACCAAAATCACCGCATGAGCACTTATCTAGATCAATAACCAGCGGTCAACCCCTATGAGTGAGACCGCCGCCTAACGATATGTCCAATGTTGAGAGTATGCAAACCTAGGGCACTGAAAAATTATACAATTTCATCTAGCGAGCAGCACAATAGGCAGAAGGGCTATGCAACGGCCTCCACCAGAGGTTCGAGGAGCAACAAAAATAGATAAATGTGCTTACTGAAGATCGCAACTAGTTGAAGGGAGAAAATGAAAGTCTATAGGAGCAACTGGAGAAGGTAACGGATATTTTCAAGGATCTCTGGCCAATAGTAATGGTTTAGGATGACAAGACACCAAGAGACATATCAGCTTGCACCATAGTCGAACATTCTATCCGCGTGAAGACAACTTGTGCGAATCTTAGAAAGGAAAACCAGGAGCTAAAGGAAGTGCTCGCGACAAGACCGACATTTCCAGATCCTGCTGTAATATATGCTGAGAAGGTTACTGAGAAGCATATACTAGCAACTGGGATGTAGGAAACCCTGGGGACAATAGTAATAGAGGCTTACAACCTCCTGAAGCATTCACATGAGTGTTATAACTTGTTAACTATGAAATCCCAACCGATCTCAGCATAACTGCAACATATTTCACAAGAAATAAAAGAGGCCATGGATTTCATCAGCATAACCTAGTTATACAATCAAGCGGAGGTACTGGAGTCCACAATACAGAAGATAGAAGAGAATTATGCTACCACAAAGTAGGTCCTCAGAGAAGTAAGGCAACCAGTCAAGCACACTGCAGAAGCAATAGAGAAAATGGCCGCTGAGGCCGAAATCTAAATTAAAGAAGTATTTAGCAAACTTTCATTCGTTGCAGGAGAAACTGAAGCTGAATGAGTTGCCACAGAAACTGACAAGCTCATTAAAGAATGGAAACAGGAAATTAACGACTTTGCTGAAATCAAATCTTTAGCATTAGTAAAGGTTCTCGAGTTGGGGCCTTTGTTTGGATAGAGAGAGGAAACGGAGAAGATAGGGCTAGCCACAGAAGTAGACAGACCAATGGAGACTGAAGAAATAGGAAAGGATTGACTCAGGACGAGTCAATATTATGTGGTTGAGGCCTGTTGGGGCCTTTTCTTTTTAAATGAAACAGTTTTGAGTTGCAGAGAAGAGGTGGCGGAGCGCAATCACGGTAGACAGGGAGTTGTTACGGTTGTAGAGAGCTGGAGAATAGGTGGCGCGACAGTTGCGGAAAACCAACACAAATGACAAGAAGGGGCGACAAGGATAGGAAGCGAAACTTCCAGTGATCAAAAAGAAGTGGCAAACAACAAATCAGGAAAAGAGGAAAATTTGACAATCATGTTGGCAAAGGAACAAATAGGAAATCAGCCAATGTAGACAAGAGGTTAGTCCAGTAGAGGGCTGAGGAAGAGAGTCGTGGGAAAGCTATGTTTTGTCATTGTTGTAATCTATCTCTCTATAATATACTTTGCGGAGTAATGTAGTTGTTTTTTATTGATAATGAAAAATACTTCTACCTGTATTTGGTGTATTGAGTTCCGTGTTAATCAGTTCGGTACTGTGTATGTATCACCCTCTTTTAAATTTTAATTTTCCATCCTGAATATGCTTAATGAGTGGTATCTTGTGCAAAGTAGTAAGATCTGTTTGATGTTCCAAGTTCTTTCTGTTTTGTTTCCTAGTCATGATCGGTCAATACTTGATTTGTTTCTAACCTTACTAAGGTCACGGCACTCCTCGAGTGAGACTCTCTGCTCTTTTGAGTAGGGTGAAAATGTCGACGTTGTGATAGAATACTACGAAAACCTTGTTGGCCTCTAATCTAAACTTGGGTCTTGCTCAGGGACCTTCTTTCTTGCCAAAAATTTTGGCTTATTTTAGTGTTGAAATTTTGTCGATGTTTGGGTAATAAAATTGCAGTCATCTGGTCTATAATAATAGGTACCTTTCTTGCAAATTCATTGTCAAAACAATCAAAACAATAAAGGGAAATTATTTCTCAGAAAGAGAAGTCATATATTCCACACAGTGAAAAGCGCATCTATTTCATTGATTTTTTGGTTATCTCAGAAAAGAGGCTACAGGTAAACAAGTAATCAGTTTTCGAATTAGGAAAACTAAGGCTTCATGGCAACCAGAGTTCTTTAAAAGAAAAGCACAACTTATAGAAAACATATTGATCAATAGAGCGGGAGAGCCGAAGAAGAGAAATAGACAATATTTAAAATAAGTTGGTCGAGAAATATACTAAGGCATGAAGCAACGAAGAAGAACTGCGTGCAACAGGAACGGATGGCCATGATCTACTCATAGATCCAAAGGGAAGCAGACCAATGACTGATATTACAGCGCACAAAGAATGACTTCACACACGCAATTTTTAAAGTTTATTTTTAAGTCAAATCTCATGGTATGTTAAGTGACTTGCAATGTGATGAGATGAAGAGCAAGCAAGGAAGACTGTCAGATCTGGGCACAAATCAATGGTGGAGATTAAAGCATAGATGAAGTGATTTCACAAATCGAAATATTTAAGGTTTATCGTTAAGGTAATCGCATGGTATGTTAAGATACTTGCAATGTGATGAGGCGAGGGACAAGTATCGACATAGTGCACCAGCACAATTTCGCAAATTGCAGAGATTATGGTTTAGCCATTATCAATGTAAAGTTAAATTTTTGGATGGCTGATTTGCTAATTTGTGATTGCTTCCTATTGGTCAACTGGTTATGGGGCCCAAGAACCACAGTTCCACCTATATGCATGTTATTTGGGGGAAATTGGAGTTTTTTTTAAACTGATCATTGTTGATTGCACAAATATGTAAGTTTTTAAAACTTCCAATGCATGATTTTAGATCAGTCTCATTTCTATGCCACATCACCTCTACTCTCGTCGCACATCGCACTTCGCCATTTTCAACATTTAACTCCCACAATTTCATATTAAAACTTTCGATGCGTGATCTGCGATCGGTCCCACTTCTTCACCATGTCATCACCCCCTCGCATACCATTCATTCCGCTCCATGTCTCCCCTATCAATTAAACTTGTTTCAAAGGGGTTCTTTGTAAATTCTCATAAAATGAGCCTCCTCCATTATATCCAAAAGTTTCAGGTTGTTCGCCATTATAAATGGCTTTCAACCAAATAAGGGAAAGGAACAACAAAAAAGCGACAGCATTTCTTTCAAACAGTTTTCTACCACTACTCTCAGTATCAACACATTTTTCACCAGGCACCGAGCATCATTCAAGGAAAAACTACATACCATTTTCAATACTTTTTTTCACATATTAATAGGAGACATCCACATGTCATTCCCACTATTTTTACACTTTTTGCTGAATATTGGTTGCACTAAAACAAAAGAGTGGTCTTTGAATAGACTGCCACCTTACACAACCATTTCGGACTGACAAACTTCATGATGCCTTCATGATGCTTATCTTGTTTTTAATATAGCACTTTGTAATTAAGACTAAGGGATAAGCCTCAACTCTTGCATGAGGTTGCCATGACTTTTGAAATAGATTTACCTTTTTATGTGGAAGATGATAATATAATATTTTGTATATATATTCCAAACTGATATGAAGTCAAGGTTGGTTATTGGTTATTTAATTTTGACTTATATGAACTGTAACATGTTTTGTGAATGAAATGGAATAATACTACTGAGGAATTATTACCAATTTGTTGTGTGTATTGTCTACTTTATTTGTGTTTCCATATCTCCTTTCTTCCAGCTCTAGTTTGAAAATCATCATATTGTTATGTGTTTTTATTAGTCTCTTAAGCATGTTATGTGTTTTATCAGTTTTTGTTAGTCTCACACAATGAGCATTCCTGATAAAATATATGTTATAACAGTGGAAGAACATCACTCATGATAGTTATTCTTCATGATATTTTAGTGAGAATCTTGTCACACTATAAATATCTTTCTCTCAATGGAATATTTTCAAACTGCTACTTTTGTCAATTTCTACTAAATTAGTAGATTTTTGTTTCACAGACCTATTGATTCTCATCATAGACTACAAAATTGCACCTTGCTACCACATCAAGTTACAATACCCTCCTTAGTAGAACTGTGGATTTGACTGAAATCTCTCTTCAGTGAATCAGATTTTATACGATATTCCAATCCCATAAAACAAAACATTAAAATTTCTGTATATTTTAAGATGTGTCTGGTCTGGCACTTGCTGCAGTCCAAGTTTTGATTCCAACGCCAACATATTTTGGTGCATCTGCCGGGAGACGAAGGCCTTGTAACGAAGTATTCTCCCGAATCTATTGTTATGAATTATTGATGGTGAATAAGAATTGGTGACTTGAAGAATACTACAAATTTGTTCACCTGGCGACTCCAAAAAGAGGAAGAGGGGTTTCAAGACCTCCTTCTACAAGGAGGAATTGGAGATCTCCAACTATGACTCTAGTTGCTAACCCAGAGAAAATCATCAAATATTTTAAAGGAAAACAGAGATTAGTTGAAGCCACATATCAGTTAGTGAGTGAGGTACACAAAAAGTACGTTCCATAGCAAAAGATAACTCTATCTACTTTAGAATATAAAGAGGCTTTAGTTTCCAAAAATTCTGCTGAAAAATCTCAAGTTAAGCTACTCCTCTAGAAAATAAAGTGGATATTGTTAACTTAGGCCCAGCTGAAGGTTTTTCTTACTCATCACCTAGTAAATTTGAAATAAGTATTGTTCTAGTTAAATAAGGAGAAATTGAATTTCTAAGTGTTGAAAAGAGGTCAGAAGAGTTTCTACTGACTGAAGGGGAATTAGAACAAGTATTAGCTATTGCGCCCTTTCTTGATAGGGATATTTTGACTGAAGAAAAATTCAAGACTATTTTAAATTTCCTTCAGACTCATCCTGAATACCAGTATCTTGTCACTCCTCAGCAAGAATATTTTCCTTTATATCCAAATCCATTTATTGGATCATCTTCCTCTCATCAACTTGAAGAGACTGTACCCAAAGGTCTTACCTTTAACTTATCTGATTTCCTTGCTCAGCAAAATAAATTTTAATTAACTCCATCCTCTCAAGAGACAACTTTAGATTCAGATTCTTCTATTGAAGGTGAAGTCAAGACATCCTCTGTTCATATTTTTGAAAACCCACTCTTCTCAGTTCCAAACCCTGAAAAATCAGCTCAAGACCCCCAATTTTCTTCTTACCAAAATCAAAATCAGAATTCACTAATTGTAATTCCTATTTCTCAAATAGCTACATCAATTGTACATCATCAAAATATCGCTCAGCCTACCCTTACAAGGATGCAGCAGATAGTGGTTGTGAGATATGTGCCACTTGTTCTTCCTCGACACATGCATGCACTTCCCCAAGGATATTACTTGAGATATCTTCCAAAATACACTGGGGAGGGAGAAGGATTTTTTGTTGAAGAACATTTAGTGGCTTTCTATAGTTATGCTAACAATCATAATATTGAACATGAAGATGTCTAGTCAAGACTCTTTGTTCAAAGCTTGGATGGTGAAGCTCGACAATGGTTTAGAAGTTTGGCTCCAAATTCAATTATAGGAATTGATGAATTAGAAGATATATTTGTGAAGCATTGGGGTGATAGGAAAGACTATGTTTATTATCTTACAAAATTTGGAACTCTGAAGAAAAAGGCAGATGAGTCTTTAGCTGATTTTACTAAGATGTTTAATAAGATTTATCAAAAACTCCTAAAGAGGTGAAACCCACTGAAACCACAGCTATGATAAATTTTGCAAATTCTTTAGATTCGGAGTTTTCCTTATGGTTGAGGGATGAAAAATCATATACACTTACAACTATTCAAGAGGTTGCAATTGGAGTGTAGTCTAATCTCATGGCTCCTAATAAATTAAAAATAGAGGAAGAAAAGGAAGCAAAAGACAAAAAGAAGATGAAAGAATAAAAACCTTCTTCTTCCATATCTCTTTTAGCAAAAGAAAAGATCGATCAAATGTCAAAAATTTTCAAGGAACTTACCTCTAAAATGTCAAAAATAGAGGTATAAAATAAACCAGTTGTTAGAGCCAATCAAAACAAAGCTAATAGAAAGCAGGCTCCCTTCAGGAGGCCTTTTCAGCCTCAAAGAATCCTACTGTGCCCAAGGAGGAATGTTGATGATCAAAATGTTCAGCCTCCTTTGAATAATTTTGCGGAAGAAGAACGACAAGGAAATGAGGAAAAAAATGAAGAAATAAACCATGTGGGAGGAACTTCACAGTAAACATGTTTGACATTGTAGGAATATGAAGAAAGATCAAGAATTTTTTTGTTTTCTAATGATATGAATGCTAGCCCACGAGGCGTAGAACAGTCGGTGAAGGGGTGCGCTGTTAAGGCACTCCGTTCTGCAAGGTCACCGGTTCGAAACCCGTGGGTGTAGGATTAGTCTTAACTTAGAAAAAAGAAAAAAAGAAAAAAAATGATATGAATGCTCAAATTTATGCACAGAATGATAAAAAAAAGGAAAGAAGTTCAAAACAAAAATTACCCTTTAAGGTCAAAAGGACTTGTTAAGCAGCCTCAACAAAAATCAGATTCAGATAAACAAGCTGCTAAACAAAAGGCTAAGGTAGATGAGTTTCCTCAACCTCAATATTCTACCCCAATTGTTAAAATTACAGCAGAAAATAAGGAATTATTTCTAATTTATTTTAGTTTCAAATATGGATTGAATAAAATAAAAATTCTAGTTCCACTCCTAGAATTATTGAAAAATCCAGCATATAAAGAGTCTTTTAAGAGTCTGTTGTAGCCTCCTCTCACCCCTGATTCAGTCAACCTTGAGGATGATCATCCCACCATTTATATAGGTTGTCATGTCCAAGACCAAAATGATGATAACTCACCTCCTTTTACATGTCACTCAATATACATGAAAAATTGTTGCATAATTTTCTGTTAGATTATGGAGCTTCCCATAATCTCATGCAAAATAAAGTAATGGTTGAATTGGGATTATAGATCACCAAGCGACACCATTACCTTTACACCTTTGACTCCAAAAAATTCAAGTGTCTAATAGTGATTAAGGATTTGTCTGTTTCCCTTACCCAATTGCCTATGAAGAGCTTAGTGATGGACATTATGGTTGCTAACATTCCTTCTAGATATGGGATGTTACTTTCGAGATCTTGGGCTAAAAAATTGGGAGGTACCCTTTAGATGGACATGTCATATGATACCATCCCAATATTTGGAGGGGAATTCAGAAGGATGTATAGGGAAACTCAAATGGTCTACATCATTAGTGATCAGGACAATCCATCAAACCATCCCATATATGTTGAAGAAAAAGAATTGGGGTCATAAATTTTGCACCTTGATGCTGGTGATAATGATTTCTAGCCTGAAATAAGTGAAAAACAACACTCTCAAGGTGCAAATGCGCAACATTTAGAAGGAGGACAGATTTGGAAATTATACTTTGATGGAGCTTCTTTAAGAGAAGGATCAGGAGCCAGTGTAGTCCTCATTTCTCCTACTCAGCAGAAGGTAACCATATCATACAAATTGCAATTTTCTACCACTGACAACACTACTGACTATGAAGCACTTGTGTTGGGTATAAAGGCAGCGAAATATTTGGGAGCAGAATAACTAATTGCCTTTGGTGATTCAGAGTTGGTGATTAAGAAGGTGAGAAATAATTACCAAGTGAAAAATTCCAAATTGAAGAATTATAGGAATGAGGCTTGGGATTTGATTGTAAATTACTTTTCAGCATTTAATATAAATTTTGTCACTAGAGAAGAAAATCAAATTGCCAATTCACTAGCTATTTCTAATAGTAATTTCAAAATTCCTCTAGATGTCAAGGCAGTCTATGATGTTCAAATAAAAAATAGACCTTCAATTCCTTATAACATCAAGGACTGACAAGTATTTGAAGATGATAGGGAGATTCATAAATTTTTGGGGTCTGTAGAATATTTTGCAGACATACAAATTGATGATGAGTAGGAAATTGTTGAAAACCAAAATAGCAACCCTTTTAAGAAAACTATGGCTGGGAAAAATAGTATAGGTCTGAAAATTAATGTTATTCCTAAGGGTTTCGTTCCTTTAGAAAGATTGTTTGATAATAATGATGTTTTTCTCAAACCTGAAAGAAAGATTGATGGAGAGAGTACAATAGATTGTAATATTGGTATAGAAGATCAGCCAAAATTAGTCAAAGTGTCGAAATTCCTTCCTCTGGAAGCCAGAACAAACTATATCAACCTGTTGAAGGAATTTACTGATATTTTTTCATGGTCTTATAGTCAGTTGAAAACTTATGATAAGAGCATAATGGAGCACAAGATCCCTTTGAAAACAGATGAAAAGCCCGTAGCACAAAAAATCAAACACATCAATACCATTTTTCATTCAATCATTGAGAAAGAAATGAAAAATTTATGGGAAGAAAATATTATTCCGCCTTTGAGATTTTCTAAATAGGTATCTATTATAGTCAAGAGTCCAGAAAAAGAATGGAGAAATAAGGATTTATGTTGATTTTCGCAACCCAAACTAGTGCTCCTTGAAAGATAACTATCCACTACCCAAGACGAATTATATCTTGAAGAAGTTTGTAGGATCCAAAATATTGTCAATGATTGATGGCTTCTTAGGCTATAATCAGATTTCATTTGACAGGCAAGATAGAGAAAAGACAACATTTACCACACCCTGGGGCATATTCATGTACAAAAAAATGTTATTTGGTCTGATAAATGCAGGTGAAACCTTTCAAATGGAAATGGATATTTCCTTTGCAAGATAAAAGGACAGATTTGTGGTCATCTATTTGGATGACATTACAGTTTATTCAAAATCTAATGAAGACCACTTGAAACATCTGAAGCAATTTTTTGACAAATGCAAAAAGTTTGGTTTGTCCTTAAACCCCAAAAATTCGTCTTCTGTTGTGCAAGAAGGTAAGTTATTGGGACATATTGTAATAGAAAGTGGCATCTGTAATGATCCAGGAAGAGTAGAAGCTATTCACAAGATTGGTTTGCGAAGAAGTAAGAAGGAATTGCAATCATTTTTAAGGAAAATCAATTTTTTGAGGCATTTTGTTCCTAACTCTACAGAGCTAATCAAACATATAAATGTTTTGCTAAAAAAAGATGCAGAATTTAAGTCGTGAGATGAAGCAAAGAATGATTTTTCAGCAATTAAGTTTGCCTTTACTGAAGCACCAGTTTTGATTAGTCTTGATTTTGAAAAGGATTTTCTAATTTTTTCATATGCTTCAGAAGAAACAATTGCAGTTGTCTTACTATAGAAGAACAAGGAGGGTTTGGAGCAGCCAATTTCATTTTCCATTTGTGCTTTAAGGGATGTTGAATTAAAGTACATCTTGACTGAAAAAGAAGCATATGCACTAGTTAAGGATTTGAAGTATTTTCGATTTTATGTGTTGCATTCAAAAATAATTTCTTTTTTGCCCGATATCACTGTTAAATATGCGTTGTTTCAACTAGATACAGATGGAAGGAGAGGATGATAGATGACCAAGATTTTGGAATTTTATGTTGAAATCAAACCAACTAAATTGATAAAGGGTCATGGCTTGGCTCACTCAATGGCTAAATCTAACTGCAAAGCTTTAAATCTGAATGTAGAGGCAACTGAAGAAGAATATGGAGAAGGTAATGATAATTATCTTGAAATATTTAATTCAGATTGGTACAAGGATATAGTTTACGTCTTGTTAAATTTCAAGTGTCCACCTGAAATGGAGAAGTCTAAAAGAAGAGATTTTAAACTGAGAGTTGTGAAGTATTGCATTTTGGAAGACCATATTTATTGGAAAGATCTTGTTGGAGTCTTGCTAATATGTGTAGATGAAGCAGAATCTGAAGAGATCATGACAGAGATACATACAGGAGTATGTGGAGGGAATTTATATTGGAGAGCTACTGCAAAAAAAAACTTAAGAGTTGGCTATTATTGGCCAACCCTTTTCTCTGATGTTTATGCCAAAGTCAGAAGTTGTGTCGAATGTCAATAATTTGTTGGTAAACATAAATTTCTACCATTACTTCTCATTCCTATTTCAGTATATGTTCCTTTCCATCATTGGGGTCATATTTCATCAATGAAATTCATCCACCCTCATCAGGACAACATAGATGGATTATTACAGCTACAACCTATTTCACTAAATGGCTTGAAGTTGTACTAACCAGAAATGCTACTGAAAGTTTTTAAACACATTTTATGGATCACATAAGCCAAATTCATGATATGGTAATTATTAAATTTCTGTTGGAAAATATTATGTCAATATTTGGTTGTCCACATAAATTAGCAACTGATAATGAAATGGCCTTTAAGTCCACCAAGAAGTACAATTTTTTTCATAAATATGGGATTGAATTGACTCATTCCACACCTTATTACCGTCAAGGTAATGGTTTGGCTGAGTCATGCAATAAAATTTTGGTAAGGATTATTAAGAAAATGTTGCCTGAAAATAAGAAGAATTGGGACACTTAGCTTATACATGCTCTATGGGCAGATAGAGTAAGTGGTAGAGAATAAATTGGAATGCCTCTATTTCAGCTTGTATATGGTATAGATGTTGCAATGCCTTTGCAATTATCTCTTCATGTGATGAAGTTCCTACAAGATTAAGTTGATCATGAAAACCTAGTCCAAAGGAGAATTCTACAGTCGATAGAGGCACACCAAATTAGAGAATCGTTGAAGGAAAATTTTAGAAGTATCAGGCTAAAGTCAAATCTGTTTTTGATAAAAGAGAAAATCAACAGTTGTTTCAGGAGAATGATTTGGTGCTGCAATAAGATGCTAGGAGAGAAGACCATGGAAATCATGGTAAATTCGGAAATTTGTGGTTTGGGCTATTTAAAATTGCTGAAGTTTTGGAGAATAATACTTTTCTGCTCAAACATCTGGATGATAATCAACTAACTAGAGGCCCAGTCAATGGTCATTTTCTTAAAAGGTTCTTTATTTAGTAGGTCCGTTGAGTCACTCCATTGTAAATATTTGGTGTGATGTGTCAATAAAATCCATGCCCAATGGTACTTATGTCTATATATATGGTCAGTCTTGAGTCCAGTATGTCAATGGTCAATCCTAGTCTCTATTTTTAAGAAGTCTTCTAAGTTTCAAGAGTTTTTGACGCCCTTAGTCTACATTCCTTGAAGCGTCATAGAGAGGATTTCATCCCCAATAGGAGCCATTGTTACCACTGAAAATTTTAATGGTGTAATCACCATTGTGTCATTTTTCTCAAATTTTATTGTGTCTTAGTCCATGTCTAGAGTTTGAGTCATTTACAATAAAATTTAAAAAAGAGTCCCAACATCAAGGTATTTTTAAGTGAATAGGTGTCATAGTGTTTTAGAGTCTTGAAATAAGTTAAAATATCTATTTTAGTGTTGAAAGTTAGTCGTTTTTTCCTAATCATGGTGGCAAGGTTTTTTTGTAGGTGTCCTGACTCTTGCATCAGGCGACAATATGAGGGGAGATATGACATGACAGTCGTACTGGGCGGTCATAGCATGATGGACAACTGTGCCTTCTTCGGTCATCCACGCCGTGCCTGGGAGGTGCTGCAAGAGAACGACTAAGATTTGTGTTAGGATGGCAGTCTTAGCACACGTTAACCCTAATCCTGCTACCTGACAGAGGTGTGAGCACACAGATTCAATATTGGAGGAGGTCTTGCACTGTCGGTGGTTTTGTTTTGGATCTAACTTCCATAGGAAATATGGTTAATAAATAGGATTCATTTGATTTAGACCTGACGCCAAAAGTCCTGTTAGCAGTTTGGGGGCACCATATGTTGGTGATGAACCGGGAAAGGTATATTCCAGCATTCAGTGGAGCAGGCCTGAAAAACAAATAACCAAAAGGGGGCTGGGGCATTTCGAACAGAGCAGCTCTCTTGGAAGAAATTCTATAAAGAACTTTCAACTGTGCTTGGAGGGAAGAGCATGATCCAAGGCTTCATCAACAGTTGACAACCTCTAGAAAGAAAGGCGCTGCACAAGCCTCGACAAACCTATTAAACGCTCTGCTGCCATGTATTTCCTCAATCCCTCCTTACTCTGGGGGGCTCGAAGACATAATAGTTGGTTGTGGCATTCAGAGCACAGTAGGCCTCAAGGGTTTCTTGGGAAAGAGCCACAAATTTCTAGATCTGGACAGAGGAACCCATTTGGATGCTCCTATCCCCCAAAAAAAAATCATCAATGGCAGGGAATTAATTTTCTCGAAAATATACTCTTCTCACAGGGGAGCGAAATGAAGAGTTTGGGGTCGGAGGTAGGTGTTACACAACATTTTGTCACCATCCCTACAATCCCTCACCCTGCATATTGGAGGGTCTTTCTTGTGACCTGTGAGTAGTGTCATACTCTGCAAACACTTTCTTTGCATCCTTCTACATAAGGACATCATTTCTCCTATTGAACATTTCCTCAGAAAGCCCACAAAAACCTATGTTTTGGCCTTGGTGCGGCTAGCCAGTTCACCCCTTGCGCCAATATGGAGGATCTACACTAGAGCCTGTGCCACTTGGCACTTTGTCTCTGTGTTGTTCCCACGCTATTTGTTTTGGGAATGTTTTTTAACAAAATATAAGTGGAAGTTTCCTTCTAACCACCTCAGGGATGAGTCACAAGAAGTGGTTAAGTTGATGATCCATGGATCTCCCTCTTTAAATAGTGGTTTCCTCCTCCCATGGAACACTCCTTGAAGATAGGTCTCCCTTCCATGATTTTAGGGATCCTAACTTCTCACTCTCCCTCTATATAAACAAGCCTTATCCCTTTATGAAAGCTAGCTGAACATATAGCTAAGAAGCTGAACTTGGAGAAGAGATACTATAGTTGAGTAATCGTTATTGAGAAGGTAGAACCAAGGAGAATTCT
The DNA here is from genome assembly GCA_034641835.2 of Pinus albicaulis. NCBI lineage: Eukaryota > Viridiplantae > Streptophyta > Pinopsida > Pinales > Pinaceae > Pinus > Pinus albicaulis. The sequence goes on along the minus strand of CM076579.1, from coordinate 827,653,109 downwards.
ATAGAGAAAGCCCCGTCTGAATTCCCGATGAGCCTTTGTGAGACGCGCTCCGCTGGAACCCTGTTGGAGGAGACCAAAACATCGAATCTTGGTTGTACTCTTCCTTTCTTTAATTAATATACTCGACTATGGTGTTGTCTCTATCATTGTGTTATGATTATCTGATATAATTGATTCAGTCTTTTTCGACTAACTGATAGTTATGAATGCAAAATAGTATGTTGTATATCATCATTTTTCTTGTGTGTGCGTAGGTATCAAAATGTGAAAGCAAGAGGATCCTGGGCTGTCAAACCAAGAGCGATAGGCAGCCACTCTTTCCGACGACAACAACGGTGTAGGACCTCTGGTAAGTCATCTATCGAATCTCCGTCCATTCGTTAACTGGGAATTGATACTATAGCTTGTCTCATTTGTGGCTAGACCCACTCTAGGGCTAGTGGGATCGCCTTTGTCTATAGAGGGGATTTACCTCACCAACAAATTGGTGACTCCACTCGGGAACAGTGTGAGTTTGTCTTTAATCCATTAGGTCTTCTTCTTGGTCTTTGCTTGCTTAGCTTACCTTTTCTGATTATTTTTTCTTAGTGCAAGACCCTTGTTCACCCCCAGAGGATCAGATCTAACCTCTATCCTTCAAATTTTTCCTTTTACCAGGGTTGGCTTGATTGGCGTGTTTTCCAGTCTAACAGTCGCGCCCACTAGCGCTTGTTGCTAGTTCAGCACCCGCGCCATTCCCTGTTTAGCACTGATTACAGCCAAAAAATCACGCCATTTCCTGTACGTATTAGGGTTTGCCTTGTTTTGGATTTTTTGGTCAATACTTGTGTTTCTCGTTGATTTATTGACATGTTTTGAGTGCTTTGGGATTGTTTGTGATTGTGAACAACCTCTTTCCTTCAGTTGTTTTTCCTTTTCTTGACAGCATCGTAGCCTTAGGGTTTTCTAGTGCTTTGGTATGTTGAGCCTCATGTAGGAGTTTTGGTCTTTTGTTTCGCGGTCACCTTCATTATTTGCTTGATTGCATTCAGCTCCCTTGATCCATTTGAGTGATTGTATTTGGTGAAATGATTCTTATCTCTTTCATTCAATTGTGCTTCTTGTCACTCCAAGCATAGATTACATTGCTTGTATGGGTCTATTTTGACATCTTTCTTCGATTTGAGAGATTGCAACATCGGTTAGAGTTTTTGTTTTGTTTTCTTTTGGGTTGATTTAAATTGTTTCGCTTCGACTCTCGCATTGAAATTCTCGAACTAGTGTGAAGGTTTGTTTTTCATGTCATTTAGTGCATTGTTTACTCTATTACATTGAAAAATCAAAAAAACATTTTGTGCTTGCATTCTTGTTTGCATTGTGGAATTGGAAAATATTTTGCATAACTAGCATTGGAAATTATAGGAAAGATTTCTCATTTTCATTAGCTTGCATCAAATACTGTACTGGATGCTTCGGTGTGTTCTCATTATTTTCTATCGCTTGAAAACTCCTAAACTTTCTCGTAGATATCTTTTCATTGAATGAAATGGTATTTTATGGCATGTAGATTTCATTTAGGGATTTGTAAGATCCAACATTCGGTAGGACCTTGGAATTGAAACATAAATACAAGATCAACTTAAAATTTACCCAATTAACCTAAGGCAACATTGAAACCTAACGAAACATTTAGTGGTCTAAGTTAGAGACGTGTTCTGGTGTCTTTAAACCTAGCAATTGTTGCTCGCCATGTAGCTTCAGATAGCAGTAGTACGGACTTGCACTCCCCATACTGTCGAGTATATAAAGGGAGACCCCTCTAGGTTGCAATCCTTTTATTCATAGGAAGCCGAGTCTGCCACCTTGTAACCGTGATACACCGAACACAACATTCAGGGAAACTACCTACACGTACATCAAGTCCTTGGTTAATTCTTCTTTCATTTTATTATCAAGGTGTATATGGCAATTCACGGGAACCTGTTACACCCTTTTACCTAGACTACCTGAGCAGTCATTTTTTATCTTTACTAACTCCGTAAATTATAAAATATCATCGAGCACTTGTCCTTTCGCGCTCGCTTAAAACTGAAAGAGACTAGAGTCATATTTGACTGTTTCTTGACTCTTAAAACATGAAACAACAAATTTTTGGTTTCAATGTGGTAAAATAAACTACCCATGATTACATGCCCCTTAAAGTTTGGTTACTTGGGCTTTCTTTGTTTGCCTTGGTTTTTGATCCAAGAGTATTATTTTCCGATCTCTTTCCCTTTTCTGGTGTGCTACAGTCACATTGGCGGAACCATCGGTTTCTTATACTGGCAGTCCTTTTTCACACAATTCATCTGAAACCTCACAAACCTCTAGCTCTGTCGAGCTTCAGCAACCTATGATCCCATCAGAGTACCCCTTTGGAGAACCGGTTGAGTTCCATTGGCCTCTTTCAAATGCTTGGTTTGGGTTTGGGGTCGGGGAACATTTTCCCCCTCTTACATTGGGATCGCCATTTTTGGCTGCTATCATACCTCCTAGCCCCCGTAGTCTTTTACAAGATATCATAGTGGATTCAAACATGGACTCGTCTGGTCCTAATGGCAGTGAGGGGATTCTAGTTTTTTATGAAGAATACCAACTTTTCCCGGAAGACATCCATCAAGATATTGCTCAATCTTCACCATTGGTTCGCTCCCGGTTAAATATAGGTCTTTGGGTCAGATTATAGCTGGTATTTCCTCCATGGCATTATCAACTCTGTCGAGGGGGCCGGTTCTCCCATCATTATGGATGTCACCGACGACACCTGTTTCGTCGATGCCTTTTGTTATGTATGTCCCAACTAGGCCTATTGTCTGTGTGGTTGCATTGGCACCGGTTGTCACCACTCAGTCGTCAGGAGTTTCGACTTCGGTAGAGACTTTGATTTCCATGGAAATCCCTGACGGCCTTTCTTTTGAGGAGTATCAGCTAGCTGTTTAGCAGCAGATCTCCCAGACTAATCAGTCCCCTCAGGATCCTTATCGTTCTTATTTTTCTCATTATGGCGCGGATGGTACCCCGATTTATTCACTTCCATTTCATTATGATGAGCACAGAAACCTTATCAATTTTCCTGCTCTTGAGGCCTATCAGTTCCTTTCCAGTTTTATACCTACCTTGCCTATGCAACCTTCTAACCAACAAAGACAACCCTTTTAGGGACAACCTTTGGTTCAGCAAGGGTATGCTTATAACCCACAAGGACAACCCTTTCAGGGACAACCTTCAGTGCAGCAACGGTATGCGTATGACCCACAAGGGAAACCCTTACAGGGACAACCTTCGGTCCAGCAAGGATTATTCTACAGCCCGCAAGGGCAGCCTTACAGTCCTCAAGGTCAACCTTTACAAGCTTAGTCTGTGATCCAACTAGGGCAACCTCAAGGACCATCTAGGCAACCAGTTTATCAACTTGGACCTTCATACAATCCTCAGGGGAAGATCCATCCATCTCAACCTTTGGTGCAACCACAACAGCCATATCTTCCAGTTGGTCCAAATGTTGCACAGCCAGGACCATCTTATGGTCCTGCTCTAGGTCAACCTGGTTATCAAGCACAACCTGGCCCACTGTAGCCATCAAGCCAACCTGCTCCGTAGGGGCAACCTGGTGGCCCTCATCAGTCAGGTCAACCTGCTCAACTGGGCCAACCTGCATAGACAGTTCACCCTGCTCAGCCACCGCTCTAGTCTATGCCGCAGACGAATCAACTTCTGCGCCTGACTTATCTAGCTCAGTAGAGCCCTACTTATCAGTAGCTCGTTTGACCCCAAGGCGGTTATTACCCTCGAGGTCAATATTGACCGGTATAAAATGTGCCTCAAGGTCCTCCTTATTACCCTCAACCGCCAAGATATACTTATACTCCGCAAAAAAATCCTTATGCTTCTCAATCAGAACCCTCGTATACTCAGAATCAATATCCTGGTATTCAACCCCCGTATCCTGGTCCTCAGCTGCCATATCAACCGAATTATCTGGCTTATACCCCTTATGGTCTGAATGCTCTGAGACAGAACCAATGGGGGTAGAGTTATACTCAACCAGGATGGAGTATGGGTATGGGTCCTTATCAAGGACCTGCTATGCCTTTTAACCCTCAATTACCATTCCTTGCCATGTTGGAGTTACCAGATGTGTCCAAATTGACAAATGATCCCATTCTTCATAATCCTTATTTGCCTCTGGTTCTAACGAAGGTTCCTGGTGATTGTCCCAAGTTTGAGGGAAAATCTGGAGAAGACCCGCAAGCCCATGTCATGACATCCCATTTATGGTGTTCTTCCAATTCTTGGGTGGATGACTCTATTCGACTTCATCTTTTCCATCACACTCTCACCGGGGCTGCTGCTAAGTGGTACATCGAACTGCCTCGTGGTATCTTTTAAGATTTCAACACTCTCTCTATGGCATTCCTTACTCATTTCTAGTTGTCGATTCGTTATGATGCTGGGATGCATCTCCTAACATCATTGAAACAGGACCAAGCTACCCATATCTCAAACCAAATTCATGAATGGAGATGACGTTGTTGCCTGATCAAGTTCAAAATTCCTGATAAGCTTCTTACTCATTGGTTCACTAACTCTTTTGTTAATCAGATTGTGAAATAGATCACCATGGGGGAATGTGTAACCGAGGAACAAGCCATCGCTCGTGCCTAGTACTTTGATTTAGTGTACTCTCAATCGGGCATTTTGTATGACATCTTGACTGAGGCTCCATGACCTGGACCTCTAAAGTGCTGGCCACCCCATCAGTCGACAACGTTATTGGTTCCGTGTCTTAGAATTCACGTAAATCTTCCAATGGGAAGTAGAAATCAAATTCTTCCAATGGTTCTGCTCCTCAGCCTACCCCGGATTATGGTAAAACATCAAAGGTCAACGTCGTTTAGGCCAATCCTATGGACAAGACATCCAAGGGGAGAAAGAAGGGCAAAGGCAAGGCCAAAGCCGATGCCCCAAAACCGGAATCATCTAAACCTTATGTTGATGATGGTTTACAACGAAAGTTGAAGTATCCCTGTCTGATTTGTGATGAGGAACTCTACACTAAGGTTGTCCTAGATGATCTAAGGTTATTCAACTACTCAAAGGCACTAAGGGAACTCCGGCAGTCCTTAAATAACCTTTCCCATCTCAGAAAACCCAAATATTCAAGCAACCTCCACCATCTGCATCATTTGGCTCTCAAGTATTCATGATAAACAGTTCTGCACCTGTTTCCATCGCTACTCGGTCAAAAGATTATGCTAGATCGCACCAGGAAACCGGGAAAGATATCGCTGATGGTCCTCCTCCCCTACCTACCTCTGGTCTCTTGAGATTGAAAGGCCCGGTGCTGAACCTATTATACGGCCACCTTCTAAAGGTGTTCTCCGGAAATATTCTTATAATCCTAATGCCCGTGTTGCTCAACATTATAGTATTGTTGAGAATTTAGCACAGGCGCCTTCCACGATGTCTGCATTTGAAGTTCTTCAGAGTTGCCCATCTCAACGAAAAGCGTTATTATCTGTGATCGACAAGATTGATCGTGCTGATTCTAGCCTTCTCTCTTTCGACTTAGAGAATTTTGTCCCCCAACTTCCACACCAGTTTTCACTTGTCATACAATTCGGCATTAACGGTCTCAACATCCATAGAGACGTTGTGAATGAAGGTGCATCTACCTATGTCATCTCATGTGCTTGCTGGAAGGCTATTGGCTCTCCAACTTTGACTTCGTCACCAAATGCCCTTGAGGCATTCGATGGAAGGGAATCGAAACACTTGGGTGTTCTCGCTAGCTTGCCAATCACATTAAAAGGAAAGATGGTCAATGCTGAAGTAGAAGTCATTGAAGCTAAACTCAATTACAATCTTCTACTTGGTCACAGTTGGACTCACACTATGATGTGCATTCCGTCCACCCTCTCCAGACTTTTAAAGTTCCCACATGAGGGCAAAATCATTACTGTCAATTAGTTGTCATTCTTTACCTCACCTTCCAAGAACAACGTGCCATACGTGGATCAGATTCCTTCTCCCCTTGATAGTGTAGGGCCGGGCCTTTTCAAATATCCCGCTCTCATGTGTATCTTTCCCCTTTCGCCACCAAATACCGTTCAAGTTAATATGATCTCTCGGTCAAATGACCCCTGGATTGTCCCTTCACCTAAATAGGTTGATTCATTTGGGGATTCTTTGCTGCTTAGTCCAATTGAAATCAATTATTGCAATCTTACAGTTACATTTGATTCTCCCCCTTTTGAAGGTGCTCCTTTGAGCATGTCTCTCGACGTTTATTCTCAATCCCCTGGATTGGTGATGCGGATTCACCTGATCCTTTGAAAGAAGTGTTTCCATCTGATGAGGCTATAATGGAAACCATGACTCTCGAATATCTACCGTGGAACAATAGGCATCATCGTTCCTCATTTATGCCTGGCCTCGGGGCAATTTCTAACTGTCTTGAGCGTTTTGCGTCCCAAGTTCCTTCTCTGTCACTTCAAATGCCTATTTTGACTCATGAAGTCTTCACTGAAGGTAGCTTGGGTAACATTTCTCAGCCAATGCCTATCGACATTTCTGTAAAACCAGGGATTGTCGAGAACATCCATGTGGGAGTCACTTGCTCTTCCAATGAAGTCCAAGTGTATACTAGCCTCTTTCACAAATTCCATGATGTTTTCTCCTGGTCTTATGAAGAGATGCCTATAATTGACCCCAGTATTGTGGTGCATGAGATTCCCACCTACCTAAGTGTGAAGCCTGTTCGCCAGCGTCTTCGTCCAGTGTATCCTCGCAAGGCCACTGTTATCAAAGCTGAAGTTGAAAAACTTCTCAAAGTAGGTTTCATTTATCTGATTCCTCTGACAGAGTGGGTTTCTAACATTGTTCCTGTGGATAAGAGGCAAGGAGAAATTTGTGTCTATGTTGATTATCATGATATTAATCGGGTTTGTCCTAAGGATAACTATCCCACCCCTTTCATCGATCATATCATTGACGATTGTGCGGGGAGTGAGATTTTTTCCCTTATGGACTGTTTTTTTGGCTATAATCAAATCAACATTCTCCTGTCCAATCAACACAAGACTGCTTTTATCTGTCCTTGGGGAACGTTTGCGTATAAGAAACTCCCTTTCGGCTTGAAGAATTTTGGGGCTACGTTCCAATGCGCCATGTCTTGTGCCTTTCATGATATTCTTCATATTGTTCAACCATACCTGGATGACCTTCCGACTCATTCAGCTACGCAAAAAGACAACCCGGACCATCTCTGCCAGATCTTTCTTCATTGTAGATGCTACAACATTCGACTCAATACGCATAAATGTGTCTTTTGCGTTGATTCTAGCAGACTTTTAGGGTTTATCATATCTAAAGACGGAATTCGCCTTGACCTGCTTAAGGTTTAGGCTATTGTTAATCTCCCCTCCCCATCCTCCTTACACCAGCTCCAGAGTCTCCAAGGGAAATCAAATTTATTATGTCATTTTATCTCGAACTATGCTGAAGTAGCCAAAGGATTCACATAACTTTTAAAGCAGGACATCCCTTTCTATTGGGATGAGATTTCTCAGCAATATTTTGATACGCTTAAGACGTTGCTTCTCAACGCTCCTCTATTACGTCCTCCAAATTACCATCGTGATTTCACCCTCTATCTAGCTGTCGCCTTCAGTACAATCGCCATGGTTTTGGTTCAAGATGATGATGATGGTAACGAGTATGTCATATAATACTTGTCTCATAACCTTCTCGACCCTGAAATGTGATACGCACATGTCGAGAAGTTAGCGTTGGCTGCGGTCTAGGCTGTCTAGTTTTTTTGTCGTTATATCCTTTTTCACATGGTGATTGTGGTTTCTGATTGTAACCCCATGGCCTACATTTTGTCTCGACAGTTGCTGGGGGGAAAATAATCGAAGTGGATCATTATCCTCTAAGAGTTTTATTTGCAGTTTACTACGGCCAAATCAAAGAAATCACTCATTTTCGCTGATTTGATTTGTTCTCTCCTCGCACTCTGCTCCTTCTCATTCTGAGGATCATATTTCAGAAAAAACTCTCCTATTGATTAGCACCCTCGATCCATGGTATGGTTAAATCATCATGTATCTCCAAAATTCTACTTTCAGGTATGAGTTAATGAAAGATGCCCAACGCTACATTCGGAATTATTCACAACCTTATCGTATTGTCGGAGATACCCTCTATCAGGTTGAAGTCAATTTTTGATGCAGGGGCATTAGACACTAGCCAGAAATGTAGGAGGTTTTTTCCACATGTTGTGGCTAGGAGGGTTCAAAATAATTTGAATTGTAATAGCTAGGTTTCAATACCTCAGCTGCCTATTGCATTTAGATCAGTTAGGATTAGTAGAAGTCGAATAGTTAGGTTCAACCCATCTGTCATGTTTCTGTCATTCAAATAAATGGTAATTAGGCTTTTGGTTTACTAAAAATGGTCCTCACAGAGGAACCGAAGAGGCACATAATGATGTATATAAATTGTATTCCCCGAATGCATAAGGGGAGGAGATTTCTGCAATAAAATATGTGTGTTAAACAATTGCTCCCGGTTGAATAAATTCGCACTCATTGGCTATCAAATTGTCTTGGATCAATTTTGTGAGGGAATTTTTTTAATTGTGAGGCGATTGGACACTGTCCTGTATATAATTGCTGAATTGAGTTGTTGTGCAATATCCACATCTCTCTATTCATTGTTTCCCTTGAATTGTTTGAACAATTGAAAATCCCACTCGTAGCGGAGGTCTGTGTGCGATCGTGGCTGTCGAACTATGTTTAATGGTAGTGAAAATTCCGCCTAAAGAGAATTACACTTGTTTTGTTATTAATTGGAAATCCTGCCCGTAGTTAGACCCTGAGCTATTGAATCAAAGGATAGAGTAACCCCGAATCAAATTTGGTAAATCATTGTTCCAGAGCCGAGAGTGGATCTGTGAAACCAAACCGCCATATCACACCGCTTTTGTTGAGTAAGTGGTATTTTCCATTTGGGAGCGATTCCATATAGCAGCTGACACGTGTCCTAAGGCGGGACCCCCAAAACCGCCTTTTTGTGTGCCATCGCACATTAAAGTTCGACTAAGGAGGCAGTGTGATATCGACGAACGCCGTCGATCTGGAGGGAAGCCCATCGAACGGTGGTCGCATTCGAAAGTAGCACGAAGGATAATAAAAGGTATGGTATATGTATTTAATTGAATTCTGCTAATTGTATGTGTGGACCTAGAGTATATTAAAGTGTTTCTTTGCAAATATTGTCGAGTTATTAATATAAGTCAGAAGGATTAAGGTTGTAAGGTATGAGGAGGCAGACATAGGACTATCGCAAAGTTATAATGTGGAGAATTAAAGTCCAGAAATATATTTAAATTTTCCAAGTTTACTGAATATATTTATTTGTCAATTTCTTCAAAATTGATAAATAAAATTACGAGAAATAGAGGGAGACTACATGGCACCTACTGAGTTAAGACAAGGGAACGCTGACAGAGCTACAATTGTAGACCAGCTCTCCATAAGGGGTTGAATTTTAGTTTTGTTGCCATCAATTGTGGTATCAGAGCATGTTTTTGAGTTATTTTTGCAGAGAATTAACATGGCAATCTGAGTTGTAGAGGTTCTGGTAAAAGGAGACTCATTGCCAATGCATAAGTGTTGGAGACCTTGTAGAGGGTCCAAGCCAGAATGGATGCCATAGAGTGAAGACAGCCCAGAGATCCTGAAGACATCAATGAACCTGAATTAGAAGAAGCTGGAGAAATGGCTGAGATTCCTCCTGACATGAGGCTCCTCAGAACTGTTCTAGGGTCTGTATTTAAGCCCAAGATTGAAGTGTAGAGTTTTGCGGGAGGACTAAATCTAGAGGAGATGGTGGACTGGATTAATGAAATGAACAAGTGCTTTGACTATGAAGAAATGAGCGAGGATAAGAAGGTCAAGTTTGCAGTAACAAAGCTGAAGGGACATGCTGCACTTTGGTGGGATGGAGTGCAGGCAGAAAGGAGGAGAGTTGGCAAGCAGCCTATCAAAAGCTAGACTAGAATGATGGCTAAATTAAAAGGTAAATTATTGCCTAGTGATTATCAACTGAAATAGTTTAGGCAAATGCAGAACCTGAGACAGAGGTTGCTGACAGTAAAGGAATACACAGAAGAATTTTATAGAGTAAGCATAAGAGCTGGGCAATTTCAAGACACACCAGAGAAGACTACCAGATATGTGAATGGTCTCAAGCTAGAGATCCAAGATGAGATTGGTCTTCTGTCTCCTAAGACATTTGAAGAGGCCTTGAAAGCAGAGGAGAAACTCCCGAGGAAGCAATCTTCCAAAAAGAGAGGTACTTTCCGTGGAAAGGGAAGTTAGGGTGGTAGAGGAAAGCCTACTACACCTAGGAATGGAGCTAACAGTAGCTCACCTCAGAATGCATATACAGAGGGTGATGCAAGAGGCAGAAGGTGTTTTTACAGAGGAAGAGGAGGCAGAGGCAGAGGTAGAGAATTGAGGTGCTATAGATGTCAGCAAGTGGGACATAAGCACTATGAGTGCCCAGAGAATGTGGGTGCTGGTCCAAGAAATGATGTTGTTTCACAGGCTGGAGAAGAGGCAGCAATTGAAGAATAAATCATACCAGAGAGGGGAGAGTCCTTGGTGGTTAATAAGGTCCTGTTGAAGCAAACCAAAGAGGTCATTGAGCCTGCACAAAGGAAGACTTTGTTTAAGAGCATATGCAAAGTCCAGGGGAAATGCTGCCAGCTAGTCATTGATAGTGGCAACACAGAAAATTTGGTTTCCACTGAGGTGATAGAGAAGTTGAAGCTGAAGACAAGGGAGCATCCAACTCCCTACAGGGTGTCCTGGCTGCATAAAGGGCACCAGCTGATTGTAAAAGAACAGTGTGAGATAGAGATGCAAGTGGGAAACTACAAAGACAAAGTCCTGTGTGATGTGATGCCCATGGATGTGTGTCACATACTGTTGGGTAGACCTTGGTAGTTTGACAGAGCAATGGTGCATGATGGCAAGAAGAACACTTACAAGTTATTGAAGGATGGGGTACATCATACATTGATACCCATGGAACAAGGAGAGCCATCAAGCAAAGTGGTTGATCCAAAGACCTTGTTGCTGAGTGGGAAGGAATATCTACAGCAGATAAAAGAAGAAGAGGTAATTTTTGCTTTAGTTTGCAAACCTAAGGTAGTTCTTACTTCTACAAAGATCTCTGATTTTCCAATAGAAATCCAAGATATTTTAGACAATTATTGTGACATTGTTGTGGATGAATTACCTAATGAGCTTCCATCTGTGAGAAATATCAGCCATCAGATAGATTTTATCCCTGGTTCAAATCTTCCAAATAAGGCAGCCTATAGAATGACTCCCACAGAAAATGAGGAAATCAGGAGACAAGTACAGGAATTGGTGGACAAAGGATTGATCAGAGAAAGATTAAGTCCATGTGCAGTACTAGAAGTCTTGAGCCAAAGAAATATGGAGGCTGGAGGATGTGTACTGATTCCAGAGAAATCAATAAGATAACAATCAGGTACAGATTCCCTTTGCCGGAGTTGAAGATTTAATGGATTGTTTGAGTGGTGCTAAATATTTTTCAAAGATAGATTTAAAAAATGGATATCATCAGATTAGAATAAGAGAGGGTGATGAGTGGAAAACTGCCTTTAAAACAAATGAAGGACTATATGAATGGATGGTCATGCCTTTTGGGTTGTCAAATGCACCTAACACTTTTATGAGACTTATGAATGAAGTATTGAAGGAATTCATTGGTAAATTTGTGATAGTGTGATATATTAGTTTTCAACAAAACTAAAGAATAACATTTAAGGCATCTTAATTGTGTCTTGAAGAAGTTGCACCAAGAGAAACTAATGATAAACTTAAAGAAATGCTCATTCATGAAAGAAGAGTTGGTGTATTTGGGCTTTGTTGTTTCTGTAGAAGGATTGAATATGGACCCAGAAAAGGTTAAGGCAATTGTGGAGTGGCCTTCACCCAGAAATGTTTTTGAGGGGAGAAGTTTCCATGGACTTGCTAGTTTTTACAGGAAGTTTATAAGAAACTTCAGTAGGATTAATGCACCCATCATCGAGACAATAAAAAGGAGAAAATATCCATTTAAATGGACTGTTGAAGAAAAAAGAAGCTTTAAACTTTTGAAGCAAAAGATAACTGAAAAACCTGTTTTGATTTTTCCTGATTTTGCCAAACCATTTCAAGTGAAGTGTGATGCCAGTGAAGAGGCCATTGGAGCTGTGCTGAGTCAGGATGATAGGCCTGTAGCCTACTTCAGTGAGAAATTGAATGACACTAGAAGGAAGTATTCCTCTTATGAGAAGGAATTCTATGCAGTTGTTCAGACATTGAAAAAGTGGAGGCATTATTTGATGTCCAAAGAATTTGTATTATATTCTGATAATCATGCTTTGAAGTATATTGTACAGCAGCCCATGTTGAATCATAAGCATGCCAAATGGGTTGAGTATCTCCAAGGTTTCAACTTTGTTTTGAAACACATAAGTGGCCAAGAAAATAAAGTCGCTGATGCTTTGAGTAGGAGGCACATGCTTGTTCAAGAAACCAATTTTGAAGTTGTTAGATTGCATGGGTTGCCCAAGAGTATTGTTTCAGACAGAGACACCAGATTTGTGGGCCATTTTTGGAGGACACTGTGGAAGAAACTTGGTGCCAAACTGAGTTTTATCTCAGCTTATCATCCTCAGACTGATGGACAAACTGAGGTAGTGAATAGGAGTCTGGGAAATTTGTTGAAAAGTCTTGCAGGAGAGTATCCCAAGCAGTGGGATCATATTTTTCCCCAGGCATAATATGCATATAATGACTCACCAAATAGAAGCACAGGACAGAGTCCATTCCATATTGTTTATGGAATGCACCCTAGAGGGATATCAGAGTTAAGAAATCTAGGAAAGGCAGAGCTGAGAAGTGCCGATGGTGAGGAATTTGCTTCAGAGATCCAAGCCATACATGAACAAGTTAAACAACAGCTACAAGGTAGTAGCATCAGATATAAGGGCAGAGCAGACTTGAGCAGAAAAGAATTCCATTTTGAAGTAGGAGATATGGTTTTGGCACACTTGTGAAAGGAGAGATTCCCAAAGAAGCAGTATAACAAACTGAAGTTCAAAAAGATTGGGCCATGCAAGATACTTAGAAAGTTTTCGGCAAACGCTTATGAGATTGAATTTCCTCCTGATGTTGGAATATCTCCCATTTTTAATGTTGCATATTTGTACAAGTATGAAGATGATGGTGCAGAAGAAATATCAGTGGACAAGGAACAGATTGAGTGGGAAAAGCAGCTACCTCCAGCGCAATCATTGCAACCAGAGAAGATATTGGACAAAAGAGTGTTCAAGAAGACCAGAGGACAAGAGTACTTTCAGTACTTAATCAAATGGAAGGACCAGCCAAAAGAATATGTCACTTGGATGACTGAAGGAATGTTACAGAAGATAGGCATATCAGTGGAAGAGCTCATGGATAGGATTCCATGAAGAAAATTTCCCTCGAGAGTCTAATGCAGGGGCATTAGACACTAGCCAGCAATGTAGGAGGTTCTGTCCACATGTTGTGGCTAGGAGGGTTCAAAATCATTTGAATTGTAATAGCTAGGTTTCAATACCTCAGCTGCCTGTTGCATTTAGATCAGTTAGGATTAGTAGAAGTCGAATAGTTAGGTTTAGTCCATCTGTCATGTTTCTGTTATTCGAATAAATGGTAATTAGGCATTTGGTTTACTGAAAATGGTCCTCACAGAGGAACCAAAGAGGCACATAATGATGTATATAAATTGTATTCCCCGAATGCATAAGGGGAGGAGATTTCTGCAATAAAATCTGTGTGTTAAACAATTGCTCCCGGTTGAATAAATTCACGCTCGTTGGCTATCAAATTGTCTTGGATTGATTTTGTGAGGGAATTTTTTTAATTGTGAGGCAATTGAACACTGTCCTGTATATAATTGATGAATTGAGTTGTTGTGCAATCTCCACATCTCTCTGTTCATTGTTTCCCTTGAATTGTTTGAACAATTGAAAATCCCACTCGTAGCGGAGGTCTGTGTGCGATCATGGCCGTCGAACTCTGTTTAATGGTAGTGAAAATTCCGCCTAAAGAGAATTACACTTGTTTTGTTGTTAATTGGATATCTTGCCCGTAGTTAGACCCTGAGTTATTGAATCAAAGGATCGAGTAACCCCAAATCAACTTTGGTCAATCACTGTTCCAGAGCCGAGAGTGGATTTGCAAAACCAAACCGCCATATCGCACCGCTTTTGTGGAGTAAGCGGTATTTTCCATTTGGGAGCGATTCCATAGAGAAGCTGACATGTGGCCTAAGGAGGGACCCCCAAAACTGCCATTTCACGTGCCATCGCACATTAAATTTATACTGAGGAGGTAGTACGATATCGACAAACGCCGTCGATCTGGAGGGAAGCCCATCGAATGGTGGTCGCATTTGGAAGTAGCACGAAGGATAATCCAAGGTATGGTATATGTATTTAATTGAATTCTGTCGATTGTATGTGTGGGCCCGGAGTATATTAAAGTGTTTCTTTGCAAAGTTATAATGTGGAGAATTAAAGTCTAGAAATATATTTAAATTTTCCAAGTTTGCTGAATATATTTATTTGTCAATTTCTTCGAAATTGATAAATAAAATTATGAGAAATAGAGGGAGACTACGTGGCACCTACTGATTTAAGACAAGGGAATGTTGATAGAGCTACAATTGTAGCCCAGCTCTCCGTAAGGGGTCGACTTTCATTTTTGTTGCCGTCAATTTTGTACTCCGCCAATGGCTGACCCTCGAGGAAGCTAAGAAAGTTTTAAATGATTGCCACAGTGGCGCTTGTGGTGGTCACATGTCTGGTTATGCCACTGCACAGAAGATCCTTCATGCTGGCTATTTCTAGCCATCTATTTTTAAAGACTGCATTGTTGCAATACGCAAATGTCATGCATGCCAGATATATCAATGCAAGATGTGTGTGCCACCTGTTCCTTTACACCCTGTCATTACCGTCGGTCCTTTTTCCAAATGGGGCATCGATTTTATGACGTGTAACCCTCATTCAGCCAGGGGGCATTCCTATATTATCGTCATCGTCGATTATTTTATGAAATGGGCCGAAGAAATGCCTACACTGGCTGCAGAAGGTAAGACAGCGACACAACTCATATTCAATCATTTTATTACTCGGTTTGGTGTCCCTCAAGCCATCATCACTGATCATGGTTATCATTTTCGAGACTATATGATGGTGGAGCTGACATCTAAGTTGGGTCTGCGTCACGACATCTCAACGCCTTATTACCCTCAAGCTAATGGCCATGTTGAAGTCGTAAACAAAGTCATTGTTACCATGCTTCAATGAAAAACTGGGATCCATAAATCAAATTGGCATCTCATGTTATTTTTAGCTCTTTGGGCTTATTGAACGTGGATTAAGAGTGCGACCGAATTTACCTCGTTTCATTTGGTGTACGGTTTGGAAGCCACTCTTTCGATTGAATGTGAAATCCCTTCACTCAAATTAGTTGTGGAATTACTACCTAATACTTCGCCTCAAGAAGAGCATCTCCTCTACTTATAGAGATTGGATGAAACTCGATGCTTAGCTGCCTTGGTCATCGAAGTAGAGAAGAAGTGAGTCAAAGCTCATTTTGACCAAACAGTTTCCCCTTGTTCTTTTATCGAAGGTGACCTCATTCTCCTATACAACCAAGCTCATGACAAGATGGGGGCAGGTAAATTCTAACCCATGTGACATGGGCCCTACATCGTCAAATGTGTGTTACAGAATGGGGCTTATGAGCTTATTGATTACGAAGGTTATCCCTTAGCACAGCCCAGAAATGGGTTGTACCTAAAAAAGTATTATGCTTGAGTCATTCATGCATGATATGTGTACATAGGTGATTTTTTCATTTTTTTGCATGCTTTGGTTTGATGTGATTTGTAATTTTTTTTCTACTTATTGGGTCTTGTTTGTTATGCAGATGTATATTTCCCCTTATGTCAGTTTTGCAGATGGTGCTTCCCGCAGTACCAGGAACTTCTCTTTGGTAGCCTAGGTAATTTATGATCATGTTGGTGAGTTTATTAACCTACAAGTTATTTTTCTAGGACCGAATACAAACAATGTCACTGAATATAGTATTGTTTTGGAAGTATTAACTGAGGCAGTTAACCTCGGCATATGTGCATTGCTTGTGAATTTGGATTCGTAACTTGTTGTCATTCAACTTAAGGGTCATTATTCGGTTCGAAACCCATGCATTTCGAGATTGTATTTGAGTATTCTTTTACTTTAAAGACATCTTGATTTCATCACATATCAACATATACGAAGACAAATGAATACATTAACTGATGCAATAGCTAACATTGTGCTAGATAGACATTTGCGCAATTTATAAAACATCATCATATGTAAATAGACCCATGTAGAAAATATATGTATATATATATTTATTTTTTTCAATGTGTGCATCATAAAACCCAAAATATATATATGTGTGTTTCAGTTACATTGCGAGACAACATGTCTCTCAAAAATGTGTGGAAATCAAAGCCTAAGTGCCTAATCGGTGTGGTGCTCATGATAGCATGTCACCACTCATACCAACCAGCTAAGCAAGCAATGGATATGACTCGACACCCCTACAATGTGCCTCTAATAGGCCCGAGGAACTTCATCAAAATGAGCATAGTCTGGATTCCCACGGGTGATCCCCTCCAGGTTTTGTACTATCTTCTCGTCATTGCCCTCACCATGAGGATCAAAATCACGAGGAGTCCTTGTTATCGGTGACATACCTACAGGACACTCTTGGCCAACATCTACATACATATAAGAGTAACTGTCAAAACATGCATATATACCAAAAAATCATAAACTCATGAAAATAAAAAATGAGTCTCACCTAGCTCTTCGTCCCAATCCTCTCCCTCCGGGAGCGGGAGGTTTGGATCACCAGTGAAGTCTATGCCAACATAGGGCCAATCCTCCATGACAATCAGTTGTCAGTGGAGCCAATCGAAGAACTCTGGCATCTAGGACATCTGTTGGCCACCCCCTATTCTAGGCATCAGTGCATCCCATCGGTCCATCCGTGGCTCTCTGGGTGGTGGCATTAGGACAATAACCACTTGACACTGGAATATGGTTAGTCGTTCCAAGAAGAACGATAACAGAATCGATCCATACCCAAAATGCTCTAGTTTGGTCTTCTTGCACTTATTGAGTTGCCACTTGATGTTGATAGTCACAGCCTCGGCCCATTTGAAGAGAGTCAGGTTCATGCACTCTAAGGAAAGAAGCAGTTATGTCTTTGTGGCCTCATGCGGTGCTTGCGATCCTCCAACCCGCGTGATAGTGTGCAACACTAATTTTAGTGCCAGATCAGGGATGGTTTGGATGTCAACTTTTCCACTCCCTGTTCCTTTTCGTGCCCCTCGACACACCCTATCAATTACCATTTCCATGCTTTCCCCAGAAGGACGGGTACCGGTCAAGATAGGGATCACACCCCTACGCGACAGTCCAGTGATAAAATACACATCAGAGACTTCGAGTTCAAGCTCCTGATCCCAAAGCATAAACTTTTCTTTATCCTCGTCCCAAATTCTTATCAAATATTGGAGAAATTCGGGCTGAGCTCGGAGGTACGACGTCAGGAAGAATTTCTTTAGACCACAGTTTCTGAGGGCGTTCATGCATTTTCCATTCCCCGTGGCTAGCTCATCCTCCTCATTTTTTTCTCTCTCTTTCCACTCAATTACCACCTTTTCTGCTTGGTACCTGCACACATTATTCATATGAGCATTATAAGTCTCCTTAGGCATCAAAATTTGTAAGAAAATGGTTGTATTTTCTTTAAGTTTAGGCATATTTTGGGTAGCGCGGTTGGCGCAACTGTTTTTCTAACAGTTGCACCACTGGGCACGACCCTTGTGTAAAAAAGGGGCGAATGGCGCGGGACCGTGCTCGAAACCTGCGCTAACCACGATGCCCTATTTTTGACAAATCCTCCCCTAAAGGATTCAAAATGACAAATAAAGGTAATAAAAGTTAGCTCAAAAGATGGAAAATGATGTCGAATCTTACCTGAAACTGACGGAATCAATATTGGTTCACTGGATCGCTCGCAATCATCGCCACAAGATTGTAAGGAAAATGGGTCACTGTTGCTCTGCAAAGAGGTAAAAGTGAAAAGTAAATAATTTTTACCACTTATGGCATTTTAATACTTTTCAAAATCTTAAATTAGGTTTTAAAGCATATTTTTCGATTATTTTATCATATTATTTTCGAGGAATACATTTTACACAAGTATTTTTGTGCAGTGACAGGTTTTCACATGATTATGACGAAGAAACGAGTTGTATTTTATACTTTTCGGACTTGGTAAAAACACGAAAAATTCACTACTGGAGTCACCTTTCAGCTCTTTTCTGACTCTCTAAAACTGAAAATATTTCCAAGACACTTGTCGTTTTGAACTCGTTAAATGGTTGTGAAACGATATCTACCCAGTATATGTTTACCCCTTTTTCAGGTTTTGATAGATTATTTATGAAAAATGAATACCTTAGCCTTTCACGACTAAGAGGTTCTCTCAGACATAGTTTTCTACCTTTTCGGATCTGAGAGACTATTTACAAAAAGGGACTGCTGGATTTTTCTTTTCCACTTTCTTTTCAAACTCTCTAAATATGAAAATATGTCGAGTTCTTCCTTTATCGGACTCATTAAAACTGATGACATCAGACTCCATCGTTATGACATTACTCGAGTTCCTCCTTCCTAGGGATCGTAAAATGTACTAGGTTGGATTTTTCTGAAGGATAAACTTACATCGTAAGAATATGCTATCCCCTTCAAGCTTGTTTTTCAAAAATAATTGGGGTACTCACCAGAAATGGTGGGGGAAAATGGAACTAGATTATAGTCGTGTCGATAGTATGTCGCTCTTGAACATGGCACTTTTCTGCATTCATTTTGGGTTGGGGACATCTCACTTCGTCATTTTTTTGCCTCCATGGGTTTGGGAAATCTCTTTTGACCACTCATCTACTCTTTTCCATGTCACCATGACCTCATATCCCTTGATGTCAAATGCTGCCAAATCCAGTGTCGTGTCACCGATATGTTCAAGAAAAGTTTGCCTCTGAAGTTTTCAACCTCCCTCTGATTCTCTGTTGGTATTTATTCACAAACATCATATTCCTCTGTCTCATGTCGATGATGTGGGAAACATTATGGCCCACCTTTGGTTAGGTCACTTCCTGTCGACTGCAGTTCATTGTCCAGGAAGCTATTCTAGAGAATCCCTTTAGGTACCTTGGAGCCTGCATGCCTCCATGGTAGGTTATTCGCATTCGACACAAGTCCACATCATTGGCCTTTGATCGACTAACTCTGCAGGTGTTCGACATCATATCGCTATTCACATTCTGTGGATTATACCTTCTGTACCTTGAGAGCCATTGTCATCATTGGTGGTTTCTCTCGTTTCTGTTAACGGCTTTCATTATTGGCTGGTAATCAGACGATTTTCTTGCATGTTTAACTTCAACTCACATATTCGCATGCTCGAATTTGTACTTTGTTCGAGTCGAGATGGAGCGCAAGTCCCTGGGTTTTGTCTGATGAAATCCAGGCTATGAATTCTTTGTGGATTACTATGACTTATTATATGACTCTTCTGATTGGATGGTTGTGACCATACCTGAGTCTGTTTGTTGATCCCTACTACTAGACGGTTATGTCCATACTACGGATCTCACTGTTTATGTACTCTATTATGGATGGTTTCGCCCATGCCACATGTCATGTATCAGATGTATCAGTTGTATTCGTACTTGCAGGTTTTCTGAAAGCAGTGTTTGGGTCAAACGCATTCTCATAAAGCATTTCACCCCTCCCTCTCTCTTGGACCTCATGCTTTATGGGGCATCTGTTACACAACATTTTTTCACCATCCCTACAATCCCTCACCCCGCATATTGGAGGGTCTTTCAAGTGACCTGTGAGTAGTGTCATACTATGCAAACACCTTCTTTGCATCCTTTTGCATAAGGACATCATTTCTCCTGTTGAAAATTTCATCAAAAAGCCCAAAAAAACCTATTTTTGGCCTTGGAACGGGTAGCCAGTTCACCCCTCACGCCAATGTGGAGGATCTACACTAGAGCCCACACCACTTTGCACTCTGTCTCTATGTTGTGCTCATGCTAGCTGTTTTGGGAATTTTTTTTAACAAAATAGAGGTGTAAGTTTCCTTCTAACCACCTAAGGGATGAGTCAAGGAGGTGGTTAAGTTGATGAGCCACGAATCTCTCTCTTTAGGCAGTGGTTTCCTCCTCCCATGGAACACCTCCTTGAAGATAGGTCTCCCTTCCATTATTATAGGGATCTTAACTTCTCCCTCTCTGTCTATATAAAAAAGCCTTCTCCCTTTATGAAAGCTAGCTAAACATATAGCCAAGAAGCTGAACTTGAAGAAGAGATACTATAGCTGAGTAATCACTATTGAGAAGGTAGAACCAAGGATAATTCCATAGAGAGAGCCCCATCCGAATTCCCGACGAGCCTTTGCGAGAGGTGCTCCGTTGGAACCCTGTTGGAGGAGACCGCAACGTCGAAGCTTGGTTGTACTCTTCCTTTCTTTCATTAATATACTCGACTATGGTGTTGGTTCTATCATTCTGTTATGATTATCTGATGCAATTGATTTAGTATTCTTCGACTGACTGATAGTTACAAATGCAAAATAGTATGTTGTATATCGTCGTTTTTTCTTGTGTGTGTGCAGGTATCCGAACGTGAAAGCAAGTAGATCGTGATCTGTCAAACCAAGAGCAAGAGGTAGCCACTCTTTTCTACAACAACAATAGCGTAGGACCTCCGGTAAGTCATATATCGAATCTTCGTCTATTCGTTAACTAGGAATCGATATTATATCTTGTCTTGTTTGTGGCTAGACCCACTCTAGGGCTGGTGGGATCGCCTCTGTTCAGAGAGGGGATTTACCTCACCAAAAATAGGCAAGAGTTTGGCTAAAAACCCTAGTTTCATGCGGTAGATGGTGTTGGGACCAGCAAGGGTCCATCATCCTGAGCCTCTAGCTAAGGAACAGGGAAGGTGCTAGGGATCCTGCAAAGGAGAGAATTTGCAGGAGGTAGCTGGGGCAGTCAGACTACAAGAAGAAGGAGGCCCTACTTGGGAGTCTTTACAACATTCTTTGGAAGGGCGACCTGTGTTTTCCATTATTGAAGGAATAGATTCTTTCGAAAGGCCGTTGGAGGGCGAGGAAGGTGGAAGGAGTGGGTTTGCATGAAAAAAGAAAAAAATACCAAGTTGATCAGAAAGAAGGAAGAGATCCCATGTTGTGTATTCAGAGTGGACATTCTCATCGACAAAGTAATGGAAGCAGCAAAAACTATTCTAGTAGGTAGAGTCAGAGGAAGGAAATACTCTATCAATTACATCTCAGACTGGGTAGCCTCGACGTGGGTGGATGCCCCTGGGATTCCTATGGATATCCAAACCTTAGCTCGAGGTTGGTTCATGATCAAGTTTGAGAAAAAGGAGCACCTGGAATGGGTAATAGCATAAAACTGGAATTTTGGGAAAAGACCTATTCTTTTTCAGGAAATGGACACCACCGTTTGATGCTCAGAAAGAAAAAATCATAGATACACCAATTTGGGTAAAGCTTATGGGGTTACCAATACCCTTCTGGATAGATTCGGCTTTCAGATCTATTGGGAATACGCTGGGACAATTCCTAGCAGCAGATCTGTCTTTCCAACATACTAATAATATGAGCACTGCCAGAATATTGATCAATTTAAACCCTAAAGAAGGCCTAGCAGAAGAAATCTACCTCAAATAGAAGGAATTAGAGTTCACTCAAACTCTAGATAATGAACACATGCCTTTTCATTACCGACGATGTCATAAATATGAGCATATGGTAAAGGATTTCCCACTTGGACACCGAAGAAGAAGGAAACATAAAAGGATAAACCGAGGGCCTTTTAGGCCCTCGGTTACAGAGGATCCCAATGCATCGGAGGGGGAGATTATGGAAGGGGTCGAAGGAACAGGAGGCATTTCGACAGAAAAATCTCCTATTGAACAAATGCCCAAGAAAAATAGTCTTATTGCAATGGAACAAGAACCGGAGAAAACTTCTGCATCCTCTCCTTCCCATGAAGTTATGCCTGTAGCATATTTTCAAGAAGGCACGATACTGGTCCCTTCTTCCCCTCTTTACTCCTCTTTAGGTACTTCTTTTTATGCATGTTCAAATCTTGGTCCTTCCAGGCCATCACAAATGGAATATTTGCAAATTCACGATGTTATAATGTCCTTGGACAGTATCATAACCTCTATCCCACTTACCCCTTTGGAGGCCTCCCCTATCCCTGGTCATGGATCACCCCCTCCACATCCCAGTATCCATGAAAAACCCCCATATAACTTAAGATATCTAATGAAGAAAACAATGAAGGAGGAGGTAATTGGAGGATTGGAGTCTAATCCAATTTTGGTTGGACCTACAAAGTTGAGGGGTAGGAAATCCAATCTCTCCAAGGCACAAGTTAGGGCTAAGATTGACATTGCAGATGGGAAGTAGCATTCCCTACCTGGGGTGCTTAGAGTAGATCAGACCCCCTCCCTGGGTTATCGATGATCATCCTCTCTTTCAATTGCAGGGGTTTTTATAGTCAAACCAAAAAATTAGCACTGAGAGCTTTGATGAAGTCTTACAAGCCGAAGTTCCTTATGTTACAGGAGACCTTGGGTAAGGGGGGAGAAATGGTTGGAACACTCTATAGGATGTTCTTGGGGTGGTATTTTTAGGCCCTGGATGCTCATGGAAGGTCCGGGGGTTTAGCGATGGGCATAAAGTCTAGAAGGCTAATAGAAATCTCCTCTTGGGGTTTTGAAAATGCTTTAGCCATGGAGGTCTATTCAAATGATCTCTGTCACCATTTTCTACTTTTAAATGTTTATGGCCCTTGTTTGGAGAGGGTGTTGTACTGGAACAAAATATTTGCAAAGTCTTGTTTGAATAAATGTAATCTGATCCTGGGAGGAGACCTAAATTTTTCCTCGGGGATATCTGAGTCTCGGGGTCCTTCTACTCGTGCAGACCCTCTCACTGATTTTTTTCCTTAATAATTTGGTTTCCTCTCACCTAGTTGATGCTAACTTGATCAAACCTAGGTCCACGTGGAGGAACAGAATAAATGGTGAGGATAAGATGGCCAAGAATTTGGATCAATTCCTCCTTAATGAAGAGTTGGTTGTCAGATCCTCTGTTTTTAGGCATTGGGTTGGGGAAGGGCGCATATCCAACCACCTGCCTATTCTCCTTGAGATCAAAGGTCCGTACAAGAAGCCAAGGGCACCCTTCAATTTCAACTCTTCCTGGCTCCAATATGAATATTTCAAACTTTTGTTCCATGACACATAGAGGAAAGGAGGGACGGACTAGCTAGGTAGTATGAGCTTCCTTTTTATGGAGAACCTTAAGAGAATGAAAAAAGCTACATTGCAATGGGAAAAAGGCTACAAGGCCTATTTATGTACTTTTCCTCATACCTCCCCACGGGGTAATATTTTTCCTCGATGCTGCCTCGGAACGAATTCCAATTGGGTGTGACTGAGAACAAAGAGGGTTTTGTCTTGTCCTTTTGCTCATAGTAGGTTTCCCACCAATATTTGACATGAGGGAAACTTTGGGAGTGCAAAAATAATATTTTCTCGGTCGGAGAAATCAATGGACCAAGAAATATCCTTCCATCAAATTCAACCATCTATCTATGGCATTTACATCTATCTAGCCTTCAAATAAAGGAATGTCAAATTTTACCTGTACCTTGAAGGGAGTGGCGCCTCCAGGGTGGTTGTTGGATGCAGTTGCATCGTAGGTGGGTAGTCGTTGAAGGATCTGGGAAAATTTATCCATCATCGCGTTCCTTTGTTTCTCGAAGGCCTCCTCGAGCAATATTTTGATAGGATATCCTGCTCCCTCATCTTTCTTTTCTTCCTCCATGGGAGGTCGTCGGGGTTTGCGAGGCTGCTCTTTCAAGGGTTCAACCAGATCGATCTCTAACTCTGTATAGCTTGACTGCATTGGGAACATGCAAAGAAAAATAGAGAAAAATCCGACCGCTCTAATACCATTGATCTGTATTTGTGAAAAAACACAATAAAATATAGAAATAGACATAACACACAGATGCAGCAGAAATAATACTTCATTTCATTAATATCAAATTACTGAAATATGTTTATAGACAGAATGGAAATAAACTAGCTAGGGCGATGGTAGCTTATCTCTGAGAAGAGATGTGGCAGCTACATGCCTCTGAACTATGTTACAATGAGGCTCGAAGGCCTATATATTGTTGAGAAACAATATAAAACCCTAAACATCCAAAAACCTAACCATAGGAGATGAAGCGCCAAAAATATGGGCCTCATTTAGGTAAATTGGTGTTTGAACCTCCTAGGGACGTAACTTTGTCATATGATCTCCATTTGACATATACCATACCTCTTTAGAAAGATCTATATAAGGAATACAAATTTTAATGTGAGGAACATTAGTCCATGGACCCATGTTTCTCCCGGGTTTCCAAAAAAATGTTGTTTAGGGCCTCAAAACGGCTCTGGAAGTTCAGGACCCAAAAAACTGCTAAAAATAGTAAAATATGTCGAAACTAAAAAACTGAAAGAACCAATGGTGGGGTTTCAAATGGAATAGGTAGGTGGCCACCAATATCCACCTGGATCATAAGGGCCTCCAAAACCCGAAAACCTACTAAAATAGTAAGTTTTGTTGAAAGTGAAAAAGTGAGAGAACTAATGGTGTGGTTCCAAATTGAATAGGTGGGTGGCCACCAATATCCACCTGGATCATGCAGGGATGCAAATGAGACAAGGGGGAGGGCACGAAATCATGACAAAGGGCTGAATGAGCATAGGAATGTTGCAAGAGCTTGGCAAGACGAAGGTGGAGCCAAGTCTAAGCCAAGTCTAAGAATGGCAGTGAGGCCACAATGAAAATTAAAAAACACAGAGAGGTCCATATATGGCTGCAAGAGGCACAATGGCACAGCAAGTGGAATGAATGTGGGAGGGATGACATTAATGTGATTCTGATGCGAAATGGATGCAACATTGAGATTGAGGCGGGTGGAGTATGAAATACCCACGCCCCAGTCTTTAATAGACTTACCGTGGCCATGTGCCTCCATGTGGGGAGGACGACTGCCCATCATCGGCGTGGCCAGGTGGTGGCAGGCCAAATCACATATTAACACCCGCATCCGGGGCTATATTTTCAATTTATTTCCCAAGAGGAGTGTCTTTCTTCTGTTCAACAACCTTTGGAGCATCCTTCTTAGGTTGATTTTTATTGGCTACTATAGGAACATTTTTATTCATAAGATTGTATTGTTTCTGCATCTCAAAAATAGCATGTTGATAGAATTTCAGGTAGTCATATTATTTCTCAGTTTCTTCATTCCCTATCTCATTTCTAGATTCATCATGCTCCTCTTTTGTTAAAAACATCCCTGTTTCATCTTCATCAAAACAATGAATGATATCCTCTTGAATTTTTGGTTGTGTTTCTTCTTCATCCACCAAGTTTTATTGAAAGGGGGCCTAACTTGTTGATCGGGCCGATTTCTATTATCTTTTTGTCACTACTTAATTTCAGGTCTTCTATAATGTGGATTTATGATTTGTGTTTTTGGTTGTGCAGCAGGAGGATGATTGTTTCCAAGAGCTTGTCTATCCATAAGTCTTTCCATAGTTTTCATCATGGTATCAAATTTCACATCCGAAGATGTAGAGGGTTCTTCTTGTTTTTTCACTCTTCCTTTTCCAACCTTAGACCTCTTTGTTGCAGCCATGTTAACCTAAATCTTCATAGCATCATTTTTCATATCAGCTAAAGAGGCATATTCGATCTCCCTCAGCAAAATAGAAAATTCATATTCAAATGATTCAACATACTGTAATTGGAAGCCCCTAGGGGAGGTTTTATATGAGCATGGATATAATTATAAACTTTATTGAACCTCTTTGAAAAATCTTGAACTAACTCATTACTTTCTTTCTTCAAATTGTTATATTCAGTCAAGGTGTGCACATGATTTACCTTACTTTCCCATTTTCTCAGGAAACTTTCCTCCTATTGATCCCAATTCTGTAAAAATCCTGGGGTTAAGGCTTTAAACCATTCTCTCACTTCACCAATAAAAATTTGCAGACCTCATTTTGAAATCTTCATCATCTACCTCCTCTAGGTCTATAAAGTCGTTAAATCGGTCAACATGTTGTTCTGTAGTGATTCGCTCTTCACCTCCAAAGGTCTTTATCCTATTATAATATCCTTGTGGTAGGTCATGGAGTATAGCAGGAGAAACAAGAGGAGCATATCTAGTAGGGCCAGTAGGAGGAGGTGGAGGAGAAGGAACCCCAACCATAATGGAAATGACAGTACTAGTTGAAATTGCAGTGGAGGAAGTAGCTACTAGGATAAGTATTAATTAAATAGGATGTGATGTTAGGAAATTAAGTCACGGGAATTTCCATCTCATAAAAAAAATAACTCCACTCAGGTAAATGGATAACAGCTCTCCTTTTCAACAGGAAATCAAAAGGTCAAGTTATTTTAGTTTTTATAAAGTCTCTTGTTCTAATGATAATTTTGATGTGATATTTTCCCAAAACCCTTCTTTATATTCTTTTGAAACAATAGATGTGGTGTCAATTCCTAATATCTATATATCTAAGACAATTTTTTTTAATTCATTTTCTGATTTAGACCTAAAAATAGTTTCTTCAAATTTTTCATCAATATCTATGTCTTAAATGTTTTGAACACCTCCAGAAGGTAAAGATGAAGCTCTTAAGAGATATGGAGTATAGGATTTTAATGAGCTACCAACACCTTGAATAATTTTCTCTGGATCATAAAATATCTCTAGTGGGTCAGGGTGTGGTTTCTCCTCATGTGTATCTTCTTGGACGCCACATTTAATTTGAAGATGCCAGTGGAGTCACAGGGGTAGAAGTACAGCCTTCGAATTTTATGATCTCCTGATATCTTCAAGAGATTAGTTCCTTTGAAAAGAATCACCTAGGATGATATGTGTTTCGACTCCCACCAAATGCACCAAAATGTTATCACCAAGCTAGGGAAATTTGGGAAGTGTCAACCCCCAATGAAGCATAACTATTTCAACCAAATTTTAACTAGAAGTTATCCCTTCCCGTCTGAGAGGGCTCTCTCAAGGAAAAAAATGGAATATTCAGGATAAAATTCAAATTATAGATGCCTAAGTTTGTTTATACTTCATATGATTTTTTTCAGGTGGAAGAGTGTAATGACTTCTACCATTGGGCATGGATTTAGCTAAGGAAATTCAGTTACACACAAACTATATTCATGGAAGCTAAGGAAAATTGGCTTAAACATAAATTAACTCTTACAACAAAAACACAGCAAATGAAGGAATTTGGAGAATTTAATCATGAATTCTAAGTAACAATATTTCTATGAAGTTGATAACGATATACAAAATAAAGAAAAAAACACATAAGCCAAGGAGAATTTCAGGTTGTAAAACAGTCTGCGACAAAATGTATATTAGCTCATAAAAAAAATTTACATCAGTAGCTCTCTGTTAGTATGAATCTTAATTCCAAGTGTACGAAAAAATACCACTTTATTTGTGCATAAAAAACATCCCTAATAGCAAACATGGCTGCCAATATCCTTAGATCTGCAATTAGGTGATCAAGATAAATGCTGCAATAATCTAGATCTATGCATCAAAAATCCATTAAGTAGTATATAAAACAAGATTTACTCCATCATCCAATAGACAAGACAAGGATATGTTGAATGAATTTTGTATTAATGGCATGTGGGAGGAAAACACAGAAGGGTGTTACCAACTCTCCTCAATGGGATGGGTTCTTATAAGTCCTCGGCACTTCAGATTTAAAATTCTTCTCTCTTGGTGGTGTATAAAACCCAGACAAAAATGGTAGCAAATTATGACTATGATGGTGGATCAAATTTAGACCAAAATTATAGATCCAGAGTGATATTTAGGCAACAAAAGGTGGTAAATGAATGGGAAAGCCCTTCTATTTATAACAAAATATTGAGGAGGTCTAGATATTGGTGCATACTTAAAATATTATTAACCAAATCAAGATCCAACTTTTATGGAATATTTTATTATATTTGTTGGAGAGAAAAGGAATTTGACTTGGTTCAAATCCCTTTATTTGTAAATAATAAATAAATAAATGATTTACTTATCATTTTAAGGATGTGATTGAGTAATAATCAAATAAATAATGATTTATTTAATTATTTAAGGGTGATTTAGTCATATTCAACAAATAATATTATTTAAATAAGGTTTAAATAATTATTCTTAGGAAATAATAAGATAAATAATGATTTATCTAATTAATTTCCCTGTTTTGGGTTAAATATAACGAGGAACATTAATTAAACTATTTTTTAACTAATTATTCCTTTAGGAAAATCAAACAAATGTAGATTTATTTAATATTTCCTCATGGGGTTTCTTGTTTATACCATAAACAAATTAATAAAGGTGGTTTACTAAGTTATTTTTCATAGTGAATGCAATTTTACTTAGGGTAAAATTGGTCTTACATGGTGTACCTGGGTCCATCTAATAATAATAGGTTAGATGACCAAAAAAAGGTGTAACAGATTCCCCCCCAGCATGCGAGCGTTAGGAGCTAATCGTATGACCGAAGTACGTTGTAAGAGCTCAATCACTAGACACCAAAGGGGAAGTCAAAGAGAGAGAAGTATAAGGTAGACCAAAGTGTTGAAAGAACTACCCCTGAGGAGGCGAGACTTACAGGTGCGACAAGTCTCTTTTATGAGTGAGTACCTGTGCTATAGCCGACGGGGGAGGCATACCTATGCCCGCTAAGACAAAGTACAAAGAATACAACGTCCAGTAAACAAAGAGATTGAACAATATATTACATGCTGGCATAAACATGAGCCAGATAAACAACATGATAATGAATCCCACATATGTATTGTGCCTGGGATAACAATCATGACTTGTACAATAATATCTGAGTACATGAGATATAAATACAACCTAGATGCCCCTGTAAACATGAAAGGGCTCTGAAAATCTGACTGATACATGCAATCAAAAAGGCTTTGCAAGCGGCTGAGGCTGACATCATCAAATCTATGGAGTTGCATCAAATTCTGTAATGAAGAGGTCATCCGGGCATGTGGGGGGACACCTATAGGGCCACCCCCTCATGAGGGTTGAGGCATCTCATACACACCCGGGAATCACTAATATCAGCTGCTGCATCATTGGACCATCAAGTATATGGATCTCAATCATGATGAAAGGAGTTGGGGCTGAGAAACAATCAAGTCAAAGGGCAATAAGGAGTCCCTTTGCTTGATCCGAGGCACCGAACAAGAGTGGAAGCTGGAACCAAGGTACACCACCCTCTAGACCTGTCTTCTGGAATGAATGAGTTGATTTCAACAAAAGGAGGTCCACCATAGCTGAGGCAATGAGGGATCCTCAACTAAGGCACGAGAGAAAATAGTAGAGTGACTAACAAGCTGACACCAAGGATAATGATGAAATGGGGGGTACTGAGTAGCGAACAGATGACTACCCTTGTTAGAACATAAATAGCATGGATGACCTGGCAATGACTGACACAATAACATGAGGGATAGGGGATAGAGGGACAGGAGGCCATGATGTGCGACACGAGAGAGGGACCAAGCAATGAAGGATGGAGGACTATAGTGGGATACAAAGGGACTCGGGATAGACTCCATGAATGCAGTGATAACTCAATTCGGATACTCTAAAGAAGGGGAACTCGATGGTGCTGCCACACAGAATGGGTCCAATGGGGACCATAAAGACATGAGTACATAATGGTTACTCATGACAAAAATCAACACAAGCATGGACAAGTATGAAGGCAAAGGGGTGCCCCTAAGTACAAGTGTTCCAGGTGAAGAAATTCGATTTTGAGAAGTGATGAAGTGACGCTTCTTGGACAAAATGTGTCCCAGTGAAGTATCAAATCATGAAAAACTAACAGATACCCATTTGAGGGCTCGGTGAGAGATTTCCAACGGTACAGATGGTTTGGAAAACTGAGCTATGGTTTGGTTGTAGCAGGCGAAAGAAAAATCAGGGGTTTCTCTTTTAACAAGAAATTTTCCCTCCAAATTCACTCATTTTCATTTAAAGTTGTGGTGAACATAGAGAGGAGAGAAGGCCCTAAATATTGCGGCAATCATAGCGGACAAACCGACGGTTGGAATCGAGATCTTTCAGTTGTAGGTAAGAGGCCTAACCCTACTCTTTCATTTCAGTGGTTTGAAAGTTTAGTTTAGGTCTCCAGGGCTTAGAAATAGACCCTTTATCCTCTTCACAGCCAGGTCACACTTTTGGGGCAAAAAGTGCGACCTGGATAGCAGGTTGTGGGAAAAAAAGTGTGACCTATCCTAGGTTTGGGCCTGAAAAGTGCGACCTGTCAGAGAGGGGTTTTTCTGTGTTGTTTTTGTTTGAGCACTGGGGTTTTGTGTTGATATATTGTCTTTCCTATCTATACACTGAAAAATATGGTGTTTTTGTGAAGATATGGCAGGATTACGGATTAACTGGAGAGAGAGGGACCTGGGTGCATTACGGTTGGAGATCCAAGAGGATCAGGGTGTCTGCAGTGCATTGGCCAGGTTTGGGGTTCTGAAGTTTGTGGAGAAACCTCTGATGAGAGCTAGAGAGCCCTTATTGGCCCGGGTTGTCAGCTATTGGGATCCAGACCATGAGGTCTTTATAGTGTAGGGGCAACGGATCGATTTGATGGTCCAGGATATATATTTCTTGGTTAGTCTTTCACCACTTGGGATGGAGAGGAATACGCAACCAGTGTTACCGCAAGAGCGGAACATCATGGAGTTTTTAGAGTGCCATTTTCAACTAGGTCTCCAAGTCAAGGGGACTCGGATACTTATCGGGAATCTAGAGAGGTTAGAGACCCGTGCTGTGGCCGTAGTGGTGTTGTGGATCCTGGGCAACCAGGCACTCCACCACATCACCGGAGGGTAGATGATGCTTGTGGAGAGTCTGTTGGGTGGGCCCTACTATGGCTGGGCCTAGATGATGTTTTCATCATTGAAATGATAGTTGTCGCTATGTAAGTGGTAAGTGAACCATGACTGTGCATATGGTACATTTTTGTGCTCACTCTTCTTTAAGAAGATCCCTACACTTCGACCTTGTATACAACTTCAGGATGGGGGCTCGAGAGATCCCAGGATGGGCCGGTGGGGGCGACTACTGTATAAAGGAGGAGTTGGGGTAGTCAGAAAGGTGTTCCGACCTGAGCTATTTGCGCATTGGGATCATATTCCATGGTACATAGATGACTATCCCTATAATGGGATGATTTATTTTGGGGACCCGGATTTGTCGCTGCCTCCTGGTCAAGTATGAGGGCTTGATGGTAAGTGAAAAACTGCTAATTTTTTTATGTGCATTGTAAAGTTTCAGAATATTGTACACGGTAATGATTCTTCCATTTTTGGTATGCATATATAGCACCGGTAAAACTGACCAGGTATATGGGGCGGCCTGCGATATCAGCAGCTGCATGACCTAGTGGATCGAGGGCACAGCAAAATGAGGATGCAACAGCCCTCCTAGAGGACATCAGTCATAGATGTGAGAGGCTTATGACCAGTGTTTTAGAGCACATCTAGCAATACTTATAGGACCAGTACATCAAGTTTTGTATTGTTCTACCCTTATAGTGGCGAGGGGTCATGCGGCGCATGGCGATGGCTAGACAGGGGATGCATGATCTACAAGCTGCGAGAGTAGAGCCATTGGCTCGAGATCCTCCAAATAGTGATTAGTGTGTAAGGGAAGGTGGTGCCCCCAGTTTTGATTTTTTGTAACATGCTATGGGCATGTCATATGTATCAGAGTTGGTGGACTCTAAAACATTTTATATGACACATATTATGGATATGCATCAGTTTGATATTTTTATGTTATTGTCTAGTGTTAAATGTGTGTGCTAAATGCCAATCTAGAATATGGTTTTAAATGTTATCTACATAGTGATTTGGTGCTCTAGGTACATGACTGAATGTAATGATTTCAAATTCATGCATCAAAATCTTCACTCGTAAATATCTTCTAAAAAGGATAGGATTCTGCACATGATAGACACCATTCAATTGCATGACAAGAAGCAGGGAATCTAAACAAACATGAAGGTGGAGGATGAGATGTGAAAGGGAATCGGCTAATAAGCCTCGCACTGCATCATATTCAGCCTGATTATTAGTAGCAGTACCAATGCATATACTGTTCGAGAGAACAAGGGAGTGCAAGGGGGTAAAGATGGCCCAACCTGCTGAGGCTAGATTCCTGGAGTAGCAACTTGCACCATCAGCAAAACCGATATAAGGTGTGGACGAGAGGTCCATCTGAAAGGTGCTACAAGACAATAAATGGGGGGATTATGAACAATGCTGGCAACCTAAGTGCAAAGTAGAAATCGAACGCACTTCGTGGGAGGGAGTGATCTGGGTAGGATGTCTATTACTCACACGCTGACGATGAGGTGGAGTGTAGGAGCTACTAGAGGTGTATCTTGCACCGAGGTTGAAAAATTCACCATAGGCATGGGTGGTGCCATCTCGTTTATGGGTGGGAAAGATGAAGTCAGGGGTGGACATGGCTTCCATGATGTCATCATCACAATAGAAGATGGAGTTATTGGAGGAATGGAGACCACATGACGCGGTGAAGCTACCTGACTCATCATCATGAGAAGAAAGGTTCACATGCCCATCATCATAGGGGATGATGTAAGAACAAGTAGATAAGGGAACTACTGATGTTGAGCTGAAGGTGATCGTTGAAGGGAGGTCAAGCGAAATAACAGGGGAAGATGCAGAGGGAGCTTCCATCGAGGGTCTCATGGATGATGATAGGTAGAGGATGGTGGTAGCAAGCTCAATCATCTCGACATCAGGAGGGGGAATGTCAATGGGAGTGGGTAAATCTTAAGTTTGGCCTTCAACATATTGCGCAAGTACGGGAGAGTTTCATTGGTGTCAATATTTTTATGATTCTTGGCTACAGTCGAGGAAGAAACAGAGGCTTTAGGGACCGTAGACTCAGGGAAAGAAACTTTAACCATGGGCTTGATACAGGGAAGTTCAGGACAATTATGGGTGGCATGGATGACGACATCACACAAAGCATAGGGCTTTGCAGGTGGGGGAGGTGTAGGGTTATTCAGGGAAGCCTTGTCCTTGGAGGCCCTCTTGCGAGATTTTCCCTTTTTACCCGAAGCGGTCGCAACAGGAGGTGGTTCCTATTGAGGTGGTTGAGGCACTGTTGCAACGGGAGAAGTCATGGGGACCGGTTGAACAGGGGTCAAAACAAGATAAGGTTTGGGTTGATCAAGCGGGGTAGCAGCTGGAGGATCAAGGTACCAGATGGGAATCCCAAGGGTCAGGTTAAGAAGAGAGAGGGTGGCCATGACAAGTGTCGTATATACTCCTAGTGGGGGAGCTAGGAACGATATCTGACCGGAGGGGTATTGGCCAGGCGGGACAGCTCCTAAATGGTTAAGGCCTGGAGGAACCATTTCAAGAGGGTAAAGAGGCTCATGAATAATAGCTAAAGGGCCAAGAGGAGGAGGTCCAGAAGGCTAAATAGAAGGGCTAGGAGTAGGCTGCGAAGGGCGAGGAGGCTGCTGACTATCCGAGGTGGGCCACTTGAGGGAAGCCCGATAAGATTGCATCATGCAAACATTCGATGAGTTGGGATTAGAGACAGGAGGAGGAAGACCAGGGAAAGTACCAAGCAATGAGGAATATTTGTAAAATTTAGGTTAGATGGTGGTCAAAGGATCAACGATTTTCTTATTGACCATCGAAGAGATGATGGACTTAGGGGAGGTCTAAGACTTCAGTTCGTAATATGTCAACTGGTCAATGGTGACTATCTTTCCGTTGTGAGTGAATGACATCTTGCGGTGGACAACGGAAGGGACAGTAAACATTGCATAAGTGTAGCTATGACCCAATATAATGTTGTAATCTAAGGGGGAATCCATGACTTCTACGTCAACACAAATAGTCTTGCCCGCAAGAGTAATAGGACAATTGCGGAATAAGCCAATGGGTTGGGAGGCGTGGCCATCCCATGCTCAGAGAGTGATTGTGGAAGGAGCCAACTCAACTGATCCTAGTTGCTTCCAAACCAAATCGGACATCACACAGGTGGATGCCCCCTCATCAATGATGCACCGGGAAACTTTGGCGTTCCAAACCTTGACTGGGATTTAGAAGGCAACACAAGCAGGGAGAGGAGGATGTTCTGACTGGTCAACATCAAAGACAATAAATCGATCGTTGGAAGGATCTACAGCGCCCATGGAAAATATTATATCTTTTCGTTGTAAATGGAATTACTGGAGGAGTTCCAGCGTTGAAATGGCAACAGGGGATTGTGCCAAATCATTTACTATGCTATACGAATGGGCAGCTTTTCCAGAAGTAGCATTTCAGCGTAGTGGTCGCTTAGGGATCTTGGTATGAACCTCTGCCTTAGGTTGAGGAATCTTCAAGGGACCATTAGGTGTTGAAAGAGGCTCTGTAGAGATTGAAGGAGGTGGCTCGAGGACAGACGTAGCGAGAGTCTTGTTGTACTAACAGGACCGAGTCTGAAGATTGATGTCTATGGTTAGAGGTTGATCAAAGTTCATCATGAGAATCTAGTAATTGGAGATACTAGATGGAAGAGGTTGAGTGGCCACCTGACCTTTAGGTGGTTAGGTAGCCACAAATCCTTGCTGAGGGAAAGGATTATTAAGCACTCTCGGCTGACTAGGCATAGCACTGGGAGGGATGGAAGGGGAGGCTTGTTGTCCTCACAATGTTGCTTGAGACTCCCAAAGCTACCACATTTGTGGTAAAAGAGGACAATCATGCATGTAATGACCATAAACACCACAACAAGAACAGGGCTTGTTCGTGCAAACAAGCTTGTCCTGCTTGGGTTGAGTGCCCTGTTGCTGGTTCGTAGTGTTAGGAGCATTACCTTGATTAGGTCCAGGATTACCAGGAGTAGCTTGATTTTGAGTGCCTTTCCTCTTCGTTTTTGAGGGATGAGGATTAGTCGCACCCTGCCGTGCATACACCTGCCCCTTAGGGGGCAGTGGTTGTTGTTTCGGGCGTTGAGAAGGCAAGGGAGGAGGAGGTGCTAATGCTGGAGGAGCTGGAGCACCAAGATGTGGATACGGATAATAAGGAGGTTGGGTAACACTGTGGTAAACAGGAGGTTGGGAAAAAGGAGGAGGCATGTCGTATCCTGGATATGTGCTACCGAGAGGGGGAAAAGTGCATGAGGTGCTGCCCCCCCCGCCCCCCACCCGAGTAAAGCCATAGCCCATGGAAGGTTGAGCGTATGGATTCGAGAGAGCTCCAATGATACTATTGGCAGCGTGATATGCCCCCGATGCATTGACACCACCGGGTCTGGGAAGATCAGGTAGAACGGTATAAACATAACCCGACTTAGCATATATCAGGTCATATTTTAATGCAATTTGGAGAGCAGCTTCTTTGGTTTGAGGAAAGTGCAATGCGACATCTTTCCCGATAGGTGGCAAGAGATATCTAAGGAACCAGTCCATTTCGACATGGTATTAGAAGGTAGGGGCTCAACATAGGCTCTTTCTTCTCCGCCATTACTGGACATGGTCGGATAGGCGGGTTGTAGACGATTAATGAAAAGAAGTCAAGAGTTCGGTACCAGTGTCATAAAGAAGGGGAAGCTGGAAGTAAGACAAAAAAGCCTGGGCAAGAGTCAAAAAGATGGTATGAGAGGAAGGGGCCTGATCAACATACCACTTAAAAGCTTCACCTGTAAGCGTACGTTGGAACAACCGAAGACGGATAGAGTCATCAGTAATGGAGTTAGGTGAACACCACATGTGGAAAGATCGAACATGATTTGTAGGATCTTCTCCAGCAAGGCCTTCAAACATGGGGATGTCGGAAGGGAGATTATTTGGCATAGCAGGCCAACTAGTGTCATGGTGTATAGGGTCATTTATCAACTGGTCAAAATCGGGGAGGTTGAGGCCTAACATGAAGGGGAGAAAGGGCGCAGCCGGGGTAGTGTTCGTTGCAGTCCCACAAGTGGTATTCCCAGCATGAGGTTCAGGGTTAACACCAGCATTAGGTCCTGCACCAGACATGGTGAAGGTGACAGGGGGAGAACCAAAGGCGGAACGAGAAGGAGACCCCAATGAACCAAAAGAAAAGTTAGAGTGCGGACTCGCATGAGGAATAACTCGAATCCTACGTGGAGGAGTAAGTATTCCTACCAGAAATTGAGGATGAAGGCCAAGAAGTCTCCAGGATAAATGCATTGGTGGTGCAATGATGACGACACAAAAATGACACAAGGGAAAAAGTGACGACACAAAAATGACACAAGGGAAAAAGAGACCGACAAGGGTAAGGAGGTGTAGGATCAACTTATTACAATGTCGACACAACGAAAAATAGGTGCAGGATCAAATGATTTCAATGTTTTAGATTCTTTGCTTGGCGGTGTTAACCAAGCCCTTTTTCGCTTAGGGTGTGTGTGTGCAAAGTGTGTAAATTTTAACTTTTAAACCCAGACGTTTGTAGAGAAAAAGAAAAAGCACGTTGTGTAACTGAAAATAAACCTGTAGATAACAATATATGAAACTGAAATAACAGTAAATAAAAAGTTAATAATGCAATAATCTAAACCCAAGGAGACGGGCCTCTCAAAAATTAGTTTGTAAGTGGGAAAAAAGCTAGTCAAAACACACCAAAATAGCCAATAGATCTAAGGTCAGGAGGGACAGGGATCTGAAGGTAAAAATCTACTGGAAAGTGGTGCAGAAAACAACAACAAATCAGAGGAAACATTTTTGTAAATGAGGTGGTGAAAGGCTATCTCCTGGAGGGAAACAGAGTGAACCCTAGAGGAAAACCCAAACAAAGCTAAATGAGTTTATTTGGATGGATAACAAGCCGATCTGAAGTGGATCTGAAGGTGAGGTATCAGATCTGAAAAATGGCTGAACACTCTGAAAATTTCAGACAACTTGCAGCAGCCTAAAACTCTTTCACAAAGTGTGGAGCATACTAAAGCCATAGGGGGCTAGGTTCCCACTTATTTGAGTAAAACAGAAAAAGCACAGGTCCAAAATAGGTAGAGACGGAGGCCAGACAAACCTGAACAAAGGCCCAAACAAACCCATAAAACTTTCAAAAAAACTCCTACAAAAAATCCAGGTCACAGTTTCTGACCTATTTTCAGCAGAGGTCATAGTTTTTGGGTTGATTCCCACTTCCTAAAGCTCCAGGTTGCAGGTTTTGGGCCAAAAAGTGAAACTTGCACTTCTGGCACTTTTGGAGGTAGATTTCAGAAAAAAGTGTCGTCTCAGCTGCGGCTGATGTCTGTCACCTACGCAATAGGTCCGAAAACACACGGAAGTTAGAATTTTTATCGTTTTAGGGTTTTATAGGTTAAAAACAACATCAAGAAAAGATAAAACAAGAGGCGTAAGAGAAATACTAGGGTTTGAAGTAGCTGGATATGCAAGGATCAGAAAAATGACAGCGGTCGTAATCGTAAACCCGCGTGGAGTCACCAGTTGTTAGTATGAATATTAATTCCAAGCGTACGAAAAAATACCACTTTAGTTGTGCATAAAAAATAGCCCTAACAACAAAGATGGATGCCAATATCCTTAGATCTGTAGTTAGGTGATCAAGATAAATGCTGAAAAAATATAGATCTATGCATCAAAAAGACATTAAGCAGTATATAAAACAAGATTTACTCCATGCATCCAATAGAAAAGACAAGAATATGTTGAATGAATTTAGTATTAATGGTACCTGGGAGTAAAAAACATAAGGGTGTTACCAGTTCTCCTAAATGGGATGGGTTCTTGTAAGTCCTCAGCACTTCAGATTTAAAATTCCTCTCTCTTGATGGTGTATAAAACCCAGACAAAAATGGTAGCAAAATATGACTATGATGGTGGATCAAAGTCAGACTAAAAGTATAGATCCAGAGTGATCTTTAGGCAACAAAAGGTGATAAATGAATGGGAAAACCCTTCTATTTATAACAAAATATTGAGTTAGTCTAGATATTGGTGCATAATTAAAATATTATTAACTAAATCAAGATCCAACTTTTATGGAATATTTTATTATATTTGTTGGAGGGAAAAGGAATTTGACTTGGGTCAAATCCCTTTATTTGTAAATAATAAATAAATAAATGATTTATTTATTATTTTAAGGATGTGGTTGAGTAATAATCAAATAAATAATGATTTTTTTAATTATTTAAGGGTGATTTAGTCATATTCAACAAAGAATATTATTTAAATAAGGTTTAAATAGTTATTATTAGGAAATAATAAGATAAATAATTATTTTTCTAATTAATTTCCCTGTTTTGGGTTAAATATAACCAAGCATATTAATTAAACTGTTGTTTAACTAATTATTCCTTGAGGAAAATCAAACAAATGTAGATTTATTTAATATTTCCTCATGGGGTTTCTTGTTTAGACCATAAACAACTTAATAAAGGTGGTTTACTAAGTTATTTTCCATAGTGAATGCAATTTTACTTAGGGTAAAATTGGTCTTACAAGGTGCACCTGGGTCCATCTAATAAGAATAGGTTAGAAGACCAAAAAATGGTGTAACACTCTCTCACAACATTCATCAACCCCTTCAAAGTGATAAAGTCCCTCATTTATAGAGTGAGGCCTCTTTTACAATAGTCTGCCACCTAGGCTAGACTCGATGCTTTAGCTAAGAGACCTAGTTCAAATTGAATTACAAAACATAAATAATTTTTAGGTATATTTTCTGTTTTCCAAAATTTGTATACAAAAAGGATTCCATCACCATTTAAGAGCTTTAACAAAATTTTCTAATGATCCTCATCGAAAATAACAAACTGCGAAAATGTTGGCTGGTTGATGAAATTGAAATATGAACTGGCATGGTGAGTTAGTTGCCACATGGAGGTTGAACTGTTGAGTTGTCCCCCTAAAATATAGGACTTGATAGGTTGTTTATGTGAACATTTTTTACCTATTTTTTATCCATTTATTTACTAATTGATTCCTCAAAGCTCATCAAAACTTCACTATGCTGGAAAAAGCAGAGTATAGGCATTTTGGTAGCAAACTTTGGTAGAAAATGCCAAAAACACTCTTCTGCAAGTTATCTAATTCTGCTAACTAGTCAAGGGTCTTCTCTAATGTTAATGAGATAAACACATGCTTATAACACTTCCATTCCTAATATTTAATCTTTTTTTTTCTCCATTGAAAGCTACAACAAACTCCTATCAAATTTTCGCCTTGAATATGGAGAGTTGCTACGAAACTGACTAGTTTTCTGATATTTTTCCCTTTCAACATTTTTAAACTCCAAACACTTGCTAAAGCCTATAAAAGCCTGCATATTACTAACAATATTAATTTTCCATGAAATAGGAAAAATTTATGATATTACCATGTTCACGGAGTGCCATCAACTTCAACAATGATTTTAAGATTTCTTTTTGCAAGCTCCACCTTAATCATTTAAATTTGATTCTCTAAGGAACTGACTTGGTCCTACAACCTTATCCTATCTGGCTATAGCCATTTTTTCCTCCCACACAGATGCTTCATCATCCTATGTAAGGGCAGTGTTCTTTTATTATTCTTCTAGTTTCATCTGCAACCTTGTTATACAATTCAAGTTTCTTTTATTTGTCTTCTTTCAATTCTTCAAAAGGAAGTTTTGATTATTTTTGTTCATTCCTAGCATCTCTCAATTATTCTTGCAATATCTCCGCTTCACTTTTCTCTTGTGCAGGCCCCTTACCTTCCCCTATTTTCACTAGCTCTACCTTTATTGGAGGCACATCTTCTTCTAAGGGAAAATCAATCATATTTCCTTTTAGCTGTTGTGATAATGTGATAGGCTTTCTGGGCTTGAAAATAAAACCTAAATCTTCTTGAGTAA
The DNA here is from genome assembly GCA_034641835.2 of Pinus albicaulis. Taxonomy (NCBI): domain Eukaryota; kingdom Viridiplantae; phylum Streptophyta; class Pinopsida; order Pinales; family Pinaceae; genus Pinus; species Pinus albicaulis. The sequence goes on along the minus strand of CM076579.1, from coordinate 827,612,811 downwards.
AATCCAGCTTCTTGGCTCTTTTGATATTCTTTTTGGTTCATGCCTGTTTGATCTCTACATGTTTCATAATGGGGCTTTCTTCAATGTCAATAGCTTCCAGGATATCTGACAATTTACCATTCCCTTTGCTTTGGCTTCTAGTCATCCTTGTTGTATAATTTTTTATCTTGGTGCTTGTCGAAATTTGTCCTGCTACCATAGGCTCTTTTACATGTTCAGCTTCAAGTTCCATTTCTAGGTCTACTATAGGCTCTATCTATGTTTCAGGATCAACTACAAACTCTACCTAAAATTGTTTCTCCTCCCCTTGGGTTATAGGTTGATACTTTGGATTTCTCCTAGGGGTGGTCACATCCACTTCATAGCCACTTAAAAATAAAAATATAGGAAAATATCTCTCTATCCTATTCAACTCTTCAACCACCAACAACTTAATAATACCATGATTATAAAATGAAGTGTTACTAGCATCACGCTTGGCCTGAACCTTGTCAGCCATCTTTCCCAAGCTTCTAAACAAATAAAAAGGAATATCTAAGGATTGTTTACCTATGAAGTGTAACAACAATTTGAAATGTTGTTGATAGACCATGTGGAATATACCCTCACAAGTGAGGTATTTTTGGATTACCATCAAGAAATTAGAAGAATAGTATTTAAGGAAATTCCTCGGAATGCATGCAGCCATGTCAATGCCTCTTTGTTCTTCCTTCAAGAACTCATCATAATTCTGCAACTTGAACTTTTGCACCTTGAACCACAATTCTCCTAACATGAGGATTTATGTAGCTTGAGAAATGGTGTTAGGGAACGCTGCAAAATTTAGCTTGCCCACTTTATACCATGTCCCTATAAATTTGATGGCAAAATATTTAGTAGTTTTCCAATGAAATCCTTGCAACTTCTAACAGAACCGAAGACACCCCAAGTTGGAAAATTATTGGGTAATTGTAGGGTCCTCTTCAAACAATTTCATATCCATGGGATCGCACCTCACTACTGACCCCCTTTATACTATTTCCTTTGAGTTTCCAAGGCTTCAACACGCAATGAGCAGCTTCCTGGCACCTGCAAATATCTTAAGAATAGCTAGACCAACTATGACACTCACAAGCCTTTTCCTAAATATATCTAACCAACCCACAAGACAACAAGGCCTAAAGCTATGGATAGTAAGAGAAGCTCATAAGGAGATGAGACCAAGCTTGTGACAACAAAGTTATTCAAAAGTGGAAAGAAAATGAAATGAATATGCAACCACACATTTTGGGAATGGAAGATAAGGAAAAAAAGGTGTAATCATGATTCAATAACCTCTGACCATAATCATGTTAAATTTTCGTATTATTTCCCTACCGTTAACAAAAAACAGACTTTTGCAGCGGAAACATTGTTGGGGAAGGAAAATTTGCTACGGAAGTGTTAGAAACTTTCGTAGAAAACCCTAAAATTTTAAATTGGATTCATTACGAAAGTTGGAAAATTTGTCCAAAGACCAGATAAGCTCGAGGTACATAAATTTTTTTATTTTCCCATTTATGATGATCCCTACTAAATTCATAATGACCCTACAAAAATACTAAAAGACCAAAAATACCGTTATACATGTGATTCTTTAAAAAAAATTAAAAAAATCAAAACCTTATTTAACTAAACATAATGACTCAAAGACAAACCTAGGTGTTATCTTGGATAACAACGGGCATGGCCAGGTGACATGAGCAGTAGTTGGAACGACGTGAAAAACAAGCAAGGGAAATTTTGGTGAAGCAAGTGGCAAGGTGGCATATAATACTCTAAGCGTTAATCAATGTTAAGCCTTCCTTTCAAAAAAAAAAAAAAACAATGCCACTTGACTCAAAGACAAACCTAGGTGTTATCTTGGATAACAACAGGCATGGCCAGGTGACATGAGTAGCAGTTGGAATGATGTGAAAAACAAGCAAGGGAAATTTTGGTGAAGCAAGCGGCAAGGTGGCATATAATACTCTAAGTGTTAATGAATGTTAAGCCTTCCTTTCAAAAAAAAAAAACAATGCCACTTGTTCCTAAAAGCTTAATTTACATTCTTTGAAATACATGAGCTCCACATTATGGAAAATAACATAATTTACTAATAAAAAATTATTTTTTCATTATTATTCTCAACCACCTTTTCATTTTTAATATTTAAATGTTATAATCAACCTTCTAATTTTTTAAATTTTAAGGAAAATGATGTCATGATTTTGAATGTCCACTTTCAATTAATAATTTAATATATTGGAATAGAATTTATTTATGAGATGACAAAGATTCACGTCAACAAATAACGAGAGAAACAAAGAGGTTTTTTATTATTGATGTTTTTATTATTCGATACATTAAATGTTTTTGTCCGACACTTTTTACATTCTATTACCATGTCTATTCATGGCACTCAAAGTAGCACCAAGTTAAACTAGTAAAAATATGATTATTTCATGAATTTAATAAAACGTTAACGTTATAGTTTCGAAAATGCCTTTACTAGTGTGGAAATTTGTAATAGTAATAATTGTCTCTTACTTAGCTCCCCATCCCACACTAAGAAATAAACCTTAAAAATATTTACTAAACTTGCACAAAAATTTCAGTGTGTGGAAAGCTCTGCACACTATTTAAAATCTTTGAACACCATGTGTTAACTAATTTTAATTTTGCATGTCTTCCTTTCAAAAAAAAAATCAATGCCACATGTTCCTAAATGCTTAATTCTACATGCTTTGAAATAAATGAGCTCCACATTATGGAAAATATCTTAATTTACTATTAAAAAATATTTTTAGATACAAAGCTCGGAATCTCCACATTCTTCATTTTTTACTCTACGTTTCGAGTCTAAATCAAGACTCATCTTCAAGACAAACCTACAAAGGTTTTTCCTGAAGATGGGTCTTGATTTAGACTTGAAACATAGACCAAAAAATGAAGACTGTGGAGATTCTACGCTTTGTATCTAAATATCTACACCACAAAAACCTACAATCTAAAAATTATTGTCATCATTATGGTCAACCACCTTTTCATTTTTAATATTTCATTGTTATACTAAACCTTCTAATTTCTAAAATTTGATAGCAAGTGATGTCATGATCATGTGAATGAATAACAATAGAAACACAAAGGTTTTTGGATTATTGGTTTTTTTATTAGTCGTTAATTGTTTTGATTTGACACTTTTTACATTTAATTACCATGCCTATTCATGGAACTCAAAGTAGCAACAACTTTAACTCGTAAATATATGATTAATTTCATGAATTTAATAAAACGTTAAAGCTATAATTTCAATAATTCCATTACGAGTGTTGAAATATGTAAAAGAATAGTTGTCTCTTACTTAGCTCCCCAACCCATGCTAATAAATAAACCCTAAAAATATGTACATTCAAAGCTCTCCACACTAATTAAAAACTTTATACACCAATTCTTAATGAATATTTAAGTTTACATGCCTTAGTTTCAAAAAAAAAAAAAAAAAAAAAAGAAGAAGAAGAAGAAGAAAAGTAAAAAGTAAAAAATCAATAAATAAATAAAATTGCAATGTGTTCCTAAATGCTTAATTTTACATGCTTTGAAATAAATGAGTTCCACATTATGGGAAAAAAAAAATTATTAATAAAATATTGTTTTGTCATCATTATGCTCAATGACCTTTTCATTTTTAAGATTTTATTGTTATACTCAACCTTCTAATTTTTGAAATTTTATAGAAGTGATGTCATGATTTTGAATGCCCAAATTCAACTAATAATTTAATATATTGGAATAGAAATGATTTATGAGACGAGGAAGATCCACATGAACAAATAATGAGAGAAATGACGAGGGTTTTGGATTATTGGTTTTTTTAATTATTAGAGTCATTAAATGTTTTTATTTGTAACCTTTTACATTGTATTACCATGCATATTCATGGCACTCAAAGCATAAACAAATTTAACTCATAAAAATATGATTAATTTCATGAATTTCATAAAATGTTAAAGTTATAGTTTCAATAATGACATTACCAGTGGGGAAATTTGTAAAAGTAATATTCGTCTCTTAATTAGTTCTCCATCCCACGCTAATAAATAAACATTAAAAATATTTACTATACTTGTGCGGAGCTTTGCTTGTGCAGAGCTTTCACTATATGGAAAGATCCACACACACAAAGTTCTACACACTGCTTTACATGCAAATTTATGCACGTTGTATAAAGGCTTTAAACACTATAAGTTAATGATTATTTAAGTTTACATGTCTTCCTTTAAAAAAAAAAGACAAGAATCAACACCACATGTATTAAATGCTTAAGTTTACATGTTTTGAAATAAATGAGCTCCACATTATTTAAAAGAACTTAATTTTCTAATAAAAAAATTATTTTGTCTATCACTATGCTCAACCCCCTTTTCATTTTCAAAATTTCATTGTTATACTCAACCTTCTAATTTCTAAAATTGTATAGCAAGTGATGTCATGAGTTTGAATGTCTACTTTCAATTTAATAAGAGTAGGTGTGTCGTTGCACACAAAGTCTTCTTAATTTTATTGAAAAAAAATTGGACCTATAATGGAGGAATGTCAAAGATTCCTGAATAATTTAATATATTGGTGTAGAATCGACCCATTTATGCGTCACTGCATTTTTGAGATATTAAAAATCCACGTGAACAAATAAAAAAATAGAGAAACATTGAGGTTTTTGGATTTTTTTTTTTTTAATATTAGAGTCATTAAATGTTTTGGTTGGGTGCTTTTTACATTGTATTACCATGCCTATTCATGGCAATCAAAGTAGCATCAAGTTTAAGTGGTAAAAATATGATTAATTTCATGAATTTAATAAAATGTTAAAGTTATAGGTTCAATAATGCCATTACCAATGTGGACATTTTTAAAATTAATAGTCGTCTCTTACATAGCTCCCCAGCCCACGATAAAAAATAAAACTTAAAAATATTTATTAGACTTATGCAGAGCTTTGCTTGTGTAGAGATTTCACTGTGCGGAAATTTTTGCACAAGCAAAGCTCTACACACCACTTTATATGCAAATATCCACACATTTTTTAAAAGCTTTAAACACCAAGTGTTAATGAATGCTTAAATTTACATGTATTCCTTTCAAACAAAGAGACAAAAATCAACACCACATGTTCCTAAATACTTAATTTTACATGTTTTGAAATAAATGAGCTCCATATTATGTAAAAGAACTTGATTTAATAATTAAAAATATATTTTGTCATCATTATGCTCAACCCACTTTTCATTTTCAAGATTTCATTGTTATACTCAACATTCTAATTTCTAAAATTGTATAGCAAGTGATGTCATGATTTTGAATGTCTACTTTCAATTTAAAAAGAATAGGTGTGTCAATCCACACAAATTCTTCTTAATTTTATTGAAAAAAATTGGACCTACAAAGGAAGAACGATGGAGATTATTGATTAATTTAATATATTGGTGTAGGATTGACCTGTTTGTGCGTCACTGCATTTGTGAGATTAAAGATACACATGAACAAATAACAAGAGAGAGAAATGACGAGGTTTTTGGATTATTGGTTTTTTTTTTATAATAGAGTCATTAAATGTTTTGTTTGGGTATTTTTTACATTGTATTACCATGCCTATTCATGGCACTCAAAGTAGCATCAAGTTTAACTCGTAAAAATATGCTTGATTTCATGAATTTAATAAAACGTAAAAGATATAGTTTCAATAATTGTTGGAAATACTGAGAGGGGGGGTGTTATACAGTAATTTGTCACCGTCCTAACCATTTTCCATCCCGCACAATGGAGGACCCATTCCGTGACCTGTAGACATTTTCATGCTTTGAAATCACCATCAATGCATCCCTCTGAATGTGAGCTATATTTTCCCTTGAGACATCTCCTTGCAGAAATCATAAAAAACATCCCTTTTTGCATTGGCGCGGTCAGTCAGTTCAGGACTCGCGCCACTGAGGAAAATCCTACACGGAGGTCACGCCACTTGGCGCTCTGTCATAGAGCAGCAATCGCGCCACCCATTTTAAGGACTGTTTTTTAAATATGGATGGCGGAAGTTGAGTTCAAACAAACTCACAAACCACTGCCTATCTTGAGTTGGGAGGTTTGGCTGCGGGAGTTCTATGGAATGGAATTGGTTTTGCCACCTCCCATGGAACCTTCCTTGTTGATAGGGCCAATCCCATAATAATAGGGATCCCAACTCCCTCCTTCCCCATCTATATAAGCTTGCTCAAATCCATGGCAAGCTAGTCTTGAAGTGCTGAAGCTTTGCATCTCCCTATTCCCAAGTGCCTTCGTGTTGTAAAGAATCCCTTCTTTCCCTTAAGGCCCATTCAAGCAAGGAGACCATTGTTACGAGACTCTGGAGAGGTTTCCCTTTCCCTTGGCGAGCTTTGCGAGACGTGGACGACCGGAGACCCGCTCGAAGGAGGCTGCAACGTCAGAACTTGGTTGTAACTTCTATTCATTTATCATTTTAATAGATGACTATGATTATGGTTCCACTCCATTTTCCATTGTGTTAATGCGAGTAATATCTTTTCTGACCGATGTTTAGTTACGCATGCTGGTTCCTATGCTTGTATCTGTTCGTTTCTTCTATGTGATGGTGTTCATCCACGGATATCGTGGAAGGATTGTGATCTGCCAAGGCTGAAGGACGGGGACACTTCTTCTTCAGATCGTAGCGTTGGAATCCAGGTAGGTTCCTATCCCAAACCTTTCATTCGTAATTAGGAGCTTGCGTCATAGCATTGTTTGTTTGTTGCTAGACCCCTGCTGGGCTAGTAGGGATCGCCTCTGTCCGCAGAGGGGATTTACCTCCTCAACAGGGGGTGAATTAGTATTCCTTTCAATTAGAGAATTAGTTCATCCTCAATTATTATCAGTGTTTGTACAATGATAGCAACAAACAAAAGTAACACAAATGCATACAGTTTTTAAGGTGGAAACCCACTCCGGGACAAAAACCACCTAAATATTTTCTAATAATTCTTTAATATTCAACTCCAATTGAAAATAAAGCTCCAACTTCCTAGAATCTAGAAAAGCATACTTCTCTAGCTCCCACTGGATGGACCCTCAAACGCCCAAGATTATTTAGTATTCAACTGAAAATATGCCCCAAAAATTAATGAGCTACAACTCACTCTAGCACCACCCTACCACCCTGTAGAAGAATAAAAGAAGAATGGACTCCTGTACCAGGGAAAATGGTCCACTTTACAATGATATAGAATGATGTAGAAGAATAAGATATACTAGACCATAACCTCAACTTTGACACAACCACCTAATGATGATCCTAGACCTCCCAACACTGCCTCTTCAACTCTTGGAAGATAGACACTAGTACAATTTTTACAAAATGTATTTACAATGACTTAGTACAATGATACCTTTACAATGATTGTATGCAGTGCTGCCCACTTGAAGACTTCATATGATGAAATTCTTGCTTCTGTTATGCACCTTGGTTGCTGCTCTTGTGATGCTACCCTCTACTACACCTTGCTTTTCTTTGCTACCCTAGAAAGTCTGGTCCTTTGCAACCCTTGACAACACATGATCTAGCTTTTTCTTGCCTTCTAGGAGCTCGATATTGAATCTAGTGTATCTCTGTTATTTTAGATCCCCAATATCTAATTTTTGGTCATGTATTATTCCTTTGAGTCATCTTTCCAATGCCACAGGTCTGACCCAATTTCAATTCTTCAAGGGATAGTTATACCCAATCTCTCACAATGCCCTAATTATGGATTGTTTCAGCAGAGAAAACTTGTAAGGCGTGCCATGTGTCAACATTTCTTCATTCATCTCTAAAATTGACATAGAAAAAACTACATTCTGTGAACTATCTGTCACTTTTTACAGAATTCCAATCTGATACTCAGAGAGAAAGTTATGATGATTTTACCAAGGTCACTTCTTTGAGATGAATTTCAGGAGCCTGCAAAAACCCTAACTTCCACAAATTATATCTCCGAAACTATTGAGCACCTTCATTTGAAATTTTCATAGAAACTTCCTTAGGATTTCAGCTTCACCTCATAAATATTTCAGCATCTAAACCTTTGTAGAAAAAAATTTAGAGAGAAAATTCCACGATGACCTGTTTCAGATGATGAAATCCCTTACATGAGGAGGATATGAGGATCACAATTTATATAAATTCTTAGGTTGAGAGGGGCTTCAAAAAGTGAATGTGGGAGGGATTTTAGAAGCTTAAAAAATATTAATTAGGACTTTCCAATGACCCATGCCACAACCCCATTGGGTTTTAGCCCACTAACTAGGGGTACAAACTTCAAACATGAATATCTCTCAAACCATGAAGAATTACATGGAATGCCATATATCAACGGAAACATCTCGACAAGTAGAAACCATCAAAAGAAATATTGACCTAGAATATATTAATTTGGTAGGTAAAAATTCCCATGAAATATTCGGTTAGCCACTGGTGCTGCTTGGGTTGACATCAATGACAACCGCTGATCAACAATCTCCCCCTTTGGCGTTGATGGCAACACAAGTACTCCCCCTACGATTATGACACCTCTTCCTACAACTTTCTCTCCCCATTTGACATCAATGGCAAAGGGTAAATCCCCCTGAAACACAACCATCCTATGGACCTGTACACATTTCCACTCCCCCTGACACACAACTATCCTGTGGACTTGTACACACTTCCACTCCCCCTTTATATTCTGAATAAGGAAAATCTAATGAGAAATTGGGAGAATCCTAAGCTTTTGGCGAAGATATTCCAATGCTAGCGAATATTTAATATGTGATTCTTTTGGTGCTGCTTGGAATATTGCTACTTTTCCAACTGCTTGCATAACATCTTGTTGGGAGGCTGTTACATATAGAAGACTACCAATCATAGATCTATGTAATATTTCAAAATTTTCCTACAATAAATTGGAATATTATTTTTTGTTTATTTCACCTAGGAGGAGAATAAATGGGTAAGGATACCCATGCATAATGATAATCTCAATAAAATCACTCATAGTGTGAAAGGGGATCATCATTGGAGATGGTTTTCACACCCTCATGTGTGAACAGGGTCATTTGCAAGTGGACAAGGTCAAGTTTGACCAAGTCAACAGTGTTGTGGTAAGAGGTGGAGAACACTTAGAGAAACAATGCAGTATGAATGGGAAGAGGGTTATTTGGTGGAGGAAACCCTAAAAGGAGTGGGACCGATGGAGAGGGGGCTTTCACTTGTTTAAAAGGAGGGTAAGGCAGCCATTGTTTCTCATGTTATGTATTATTGATTATATGGTCTATTCAGACTATCAGAAATCTCCAGCTATTTAGCTGAGTTGTAGTGCTTCTTAGCATGAGGGATTATTGTTTAGGATTTCCTCTCCTTCTTGAGAGGCCTCTTGAGGGATTTCATTGATTTTCCTCACATCCAGGCTTGAGGCCAAGCATACTCTTCCAAGACTGCGTTATTTCTACAACAAAATAATGTTATGTTGCAGGGTGTTGCAGTGAGGGTTCACTACACCACCTTCATCAGCTATTTTTCAGAGGAGGAGTCCATCTTTCCCTTGAGAGATCAGTTTGGAGGCCTTTGGAGCTGATTTCAAATCTTGGCATTGGGCCAACCCATTCTCTTTCCCCTACAGCGCAGTTCCATCCAATGACTATGTTATTTTTAGTGAAGCATTTGCAGTGGGGCTCTTGCAGATTGTTGGAGGGTGAGATATTTGGTGAGGGGATCATCCTTTCACTTGAAAGATCCATTGGAGGAGGAATATTCAGTTTGGGCATCATTTAAAGCCATCTCCATCCAGTTCTATTTCTAAGTTGCAACTACTACCTAGCAACTCCGACATTTTGCAGATTTTGTATTTTATAGCCAATCCTTCCAGGATTGACATGAGGTAGCCTTTGGGAGCTGAGAAATTCACTCCCAATGTTGTATGGGCCATATATTTGTATATCCATGTATTTGACATATGTAGCATGCAGTTTCTCTTATAAAACCGCGTTGTCATACCTTGGGCACACATATGTAGCAGCATTTTATCATGATTTATGTACTTGTCTCTTGAGGTTGAGCATTGCCTATCTTGAGTAACCTTTTTCCTCAAGATCTTGTATTATATTGTTGCTGATATTATTTAATAAGATGGCTATGGATTTCTCTCACATTTCTATGATTTTAGTGTCACTGCTACTCCATTGTTGTGTTTGCATATTGTTGGATCTCCAACTTTAGAATATCTTGAGATATTCTCATTGATATAGAAATTTCCTAGTTTGGGATATTATAGTGGTATCAAAGCATAATATTGGCTCAGCCTGTGGATCTCAGCCATTATGCTATCAAGGAGAGAGAAGATGAAGATTCCATTATGTGGAGATAAAAAGGAAGATAAGCTTACAAAGCTTCTTCCAAGATCTGTACAGAGCATTCATGAATAATTTAAGAAGATAAGGAGGGAGATATGTACAGGATATCCAAGAGGTTTTGAAACTTAGCCAAACTCTAGATTTTCTTGTAGGGAGTGTCACCATGCAGTCACACCCTATGATGTACAACGTAGTCACATGGCCAGTTTTTCCATAAGAGAAAGAGAAGGAGGAGGATTGCCTGAGAGGGGAACTCTTAGTGGGTTCTTGCATGAGTATGAATCTCAAACTCTGAAGTTTAGAGCTCATGTCACTTTCCTGGAGTTTTGAAAGGTCAAGGTGAGGAGGGACAAGTAGCATAATATGGATAGATTTCTTCTATCCATCTTTGATGGGTCCCCTACTTGTTCAGCCAGGGCTTGGGTGGAAGAGCTAGACACTTCTCTGCAGTAGCATCAGATTCCTGAAGATGAAGCCAAAAGAGTAGCAGTGCTGCACTTTGGAGGTAAGGTCTATGCATGGTGGTTATTTGATTCCTTTACTTTGAAGAATGCAAATACTTCTTCCTATGAAATGTTCATTAGAACTTTGATGGAAATATTTGTTGGGAGGAATTATGAAACACATGTGGAGGAACCAAACACATCTAAACAAAAAAACCCTTGCATGTGATGGGAGACACCATAGACTCAAAATCACTTCAGAGGACCATGAAGGAGGATAATATCTTGCATGACACTTTGTTGGAGGCAAGACCTTCATCTTGTATTTTGGCACAAGGAGGTAAAGAGATCCCTTTTTCAAAAGAGGATCCAATCAGTGGAGGGTTACCCACTCATGTTGAGGAGGCTAAGGGCAACAATGTTGTCACTTCTAAAGTTGATCTAGCCCCTCATGCAGAGGAAGGAGGAGATCTTTCTCCCACTATAGGGATTCTTGCATCTTTGCAAGGAAGTCCCCAAGATCTCATACATGGAGGTCCAAGCACAATCAGTGAGCAGCATGATTGTGCAGCATTGCAGCTAGAAGGAGGAGGAGGGGAGGAAGATCAGCATCCTATGAGGAGAGGCACACACCCTTATCTATTTCAGATAGCTAGTGCAAAGAGGCAGACTGCATTGTGTTGTGAGAGCAAGGGCAAGGTTTCCTAGCCATATGTACAGTCCACTCTTGACATTGATGTCTCACTACATAGAGGCATTCCACCAAGGAGACCACCAGATCTATCATTGATGAAAGACATCTTGTCTTGGGATTCACCGCTCCTGGATTTTGGAGAGGTGAAGAGTTTGGAGGAGAAATTTGGCATGGGGGATGTCAAAGTAGCAGACAGAAATAGGAGGAGAGCTTCACGTGACAGATCATCAGCGTTGTCTCTTAGGAGGATTGATCCTTATTGGAGATCTCAGCTCTTGGTAGAGTACTCCAAGGATCTTGGTGCATGCATGATTCTTCATGACCTGGATGGAGATGAAAAATACATGGTGGATGATGTGGTCATCTATTCCTATGGCAGTATCTTCTTGACTAGATCTTCTAGTCTCAGGGAGAAGTTGTTGCATGCAGCACATGAGAACTTATTTTCCATGCATTTTGATGCATACCTTTCCTTGGCAGAGGAGTTCATTTGGGAGGGAATTTAGCAAGACTTATTTCAGTATATGGAGAGATGCATATCCCAAATGATGATAGTGAGGATGTCACAGCCACCTTCCTACTCATTGGGAGTAAGGGAGCATTTTCAGTTGAGCCATTTCAACTCAAGGTCTCAAGTACATGACAGAGGAGGTATCATTTCACATTATGTTTTGTACTTCTTACCTTTATATGAGCAGCATGATGTATCATGAAGGATTATCTCTTCTTGCATATGGTATGATGATGTACTTGCAGCTACTTTTTGCATTAGTTTTGGCTATCCTTTTGGTGGTTTGTGGGGGAAACCACATGGCTCTTGGTGTGCACCATTGGCACCCTTTTGTACTCTCATGTTTATATCTTGTAAAAATATTGTGGCAGCATACAAGTGGCTAGAAAAGCACTTGTTTTTGTTTGATTTGATGCAGGCAATGAATGCACTGCACTGGTTCCTTGTATGGGACCTTGATCCACTTTCCGGTTGTCATGTGACAACTTGTTTCTATTGGTTTTTGCTTCCATGTATTGCTGGTATCTCTATGTTCACAGGAAGATTTGATTGCAGAGTGGGCTTCAGACTGAGGATGCCCATGGGAGCATGATTCTCCCTACTATACATGTTGTACATTTCAGGAGGAACCATGTGCCAACCATGAATGCCACATTACATTTCTTTTCTTCTTGTGGAAGGAACCACTTGAAGAACTTGAGGAGGCACTCCATGGATCATGAGGAGATGGAGGAGTTAGCACAGTCAACTCTTTCCCCTTTGAGGATCAGGGGAGACTCTTCTATGAGCCCCTCCATTTATATGAGAAAAACATATGTTACAAGTATTTTTTATTTGCATAGTAATTTGTCTATATGTATGCATCTCTTAACCATATATGTGCAGAAATTTGCTCAAAGAAGGAATATCCTTCCTTCTAGATTTTATGGTCTACATAAGGCCATTATGGATGATCACTCCCTAAGAGGATATGGGAAGGGTATTTCTTATGGAGAACATACTCACATTTAACATTACATCATTCACTTTCTCCAGGAGATTGGAGTAGTAAGAAAATGGTGGGGAGGCCACCCATCATTTCATTTTCTATGGCAGTTGAGAGTCAAACTGCGCTGGCTACATTTGAGGGACCATTGTGCTTCTCCCTTACTTCACATGGCAGCCAACATGATTCTCCTTATGGTTCCCTTGGTTGATATTGCTAAATCTCTCCTTGGGAGCATGATTGGAGGGGAGACACATCGGGTGAATGTGTCCTTGGAGGGAGGAAATTCCCACACTCTTTTCACTACATGTTCTAAAGGGAGCATGGGAGACGGTATGGCCACTAGAGCAGCTCATTTGTTTCCTTATGAGGTGAGCCATATGAGTAATTTGATTTCCATATGATGATTACTTCCAACTCATCACATATGAGATGATTTGGGCCAACATGTTGCACAACCTTGGAGGAGAGATCCTTAGAGGTCTAATCTCCTTCTTGCCATTTGAGGGCAATATCATTACCACCCAGGATCAGCATACACTCTACACTTATCCTAAGTGGAGAGGAGGATAGTGTGGGGTAGGCTATTTTGTCTACCAAGATCAGATTTTCAGCCCAACTACATTGTCGGAGCCAGAGGTGGAAGATTACTTTCAAGAGTTGCCATGTTGGGAGGTAACTCATTTTGCATGGATGATTTCTTGGGGATGGAGGATCCACATGAGGAAGATGTTCCTCAACACATCATAGAATCCATGCCTTGAGAGGAGGCTTTCTAGTTCTATCCTTGTAGTTGCTTGAGGACAAGCAACATTTGGGAGGGGAGGATTGTAATATTCCAAAATTTTCCTACAATAAATTGGAATATTAATTTTTGTTGATTTCACCTAGGAGGAGAATAAATGGGTAAGGATACCCATGCATAATGATAATCTCAATAAAATCCCTCATAGTATGAAAGGGGATAATCATTGGAGCTGGTTTTCACACCCTCATGTGTGAACAGGGTCATTTGCAAGTGGACAAGGTCAATTTTGACCAAGTCAACAACGTTGGGGTAAGAGGTGGATAACACTTAGAGAAACAGTGAAGTATGAATGGGAAGAGGGTTATTTGGTGGAGGAAACCCTGAAAGGAGAGGGACCCATGGAGAGGGGGCTTTCACTTGTTTAAAAGGAGGGCAAGGCAGCCATTGTTTCTCATGTTATGTATTGTTTATTTTATGGTCTATTCAGACTTTCAACAATCTCCAGCTGTTTAGCTGAGTTGCAGTATTTCTTAACACAAGGGATTCATTTTTAGTATTTCCTCTCCTTATTGAGAGGCCTCTTGAGGGATTTCACTGATTTTCCTCACATCCAGGATTGAGGCTAAGAATCCTCCTCTAAGATAGCATTATTTCTACAGCATAATAATGTTGTGTTGCAGGGTGTTGTAGTGAGGGTTCACTGCACCACCTCCATAAGCTATTTTTCAGAGGAGGAGCCTCTCTTTCCTTTGAGAGATCAGTTTTGAGGCCTTTGGAGCTGGTTGCAGATATTGGCATTGGGCCAACCCATTCTCTTGCCCCTACAGCGCAGTTCCATTCAGTGACTGCGTTATTTTTAGTGAAGCATTTGTAGTGGGGCTCTTGTAGATTGTGGGAGGGTGAGATCTTTGGTGAGGGGATCAACCTTTCACTTGAAATATCCATTGGAGGAGGCATATTCATTTTTGGCATCATCTACAGTAATCTCTATCCAGTTCTATTTATGAGTTGTAGCTGCTACCCAACAACTCCGACATTTTGCAGATTTTGTATTTTATAGCCAATCCTTCCAGGATTAACATGAGGTAGCCTTTGGGAGCTGAAATATTCACTCCCAATGTTGTATGGGCTATATATTTGTATATCCATGTATTTGACATATGCAACATGCAATTGCTCTTATAAAACTGTGTTTTCATAGCTTGGGCACACATATTTAGCAACATTTTATCATGATTTATGTACTTGTCTCTTGAGATTCAGAATTGCCTATCTTGAGTAACATTTTTCCTCAAGATCTTGTATTCTATTGTTGCTGCTATTATTTAATAAGATGGCTATGGATTTATCTCACATTTCTATGAGTTGAGTGTCACTGCTACTCCATTTTTGTGTTTGCATATTTTTGGATCTCCAACTTTAGAATATCTTGAGATATTCTTATTGCTGTAGAAATTTCCTAATTTGGGATATTACAATATGTACAACCTTTGATCCACATCCTTAGATGAGTTGTCTATCCTCAATTTGAAACCTGTTACCATTGGAGTAAGGATGGGTTTGCAATATTCCATTTTAAATTTTTTGAGCATTTCCTTGATGTACTTGGCTTGACATATAAATATTCCTTTATCTTGCTGAGATATTTGAAGCCCTAAGAAGTATGTTAGATCGCCAAGTAAATACATCTCGAAATCACTTTGCACCTTTGTAGCAAACTTCTTACTTAGTCGATCATCATTGCTACCAATTATTGTATCATCCTCTTTAGCTATTAGACATGCTTTAGTTGCTTCATCCAGAACAGATACGTTGTTTGGAGCTCAAATTGTTCTAGCCACAATTTCACCATACACATTAGGGGAATTTTGAGGTCTAAAATGGGCTTCCTAAGGAAATAATAAAATAATAGCTAAACCAATAAAATAATATTTATGAATTTTCAATTCACTTTTTGCACCACAATCCATGTAACCATAGTTAAATTCAATTCAAATTTTGTACCAAAATAAAATTAATAAAAAAATTGTATTGATGTGACTATAAATAAGAATGATCTTTTCAAGAAAAAATCATTATAATTGAACAACTAATGCATTTTTCCTTTGTACTTACATAACATAAAATAAAATATAAATATAAATTTATAAATTCTTAATTATATTATATTCTATTAACTAAAATTTATATTATTTAAATTGTATAATAACATGTAATTAATATACTATATAAAAATAATATAATATAATAAAGGTATAGGGATATGAATTATTTCTTTCAAGAAATATGAAATGAAAATAGTATATTTTTATTCAAAAAGTGTGAAATGACATTTATTATGAGTACTTTACTTTGACTTTAAAAGTACTTAGAGCACTACCATGGTTAACCATGAGTTTTTATCCACCATTGAGAATGTGACAAATAAGTACCTTTAACTCAAGCAATGCCACCTCAACCATTAGGGATGATGTCATCCCCTAAAATGTGATTGGTTCTCATAAAGTGAATTTTTATTGTAAATTTTTCTTAGGAGGCCCATTTTAGACCTCAAAATTCCCCTAATGTGCCTTTCCTGATTTCACATTTTGTGGAGTTGAATAGTATTGTGTGTCCTTGATCACACATTTGTCCAACACTGAGCAGATTGTGATTCATGTTTTCAACCAATAGAACATTATTGGCTAGAGAATATTTGCTTCTGAGAGTGACAATACCTGATCTTATAACATTTGAAGATCCATCATTTCCAAAGGACACGGTTCCATCCTTCTTCTCTTTCAGAGATAAAAATTTATTTCCATCTCCAATCATATGTGTTGAGCAACTGCTATCAACACACCACGCATCTTTGTTCTTTTCAGCCTTGAAAGTGACAACACAATTATCATTCTTTTTCTTCTTCCATGTTCATTCGTTATGTGCCTTCGAAGATTCTTTTGGAGGATTTTCAAGTCTGCAGTCTTTGGCTACGTGTCCAAAGTTTCGACATTTGTAACATTCGATATTATTTCTTAAATGTTCAAATCTATTGATGTTTCATTGAGCCCTGGGAGGTTCATGTTTGACAGATCTCTTGGAATTGTATTTGTTCCTAGGGTACATGCGACATTCTACAGCTTTTTGACCAAATTTTCCACATGAATAACAGTAGCCATAAAAAATATGTTGGTACCTGGATGGAAATTTTCGTCGAGGAATTGTCTTCCAAGGTTTTTCTTGTGCATCTTGTCCAATGAAGTCTACATGCATGTCAGATCTCATAGGTTCATTGTATTTTGTTGTAGAAGGTCATGCTTCTTCTTCTTTGTAACTGATGTCAGTTCTGTCATTGTAAGATCGTTGATTTTTGATGAGTTCTTCAAATTCCCTTGAGTTGTTGGCATAGTTTTGGATAATTTTTCCTTTCTTCACTTCCTCACGTAGCGAGACTACTTCGGCTTCTAATTCTTCCCTTTCTTGGTTGATTTCTTCTAACTTCTTTTGAAGTGAATATTCAATGCATTTGTGTTCTTCAACTTCAATTTTGAGACCTTGAACTTGTTCTTCAAGAGTATTGGAACGGATCTTCTCTGCCTTGAGATCTTTTATAAGCTTGATTACTTCCTTATAAAATTATTCTATGGTCATTCCTTCTTCTTAGTTGTTTGATACCTCTTGTTTATTGTGCTTGGCCATAAACAATACTCTCTCATTGGCTTCTTCTTCACTGTCATTGTCTTTGTCGGATGATGACCTATCTTTTTTAGAGAGAAAGTTCCTTTTGGATCCTTTCTTGTTGAACTTCTTAAAGCCTTTCTTTCCTTTTGAGTTTCCATCACTTCTGTTTGGATTTTTATACAAAATGCCCAACCTCTTTACAGCTAAAACATATCAATGGAAGTTTACCTTTGAATTTTCCCTTACCAATTTTTAGTTTTCTCGTGAAGTAAGCATATTCTTCATCTGAAAGACCTTCTTCATCATTTCCCTTTTCTTCACACTTGCAGGTGCATGTATTTTCAATTGAAGGTTGTTTATCCTTATTGGTTTTCTTAGATGCAACGAACGAATTTTCTAGATGCAAAGTACCCTCTTCTTCATCAAGTCTCATTTCATATGCTATGAGAACTCCACGTAATTCCTCTTTGTTGATTTTGTCCATATTTTCACTATATTCTAAGACCGATACCTTTGGGTTGAATTTCCCTGGTAACGTTCTAAGAATATTTCGTATAATAGTCTTCTCATCAACTGGCTCTCCCAATCCTTCCAGGGTATTGGTTATTTCATCAACGTATTGGAAGTATGTAGCAATGTTGCAATCTTCTTTCATTCTGAGTTGCTCAAATTTTGCTCTATAGATTTGAATCTTTGCTTCTTTGACATTTGAGTCACCTTGCATATATATTCTCAAGCTTGTCCCATACATTTTTGGTGGTTTTACAATCCAATACCTTATGATAAGCAGATTCAATAAGTCCACTAATAATAATATTCTTTTATTTTACATCATTTACCAAATTCTTCTTACCTTGTTCATCTGTAGTTGATGTAAATCCATTTTGAAAAGTCTCCCATACTTTTTAACCTTGCGCCAAGAGATAGACCTCCATTCTTCCTTTCCAGAGTGCATAATTATTTTCATTGAACAGAGGTACACCATACTTGGTATCCTCCATGACCTCCTTCCAGATGTTAAACTGCTATTGAAGGAACCAAGCTCTGATTCCAATTGTTGGAAATACTGAGAGGGGGGTGAATCAGTATTCCTTTCAATTAGAGCATTAGTTAATCTTCAATTATTATCAGTGTTTGTACAATGATAGCAGCAAACAAAAGGAACACAAATGCACATAGTTTTTAAGGTGGAAACCCACTCCGGGACAAAAACCTCCTAATGCTTTTCTAATAATTCTTTAATATTAAAGTCCAATTGAAAATAAAGCTCCAACTTCCTAGAATCTAGAAAAGCATTCTTCTCCAACTCCCACTGGATGGATGCTCCAACGCTCTAGATTCTTCAATATTCAACTAAACGGATGCCCCAACACCCAATGAGCTACAACTCACCCTAGCACCACCCTACCACCCTGTAGAAGAATAAAAATAATGGACTCCCATACCAGGGAAAATGGTCCACTTTACAATGATATAGAATGATGTAGAAGAAGAAGATGAACTAGACCATAACCCCAAATTTGACACAACCACCTAATGATGATCCTATACCTCCCAACTGTTAGTCATCAGTATTTTTCACATATTAGTGATGACTAGATCCATAGCTGAGTTTTCTAGAAGTTGAATTCCATATGTCAATCTGTCATCTAGAAAACCCTCATAAAACGTTTTTCGCCTTTCTACTTTTCAGTCCACCCATGTCAAAATCAAAACCTCATTATCACTATCCTATCTAGCTTCAGCCCTATTAGTTTTCCCATCAGCTTTAAAAGAAAAATCCAAGTCTGTTTCAAAAGTCTCCCCTATGTTAGGAAGTGGCGCTTTAAGACATTTTACCCTTGGCAATCATCAAAAAGCCAAAAATCCTCCATCTGCTACAGACCAACCATGACTGACCTCCCACATTGCAAATGAAATTGACAAACAGCTCTAAGTCGCGCCACTCACACCCCCTAGGTCTCAGCACTGCATAAACCACAGTCTCAAGCTGATTACTAGGTGTTTCACAGTGTTTTATGGATTCTACAAAGACAGGAAATATAACTTCATCTCAGGAGGAAATGCTTGAATCTAAAGTTAGAAGAACAGCTGCTTCTAAATGTAACATGAGCCTGAGATGTATCTGCAAACAGAGAAGCACTCATCAAGACCTTGCATTTTCCTTCCAGCATGAAAAACCACAGGAAGAGAAGAACACCACTATCACAGCAAACTGGTAATTTGTCATGGCCCATAACCTCCTTCATTTACAAGCAGCGGGTTAGGGCGCCTCCTTCATCTACAAGCAGAGGGCGCTGGCCAGTATTGACTTTAAGGATTGCAAAAGCCCAGTTTTGCTTTTTGCTAAGCAGTGAAACACAGACTCTAGGTTTTCTGAGTATAAGTGATAATCACAGCAGCGCTACAGTCTGAAGTATGCAAGTTAAAGGGAAAACAGAGTTCAGGTCTTGTAAAGCAAGTCATTTGAAGTTTTCAAATCATGTGAATTGTTAAACTTTAGAGAGGCATATCATTAGTAAAAAAAATTCTGATCATAAGCAGCCTGCTTTTCCACAAGACCAAATTAAAGAGATGATGACAAATCAGGTCATTACACAGGCAGAAGAAAAGGTGTTTGGTTTTTCAAAGGGTGCTAATCTCCATAGTCATAGAGACTATCTTTCAAATATTTTGTCATCAGATGACCAAGGCAAATGGTGACATTTCAGCTCCCCTCAGCAAAGAGCAGTGCAGTGAGACAGTGACACCTTGACTAGGGTTTTTTCTGAAGCACAGTGGTGATTGCAAGCAGAGGTACCAGTATTAATGTTTTTCAAGTTTGTTTGCTTACCATCACATCCAAGGAAAATCTTTGTCAGGCAGGCTTATCAAACAATCTTCAGATACTTTGCCAAGAGAAGTGGCCTCCTCCATTCATGAGCAGATGGCCAAGGCATTGACTATTTTTAAAGACTGATTGGTCTAAGATGCAGTGGAAAGAGACAAAGGAGGAAATAAAAAGTCTTTACACAGGTAAAATATGGTGTTTATGTTTGAAAATGTATTGGTTTTCATACTCATAGGGAGATGTCTTTCAAACTATACATTATGGTGGACAAGAGGCAATTTGAATATGCATGCCATTGATACAAAAGGGGGCAGTTTCCTTAGGAGAAGAGGCCACACAGCACCTCATTGTCATATCCCAATAAGTCTAAAAGATTCCTTTTCAAGAAAACAGAGAAAGATAGTATGAATGGATGAGTTGTGATCTGAGTTTTGAAAACTTTGAAAAGCATGGAAAGAAAACCAGCAGGCAAGGGAAATTTGAGTTCTATCACCAAGAGACATCACCTTTTGAATTATTGTTCATCATGATTCAAAAAAGGGTCATTTGGCATATGGTCATTATGGTTTAAAAACAAACACAACCTTTTATTATTCAAAAGGACAGAGGTATTGTATGATATATTTTGAGCAGGGAAGTTTTTTTGAAAAAGGGGCGCCTTTCTTAAATCAAAAGACCATAACCAAATCCAAATAATGTCAGCAATGTGAGCACCTGCAACAGTGAAAAGGTTGAAGAAGCTGTTAGAGACAGAAACTGTCAAAGCATGGTGACAATATAAACCCTATCCTTTCGAAAACAAAGCAGTCTTCAGGTTTTTTAAACAGTTTTGAAGTGGGGTTTACATAATGAATATAAACATCAAGGATTGAAAAAGTGGCAGAGAATGCTCTATATGTCATCCGGACATTATTCAAAGTTTGAATTTCGGTGTTAAAATTGTCACCAAAGAAACAAAACAAACAGGATTTATCCTTTTGACCAATGATGGGACAGTCAGATTTTGAACAGCCAAATTGATTCCAAATGAAAAAATTCAAATTGTTATGGAAATTATACTTCCATAGCTTTCTGATGAGACATCTCGGGCCGAATTTTGACAAAACGAAGACATCCAAAAGTAGCCTGCAATCAACGCTATGTTTTTCTGCATCAGCATTCACCATTTTTTACCGGTGATGGGACAGTCAGTTTTTGAAGGATCAAATGGACACCAAATGAAAAAATTCAAGTTTTTCTGGAAATTAGACTTCCGAAGCTTTCCAACGAGCCATCTCGCGCCCAATTAAACACGGGGCATTAAAAGCATTCTAGGCTGGGTGCGTTTCACCTTTTGATTGCGATTTTGGCAATTGTTTAAAATCAATTTTCAAGGACAAATGGACTCCAAATGAAAAAATTCAAGTTTTTCTGGAAATTAGGCTTCCACGGCTTTCCAACGAGCCATCTCACTCCCAATTCTGACACCGGGAAGGCCTTCAAAATTGGTTTCAAAGTCACACGCGCGCTCCTGGAAAAGTGCGCGGCGCTCCTGTGCACAAAATTTACAAAGGACAACAAAGGAGCGTGGCGCTCCTATAGCAGCGCGCAACGCTTCTGTAGCATCAGTCAAAAAATTGCCTAAAAGCCTTCAAAAACTATTTTTAGAGCTGCTCAAAATTGTCAACAATGGCTGCCATCGTGTTTCAAGGTATTTAAGTGCCTCTTTAGTATATTCAAATTTCTAAAGGGTAATCACATGCTTCGTGCATCAAAGGCTAAATAATTGGTGAAACGGGTGAGGGTCTTGGTTAGGAATGTTAAAGTAGTTTGTTGAAAGGGTTTTGAAGCTTTATTAATGAGAAAACCCCATTAAACTGGCCTCAATCAGTATTGAAAGGAGCATAGGGCTTAAAGGGAAAAACAATGGGTTATTTGTCTTACACAGTGGTCATTGGATGAACTTTGGTGACTTTCCAAAGGTATCCTCTATATGTTAAAAGAAAAAAAGTGGTACTGTGACCTTCCATTCCATCAAGCCTAATTAGCGAATGAAGCCACCGTTGCATTCAAGGTGTTGTCAAAATTGTATGAGAGTAGCATAGTATAGAGAAGGAAATTTTTGTGTGAGAGGAGTCTTTTATGGTTTGAATGATAAAAGATTGTTTGTGACATCATAAAAACTTCTCAAAATCTGTCACCATGTCCTTTAAAAAATAGTGACTTGGACTGTGTATACTCTCTATTGGGCTGAGTAGATATTGTGGACTTAATTGGTTGAGTTACATACCAAGAGAAAGAACAGTGTGTTGTTGAAAGGGAGTTTTTATTGTTAAAATCCATTGGCCTTTGTTGACACATCATAAAAACATCTCAAAACTCTGTCACCTTGTCCCTTAAACACAATGCCTACTGACTATGTAAATGCATTGTGATTGAATGTGTTTATATTGGGTATTTATTGGTTGATTGGCCCAAACAGAGAGCAGTGTTGTTGAACCAAGGAGGCCTAGTCCCGATCTAGCCCTTTGCTAAAACTATGAAAGCTTGTTTGTCCAAGTGCCCAATAACTTAGAGACTGTGTTTAGGCATTCCGGCATAGTTTTCTGAGTTGTTAGTCCTTCTTATGTGTTTTCCCCAAAATCTGATAGCCATTTCCCAAAGTTAGAGGGTCTTATACTTCTATGTATGGCTGGAATGTTTGATTTCTATGTATTAATTAGCTCATAGTTACATTTAGCATGATTAATGGCTTGCTATAACATGTTTATGTCTTCTATCAACTAGTTACACTTGAAATCCCTCGTCTTTCACAAACTTGATGTCCATTTACTCCATTTTGCCCAAAGGTCCTTTCTACCTTGAATCAAATCGGCCCTACAGTAGCCTTACATCATCATCTCATAGCTTCCTTGACCTGTTTGACCCCATAGCCCAATTGATCTGACTTCTTGTTATCCATTTTTATATCTTTGATCAGTTTTATCCCTCACAAACTAAAAACCAAAAATCAAAAAACTCACTTCATAACTAGCCTAATATCAGAACACCATAAGCAAATACACCAATATCCTTTACACAAATAGAGAGAGCCCTCTCTGAGTCCAGGAAGGCTAGGTCCTTGGGCTCCAAAGCTTGGTTTGATGTTACATCGTCATTTGGCTTACCAATCGGCCAAATCACGGGACCCTAACACCAACACTACCTCTTCAAATCTTGGAAGATAGGCACTATTACAATTTTTACAATAATGTATTTACAATGACTTAGTACAATGATACCTTTACAATGATTGTATGCGGTGCTACCCACTTGAAGACTTCATATGATGAAATTCTTGTTGCTGTTATGCACCTTGGTTGTTGCTCTTGTCATGCTACCCTCTGTTGCACCTTGCTTTTCTTTGCTTTCCTAGAAAGTCTGGTCCTTTGCAACCCTTGACAACACATGATCTAGCTTTTTCTTGCCTTCTAGGAGCTTGATATTGAATCTGGTGTATCTTTTTTATTTCAGATCCCCAATATCTTATTTTTGGTCCTATAGTATTCATGTGAGTCATCTTTCCAATGCCACAGGTCTGACCCAATTTCAATTCTTCCAGTGAGAGTTATACCCAATCTCTCACAATGCCCTAATTATGGACTATTTCAAAAGAGTGAATTTGTACAACATGCCACGTGTCACTATTTCTTCATTCAGCTCTAAAATTGATAGAGATAAAACTAAATGTTGTGCAATATCTACCAATTTTTATGGAATTCCAATCCGATAATCAGAGAGAGAGTTATGACGATTTTACCAAGGTCACTTCTTTAAGATGAATTTCAGGAGCCTGAAAAAACCCTAATTTCCACAGATCATATCTCCGAAAATTTTGTGCACCTTGATTTGAAATTTTGACAGCAGATTCCTCAATATTTTGGCTTCACCTCATCAAAATTTCAGCTTCTGAACCTTCGTAGAAAAAAATTTAGAGCGAAAATTCCACGATGACATGTTTCATATGGCGAAATCCCTTCCATGAGGAGGATATGAGGATCACAATTTATATAAATTCTTAGGTTGAGAGGGGCTTCAACAAGTGAACATGGGAGGGATTTTAGGAGCTTAAAAAATATTAATTATTACTTTTCAATGACCCATGCCACAACCCCATTGGGTTTTATCCCACTAATTGGGGGTACAAAATTCAAACATGAATATCTCTCAAACCGTGAAGAATTACATGGCATGCCATATATCAACGGAAACATATCGACAAGTAGAAACCATAAAAATCATTATTGGCCTAGAATATATTAATTTGGTAGGTCAAAATTTCCATGCAATATTGGGTTAGCCCCTAGTGCTGCTTGGGTTGACATCAATGACAATCGTTGATCAACAATAATTCCATTACCAGTGTGGAATTTTTTAAATTAATACTTGTATCTTACTTAGCTCCCCAAACCTCGCCAAGAAATAAACCTTAAAAGTATTTAATTGACTTGTGCGGAGCTTTCACTTCCTGGAAAGCTCTGCACACTGCTTGTTTACACAAAGTATTCTTATTTTATTGAATTTTTTTTGGACCTACAACGAAGGAATGCCAAATATTCTTGAATAATTTAATATATTGGAGTAGAATTGATCTATGAGATGATGAAGATCCATGTGAACAAATAATGAGAGAAATGACGAGGTTTTGGATTATTGGTTTTTTTGTATTGGAGACGTTAAATGCTTTGGTTCATTGTTTTTTAAATTGTTTTAGCATGCCTATTCATGCCACTCAAAGTAGAAACAAGTTTAACTCGTAAAAATTTGATTATTTTCTTGAATTTAATAAAAAGTTAAAGCCATAGTTTCAATAATTTCATTACTAATATGATTTACGATGTGGAAATTTGTAAAAGTAATAGTCATCTCTTACTTAGATCACCATCCCACACCAAGAAATAAACCCTCACACAAGGGTATTTTAATTGGAGATTTGTTTAGCACCCACTGCCCCCCACCCCACCTCACCTATGTAAAGGACCTATGATAGCATTAGTTTTGGCATCATTGGGAA
Source organism: Pinus albicaulis (assembly GCA_034641835.2). Taxonomy (NCBI): domain Eukaryota; kingdom Viridiplantae; phylum Streptophyta; class Pinopsida; order Pinales; family Pinaceae; genus Pinus; species Pinus albicaulis. The sequence continues at coordinate 827,587,501 of CM076579.1, read as the reverse complement.
GAGCAGTAACATAACAGTGTTAGTGTTAGTGTTAGTTTCAGAGAAATCATCAATGGAATGGCTACTCAAAAGATTATTTTTTTTTAAAATGAATTTCTAGCATTGACAAATACTAAAAGCAAAATGTTCTCACGGTCCAGGGGAATTATTTCCTATCAGAGGTTATTGAGCCAATAAAAATTTAGATTTCCAGAAAGTTAGAAAAATATTTTTTAATTTAATAAAAATAGAAATATTCGGTATTTTCCTAAAACTTTGATTAAAATTGCATAAAACAAATAAAATAAAAAATAATGCAGACTCAATGCACTTTGGTCACGAGGTGAACGCTATATTCCTTGGCTAGGTAGGGACTAATAAAAAGAAGATATTAATGTGAGCATGTAAAATTGCAAGGTATATAAGTCCATTATCCAACTTCTGTTTATATGTGGGGTGTACTCCCATGCATAGTGTGAGACTTGTGCATGTCACGGATTCAAAAAAATGCCACATGTAAATCTTAGCAAAGTTATTGCAAGGATTCTTTGTAGCATGCAAGTTTGTTACATGCTAGAAATCAATTCCTAGTGCAATCAACAATTCCTAGTTCACACCTCCACAATAATTTGTTTATGTTAATTAACCATTTTGAATCCTTTTAAAGAAAACATGTGTACATCCCAAGAAGAAAACTAAGGTTTTTAAAAGAAAATTAACAAATTAACTGATCCTAAAATTTAGGGGGAATTTTGGACCTTGCATGTAATCATCCACCCCCATACCTATAGCCATTAGCATGTTAAAATACACTCCTCAATACTTATAACTATAAGTATATTGAAAGCTCCCTCTCATAGTTTTCTTATCACTGATAATTTAATTCTGATTTCTAATAAATTTAAAACTCAATGGATGTAATGACATATTTTTTTGTGATTAGTTAACATTTCATGACTATAGGCATGGGGAGGAGTCTTTAATTTTTTTGATGCTAGATGTTACAATAAAATTTTGTGTTGAAAACTAGCTTTTAAAGCTAAGATTGGTGCTTAGAATTGGATTGGCATGATTGTGAGGAGTTCTCATTGAGAAATTTTTAAGGAGCCTAGCTAAGGGCTACTATGAGCACTCATGTAATAACTGGATTTTCTAGAGCCCCCAACTAACAAATTCCTAGTTGATTTTGTGTTAGAATCCCTAGAGGGGATGAATATTGTTTGAGGAAATGTACAACATAGAAGGAAATATCATCCCTTGCATTGTGTAGACTGCTGGCGAGTAGAGCTAAGAAGTTGAAATTGTTGTAGGAGGTAAATTGTTATTTTTTATTGGGTATTAGATTGTGTGAGTAGACTATAGACACCCATAGGATCATACTTATCCTTATGGAATCCTTGGGGGAGGAAGGAAAAACAAATTCAAGTTGGAAAGGAGGAAATTTTTCAAAACCATTATGTAGAAAACAAAGAGTGAAGAAAAGGAGAGTCTTTTGTGATACAATAGGTTACAATCAATTTGTGTGTTGATTTTTTTTTTTTTTTGGAGCTAAGATTGATGTTGAGAACTAGATTGACATGTTTGTGAGGATTTCTCAATGAGAAATTAATTGAGAAATTTCATTCAAATAACAAAATATCATTGTGTGCATTGTGTAGACTAATGAGGAATAAAGTTGGTTAGTTGGCATTGTTGTAGGAGTCAAATTGTTGTGATTTGACTAGGTATTGGATTGTGTGAGTAGACTGTAGACACTCATAGGATCCTACTTATCCTTGTGGACTCCTTGGGGGAGAAGGAAAATGAAATTCGAGTTGGAGGATTTTTATTTTCATAATCGAAAAAGAGAGTATTTTGTGATGCAAGAGGTTGTAATCAAAATATGTTGAAGACAATTTTTTGGAGCTGAGATTGATGCTAAGAATTGGTTTGACATGCCTCTAAGGAGTTCTCATTAAGAATTTCTATAAGGAAATACATTGCGGAGAATGAAACATCATCCCTTCTAGTTCTTACTAGGTATTAGGTTGTGTGAGTAGACTATAGACACCCACATGAGCCTATTTATCCTTCTAGACTCATAACCCCATAGATTATAAATATTTAGAATAACTTAATAGTATTAAGGGGGAGATTTTGATTCTTTTTATATTATAAATATTTTACCTTCATTAATTTTCATATAAAAAATAAAATTCTACATCATGTTTACAAGTCATATTAATAAGATTCAATTAAATTTTTTATGCGAGTCATTTTAATGAGATTCAATTAAAATTTTTATAAGAGAATATTATAAAATAGAAGTTAATGAATGAACTATTATACCTTATCTTTATTTTTTTTTAAAGGTGTTTTTTTCTTCGTTGAAAGAAGAATTATAACTATATATTTAATGTATAACAAAAAAATTAAACAATATGAAAGATAAGAGGTATCCTAAAAAATTCTAAACAAAACCATTTTTTTCTTAAGCAATGATGATATAAATAAATAGAGAAATATTTCATTTACAAAACAAAATAAAAATAAAAATATTATTAAATCAAAATTTAAGGAGAAATTGTGTGTGTGTGTGAGAGAGAGAGAGAGAGATATGTGTGTGTGTGTGTTATAAGGAGGTGATCAACCCTACTTTAAAAAATCAAAATGTTTTTTATTTTATTTTGATCGGTGTAAAATAAGCAGCATTCAATGAAATACTAATCCTAAGAAGCTACATAAAAAATTAAACATAAACTATGGACTAATCCTAAGGAGCTACCTAGTGAAAGGAGGCATTGGTAATTCCAAAAATGAAGTAGGTGTTGGTAATTCCCAAAATTTCTCATAATGTTAAGAGGGTTGAAGATGAAAAACACTTTGTATTAAATTCCCTCCCATATATTTAGAATAGATCTCACTTTAAAAATATTTTCCACAAAACCAACTTTCCTAACCTTTTAACTTAACAAAACTATGGTGAACTTGGAACTCTGCATATTTTGACCTTCATATGGCTTGAATCTGGTGAGCCTGTGGGTTTTCAACCCACAATTTATTACTTCTAACATGCATCCATGGAGCTATGGCCATTAAAACCAAAATTATCATGCAACATTTCCCAAAACCACCTAAGCCCCAACGTTGATTTTGGATTTAGAACAAAAACATAGCACACTCTTTGTTTCTCAGCATGACTAAACCAGAGCACAACCTCATGGGTCCCACTTGAGGTTGGTATCGGGGCTTGGGCATACTCCTTCCTTTCTCCTCCGTAGTTGGCCAACTACTTACCAAGTTGACCGGGTCCCAACCCGAGTTGGAGGTCGAGTTGGCTTCTCTGCTCCAAGTTTCGTCCATTCTTGATCTCGATCCATACTCAAGGGTTTTGATCATTTATCCCTTTGATGATCAATGATAAATCCTCTCCTTCCATCACCACTCACGCATTTGGACCTGTAACTCTCATGGCCTTTGGCCAACACCCTCTTAGACACGAAATTAAACAATAATGGCAAGAGTTATATCAAAATACAACAATTATAAAATGAGTAATGATAAGGTTGTATGTACTTCAACACAGATAAAATAAATATAAATCTAAAACAAAAGATGAAAATTTCATATTTTTCTACTCAAGGCCTGAGGCTTTCTTACCCAACTACATTACTATCATCCCCTCTACCTTCTAACACACTTATAGGTAGAATAAATAACAAAAGACCCAAAATGATCAGGGGATCATAAATTTTTCTCAAAATTCAAAGTTACAGGATTGGGTTGAAACCAAGATGGTTACGTAGATCTCGTTCTTGATTCTGGCATTGCAAACAGTTTGAAAAATCTAGGTCGTATGAGGGAGATATTTCTTTCTGATCGAAAAGCCAAACAGGCAAATTTTGCGACAGCTTGACCAGGGTTGACTGGGATGCACAGTAAAAAAAAAGGAATATTCCTTCCTTAGAGCCAATCGTAGGATGACAAGTGGCACAATTTTATTGGTCAATGGTTGTATGTATATGTTTTTGAGCCAAACAAAGGGTGACACATGGCCAGCCCTAAGGCCACCATGTGTCCCTGAAATTGCATGTTAAAATTTTGGTGAGGTCCATAGGGCTCGACCCCGCGACCTCTGGTAGAGCCCGCACACGCCATAGCTACCCGAGCTACACATTATTATTAACTTATATTGTTCGTGATTTCTATTTAAATTTTAATGTATTAAAGTTTGGGGGTTGGGGACTGTTGGCGGTCCCAAACCACCAGCGGTCCCGTATTGGTGTTCACATTGAAAACAAACTATGTCAACCTCCAATAGTCTACATCAATTTCTAGCTAACTAACCGCATATTCCGCAACCGTTTGTGGTGTTTTCACATGGCCACACTAAATTCCATCTCTGCATGGTTTTCTCCGACGATTCTGCTAACCTTTATGAAGACCGCGGGTTTGGGGTACGCATGTGGCCACCCCAACGACTGGGATTTATTGTTATGGTTATTTCGGCAGGATATTTGGATCACGCCCAAAAATTGGTGGTAATTGCTAAATTAACTCCAGTTAAGTGGAGTTCTCAGCTTTTAGTGGAGTTTTTCTAGTTGTAACTGGGCAAAAGAGTAGGAGACTCAATTTTTTCCCATTCTGAGTGAATGAACAGTCATTTTTAACTAATTTGAGCATTATGGAGCCATTTGTGTAGATAAAACAACCATTAGAGGCTTGTAACTACATGTATTTGGAAAATTTTGAGTATAATGAAAGATGGACATGCCATTGGGAGCCAAACCAACAGATGTAGCTTAGGAGGGGTGAACTACTTCATCATGCCTGCTGTGTAAATTTCATGTGGTGACTTATTTATCTATTTTACACTATTATTCAGTGTTATTTGTGCTTATTTCATGCTTCTAATTCATTAAAATCATCTACAAGTCATGGTTAAAATCCTCAATCCTTAAGCAAACTAATGAGACAAGTATGCACATGTTTATAAACTGAAAAGACACTTAGCACAAAAAAACCAATACAGTCATTTCATATCAGATTGGTATCAGAGCTAGAGTTTTATTCTCTGGTGTTGTTTTGTGCAAATAATTGTTTAACTGTTTGCATTTTTTAGATGCCTACTAGGCTCAAGCTCAAAAGAGGAGAAGGCAAATTGGTAGGAGCAGAAGGGTCTTAAGAAGAGCCAAAGCAAAGGAGAGAAAGATTGCCACAATCTCCACCACCTAGTTCACTTCCTAAGGAAGAAGAAACTACATTAAGCATGTCTCATAGAGAAGGAGAAATCCATGAAGAATTTGACCCCAAAGAGGAAGAAAGAGTGTTCAGGAAAGCATTCCTTGACATGACTGAGATGTTTAGAGTCCTTTATCAAGAAAGGAATGAGATACTGGAAGGAGAAGGATCCAAATTTCGCAAGGAAGGAAAAGGATCTTCAGGAGGTCACAATGATGAAGATAAGTAAAAGAAGGGAAATGGAGGCAATGGAGAGCCATCATCCTCACCCTCGTCATCATCATCATGTACTTCTTCTTCAGTACATTAGCCACACAAGTCAAAGAACACTGGTAAAATTAATTTTTTTAAACTTGACGTTAAGTTTGATTTGCCAATGTTTAATGGTCAAGTCAATGCAGAAAATCTTGATAATTGGATTAGGCAATTGGAGGTCTATTTGAGAATCCATAACCTTCAAGATGATGATACTAAAATCCAATTAGCTTCATTGAGAATGGAAGGTGCAACATTTGAATGGTGGGAAGCCAAGACAAAGGAGGAGATCAGAAAACATGGTAAGATTATTCTATCATGGTCAGATTTCATTACTGCTATAAAATAACAATTTTATCCATTAGCTCATATGCAGAAAGCCATAATGAACTGGAAAAAATTTAGGCAATTGAAGGGACAAAATGTGCAATAATACACCCAGGAATTTAGGAGAAGAGCTCTCTTATTAGGGGTATATTTTCAAAGCCAAGATACTTTGCTCAAGTACATAGGAGGTTTACATAGCTACCTAAAACATACTATTCTCATGTTTAACCCCACAAGTCTAGATGAAGTAGTTTTTGTTCAGGCCACACATTTAGAAGCTAGAGGGAAGAACATTTCTGAAGAGGGTAAAAATAAACCTTTTAAGCGTAAAGCCAAGGAGAAGACCTCAAAAGGTAAAAACAAAGAGAATGCATCTATTACGAAAGAGGGAGAAAATTTTGTTTGTAAACATTGTTCAAAAGAAGGCCATGGTGAAACTCAATGTTGGAAATTACATCCTGAAATGAGGCCAAAGAAACCCAATAACAAAGGGAAACAGAAAACTGCAGCTACAACTCAACATGATTTAGGAGATGATTCGGGTGATGAATCTAAGATTAAAACCATGGGATTGAAGAACATGAAGGGAAAATAAATTGAAACTAAACCCAGTACTAGTACATCAAACTATCACATACATACTCCAAATAAAGAAGAAAGAATATAATTGTTTCATGTGAGGGTCATATCCAAACATACCAAGATTGACACATTATTTGACATTGGGTCACAATAAAACTTAATCTCTAAAGATTTGGTCAAGAAACTTAACCCCAATACCATACCACATCCAAAACCATATCCATTGGGTTGGGATTTTAAGGATGCAAATTTACAGGTTTCAAAGAAATGCATATTGTGGTTTGCAATCACTGCAAATTTTGTTGACACAGTTGAAGTAGATTTGGTTCTGCTTGACATAACAGGTATTGTGTCGGGGAGTCCTTTCTTGTATGACAGGAAAGAAATCTTCCATCGCCATGAGAAAAAATATCATCTATTCAAATATGGCAAGGAGTACATTGTTAGAGCACATCGCAAGAAGACAAACATTGCTATGGTAAATGTTGGACAGGTAAAGAGGCTGGTAAATTCAAGTAAGAATTTTGTTCTTCTTATGATTAAGCCTAAAGCTTATGTTAATCATGAATAATTTGAGGGATGTGATCCTAAGTTGAAATCAAATTTATATGATGTAGTTAATGCACATAATGAGATATTTTAGGAGCCAACAGGATTGCCTCCAAAAAGAGAGATTCAACATGAGATTCAATTGCAGCAAGATTTTCCTCTTCAAAATATCGGTATGTATCGCATGTCAATAATGGAGAATGCTAAAATAAAGAGGAAAATCAAAGATATTTTGGACAAAGGAATCATAAGGCCAAGCACCTCGCGATGTGGTTCACCCATAGTCTTGATACCAAAGAAAGATGGTGTATAAATTTTAATAACTGTTCAATTATTCACCGAGATTATCCTGATCACACACTATTTGAGCTTCATGCATAATACATAACCTCTTCTACTATTGATCATCAATTTGCGGAATTATAAACAATTGCATGCGCACATTAAAAACATAAACAATCACACATATAAACACAGTATTTATGGGAAAGCTTAAAGCTGAAAACCCCCAACTATTTGTACATTATAATGATAGAGATCATGTAACAATCATTGTACAAACTCCTCACAAGCTCTCAGTACAATCTCCAATTGTTACACACTACACAAGCTCAGATCATACAAATCACATGCTCCAATCTGCTCCACCTGTTAGCTAGCCTCTACTGTGCAATCCAATATGGATAAGCATGAGATCAAGGTTCAAATCCCACCAGTATGTACTATGAAATCCTCATTGGCTTCTCCATCAATGTGTGTGCAAATCTCATGCACCAGTATAGTCACCTAAATAGTCACAATATACCTACCTCTCTGCGGGTCTCCAGAAAACTCATCCCGCCTGTCTGATTAACTGATGTATTCTTTAGTTGATTTATGAGTTAATAATTAGTGAATTAATTAATAATTAATTCACACCACTCTCACTAGTGTATCAATCAGTTAGACTAGATACAACTAGCTCAACTATGTTTAACTCAGTTAAACTAAATACAACTCCACTAACTTCCTCAATCAACTCCACCAAACTCTGTCACATGAGTTCTAGCCGAAGTCAACATGCAATAGCTCCACTAAACCCTAGGAATAGCGTAATTCCTTCTGTCAGCTGCATGTGCCACTTCTGTGCACTCAACTGAAGTGCTCCAAGAGGATAAGATAATGTTTAGAGTCGAAATATTATTAAGAGCTAATAATATTCGACATATCTATTTTTAGACTGAAAATCTAAAAATAGATTCCACCCAGTATGTCTAAAAATAGAAGTCCATCTATTTTTTCCGACTTGACCAACCATCCACAAATAGCATCTGAGAAACTCATGAACATGATCCATGACATCATCTAAAATGAACAGATCTGCATCAAATTTGCGCCAATAAGCAGTCACATACTTAGTGGACGACTTCTCATACTGGCGTGATCTTGTGCAGTCTCCGCCACTCCCTCTCCAACAAGATAAGGATTATCTGCCTTTATGCTGCCTGTAGTATTTGAATTTTCTCTGGTGAGCGTAACCGTTAAGATATCAACATCACGATCCTCATCTCATAGTAGGAATGTATTAATTAACATGATTCTAGCTGCACATAGTCAATCATGATGATACTGGATGTCAGTGTGTTTAGATCTATCATGAAATACTGGATTAACCAAGATTTTGATGCAACTCTGATTATCACAATAAATCACAGTAGGCTCTAAGTGTGAACCGAACAATCCGACCAGGATCTTCCTCATACATATAGCCTCGCATGCAGCCAAACTCACTGCCATATACTCAGCCTCTACTGAAATGAGTGCCACGGATCTCTGCTTCCTGCTGTACCAAGAAATTGTTGTCAACCCGATACTGAAAACCCCTCCAGATGTGCTCTTTCTGTCCGTTGGGCTCCCTGCCCAATCTGCATCCGTGAAGCCACATAGCTTCACCTCATTCGACTGTCTGTACCACAATCCATATCCCGATGTGCCTCTGAGATAATGCAATACATGCTTGCCCGCCTTCCAGAAGAGCTTGGTAGGCTTAATCATAGCTTGTGAAAGCTGGTTAACTGCATATCATATATCAGGTCGTGTAATGACTAGATACATAAGCGACCCCACCAACTGTCGATAAACAGTGGCATCCACTACCTCCGCTGAAGTAGCATCCTCCTTCCTCCAACCACCAGGAAGAGGAGTATCAACAGGCTTGCAGCCATGCATGTTGAACTTCTCCAGTATCTCCCGGGCATACTTACCCTCAGAAACAAACAGTTCATGACTGCGCTGCCAAATTTCCAATCCTAGGAAATAATGAAGGAGGCCCAAGTCCTTCATCTCAAACTCTTTTACAAGATCCTCCTTGCATGAGAGTATCAACAACTCATCACTTGTCAAAATCAAATCATCTACATAAAGTACAATGATCAGCAACTTACCCTCCACCACAATCTGGTATAGGTTAGGATCCACCTCACTCTTGGAGAATCCAAGTCCGGTGAAATAACTGTCTATCCGTGTGTACCAAGCACGAGGTGCTTGTTTCAACCCATACAACGCTCTCTTGAGCCTACACACATGCAACTCGCTCGAAGATCCTCGAAACTCGGGCTGCTCTATGTACACCTCCTCCTCAATCACTCAGTTGAGAAAGCAGTCTTCACATCCATCTGATGAATATTTTACCTCCTGTGTGAAGATCATGGTATGGAAAAATACCTTCACAGCCAGTGCAAAGGTCTCCTCATAATCGATCCCCTCAATCTGTGAAAAGCCTCAGGCAACAAATCTTGCCTTATACTTCTACACACTCCCATCAGCTGCTTGCTTCACTTTGTAGATCCATCTCGAACCCACCACTGATTTCCCCTCCGGCCTCAGGACAATCTCCCATGCACTATTTTTGACAATCAAATCATACTCTTCCACCATGGAATCTACCCATGCGAGATCCTCCACAGCTTCCTCGAAAGAGGATGGCTCTGTCACAATACACTTGCTCATAAGAGCCATGTATCTAGTATACCGGTCAGGTAACTGTCTCTATCTGCGCTATGATGTAGGTGCTCCTACAACCTTCTCTGCATCTTGAGCTAGTCGCTCAGCTTCTGTAGTGCGCTTCTGCCCTCTCATGGTTGGTGCTGCATGAGTGGTCTCTTCCACTCCATGAACCTCATCTTGTGGCTGATCCACATCCTAAGACTCATCCTTAGGAACTAATAGCTCCTCCTCTGCATGAAAGTGTAGCTCCCTCTCAAGCGAACACTTCATGGCTTTCTCCTCCTAAAATTTGATATCCCGTCGCACAACAGTCTTGCGACTTTCTGGAAAATACACATGATAGTTGTGGGGCATATCATTGTACCCCACAAATATCCCAAACTCTGCGGTCGGCTCCAGCTTCTTCCTGGCATCCTTCGTCACATGAATGTAAACAGGTGAACCAAAAATCCTCAAATGGGAAATATCAAGCCTCTTACCAAAAAACGCCTCCTCGGCTGTACTCATGCCAAGTATCCTGTGAGGACAACGGTTCTGCACATATACTGCAGTATTGCATGCCTCCGCCCACAAGTGAATGGGTAGGCCTCCGCCCACAAGTGAATGGGTAGGCCCTGATCATGCAACATCACCCGTGCAGCACCCACGATCGTTCTGTTCTTCCGCTCAACAACCCCGTTCTGCTGTGGGTTATGAGGTGCTACGAGCTCTCTTCAAATTCCTTCTGCACTGCAAAAGTCCTTGAATTCACCAGAGATGAATTCACCACCATTGTCGCTCCTAAGAGCCTTCACCTACTTCCCCGATTCTTTCTCCACCAGCGCCTTGAACTCACAGAACTTTGAGTATGTCTTGCTCTTCTTCTGCATGAAGAAGATCCAACACTTACGAGAAAAATCATCAACAAAGATCACATAGTACCTGTGCTTTGCTGTCGAAGCTATTGAGAAAGGTCCACACACGTCTGTGTGAATTCTCTCAAGGATCGTTGTGGCATGACTATCCTTCTCGTGAAAGGTGGCTTTCACAAATTTTCCCAAGGTACACCCCTTGCGCTGATCTAACTGCGCAAGAGTGCCTTTAATAATCCCAGTAGAAATCTGCTGCAGTATCTTCAAAGCTCCATGGTGAAGGTGGCCCAATCTCCGGTGCCACAACTCGCCATCATCCCGACTCACCACTCCTTCTGCCTTGCCTGCCATTGGTGCGCAGCCATCTACCTACAATTGATAAAGGTTCTTAACTCGAACCCCTATCCTCTGGGTCTCACCAATTTCCTTACTGCGCAGGAAATCCTTTCCCTCGCTAAAGACAACATCATATCCCTTGTCTTCTAACATCGCCACAGAGATAAGATTCTTCTTCAATCTTGGAACATGCATCACTTCCTTCAATATGAAGGGTTTACTAGACTCCCTCTCAAAGGAAATGGTAATGATACCGATCGCACTATATCTACCATCATCGCCCATCTCGATCTGCACTCCAAGATCTTTCTCATCCAGATCAGTAAACAAATCTCGATCTCCTGTCATGTGAAAAGACGCACCACTGTCCAGAAACCACACTGATCCCGCCATACTTGAGACCAAGCATGCGATTAGCGAAAAATCTAGCTCAAACTGCAAGGCTAAGGCCTCTCCCACTACAGTTCCAGCAGCCTACTTATTTTTCTTCTTCTACGGACAATTTATGGCATAATGTCTGTGTTGGTGACAGTGAAAGCACTTCACCTTGGACATGTCCTGCTTCTTGCCTTTCGCACCGGAATGAGAAGCTTTCTTGTTATTCCCCTTCTTTTCTTTGGCAACCAAAGTGCAATTCTCTTCATCAGAGTTCTTTTATGATGATCCATCCCTGGTACTTCGCCTTATCTCCTCCTGCACAAGATCCGACCAAAGTAGCTCCCATCCTGGCAATTTCTCCCGACCATTGACAGAGTCCTGATAGGAATTCAAACTCTTCAGAAGCCCAAGGAGAGTCAAGCTCACCAAGTCCTCATCATCTACAGTCACCCCCACACTTCCCAGCTCATCCCTACATTGGGTGAACTTCGTGAGGTACTTGGGCATACTGTTGCCTTTCTCCATCTTTATGTTTCTGAGTTTATCCTTGAGCGCCAACTTCCTCTGGTCGCTCTTGCTTTGGAATAAATCTGTCAAGGCTTTCCACATCATGAATGGAGAAGCCTTACCATGCAGGCTGGACACTATGTGATCCTTCACACCCTTCAACAGAATCCTTCGACACTTTTCTGTCTTCTTTTTCCAAGCCTCAATTACGGCAGCATCGCTAGAAGTAGGCTTTGGGACTTCAACATCTATGAACTCCTTCAACCCATTGTCATCTAACACCGCCTCCATCCTGTCCTTCCATGCAATATAATTCAAGCTTCCCTCAAGGGCATACTCCAATCGCAATCCGTTGAAAGACATCTCAACTTCGACACCAAGAAAACACTGCTGCAAATTCGAATTCCACCAGCACAAAACTCAACCGCTTCAATGTTTTGCAATTGCTCCAATGATCAATAATGCTCTGATACCATGTAGAAATTTGAATAACTGTTAAATTATTCACCGAGATTATCCTGATCACACACTATTTGAGCTTCATGCATAATACATAACCTCTTCTACTATTGATCATCAATTTGTGGAAATTAAACAATCGCATGCGCACATTAAAACCATAAACAATCACACATATAAACACAGTATTTATGGGAAAGCTTAAAGCTAAAAACCCCCAACTATCTGTATATTATAATGATAGATATCATGTAAAAATCATTGTACAAACTCCTCACAAGCTCTCAGTACAATCTCCAATTGTTACACACTACACAAGCTCAGATCATACAAAACACATGCTCCAATCTGCTCCACCTGTTAGCCAGCCTCTACTGCGCAATCCAATATGGATAATTTCCAGATCCAGGTTCAAATCCCACTGGTATGTACTGCGCAATCCTCATTGGCTTCTCTATCAATGTGTGTGCAAATCTCATGCACTAGTATAGTCACAACTGATAGTCACACTTGCTCTTTCACCTACCTCTCCACTGGTCTCCACTGAAACTGTCCATGCACTGAAGTTAACTGATGTATTCTTTAGTTGATTTATGAGTTAATAATTAGTGAATTAATTAATAATTAATTCACACCACTCTCACTAATTGTATCAATCGGTTAGACTAGATACAACTAGCTCAACTAAGTTAAACTGAACACAACTCCATTAACTGTCTCATCAACTCCACCAAACTCTGTCACATGAGTTCTAACTGAAGTCAACCATGCAATAGCTCCACTAAAACCTAGGAATAGCGTAATTCCTTCTGTCAGCTGCATGTGCCACATCCAGGCATCAAACTGAAGTGCTCCAAGAGGATAAGATAATGTTTAGAGTCCAAATATTATTAAGAGCTAATAATATTCGACATATCTATTTTTAGACTGGCAATCTAAAAATAGATTCCGCCCAGTATGTCTAAAAATAGAAGTCCATCTACTTTTCCCGACTTGACCAACCATCCAAAAATAGCATCCTGCAACTCATAGAACATGATCCATATGTCTAAAAATAGACAGTCTAAAAATAGACTTTGCGCCAAAAATAGCCTGCGGGCCCACTTAGTGAAGGCGACTTCTTTCCACTAAGCTCCTCATCTTGTTGCAATCTCAACAAATGGGAATTGGCGCATGTGTGTAGATTTTTGGGCTTTGAACAAGATTACGGCAAAGCATCATTACCCCCTCCCAAGAATAGATTATTTGCTTAATCAGCTAAAAGAAGCAAATTTTTTCACTAAGTTACATTTACGAAGTGGATATCATCAAGTAAGAATTGTAGAAAGTGATATATGGAAAATTGCATTTAAAACCGAACAAGGACTCTTTGAGTGGTTAGTTATGCCATTTGGTTTGTGTAATGCACCAGAAACTTTCATGTGTGTTATGTATAGTGTTTTGTGTCCATTCCTTGATGACTTCGTGATTGTGTACTTAGATGAAATATTGATTTTCAGCAAAACAAGAGAAGAACGTGTCTTGCATGTGAATAGAGTACTTGATATTTTGAAGAAAGAGAATTTTTTCTTGAGATGTCAGAGTGTGAATTTGGAAAGACTTCTTTGGTCTATTTGGGACATATTGTAGGAGGAGGAGAGTTTAGGATTGATCCTTCTAAAGTGGAATCCGTTGTGAATTGGCCCACACCCAAAACAGAAATCGAGGTAAGAAGTTTCTTAAGTGAAACTCAATATTGGAGAAAGTTTATTGCTAACTTTTCTTCCATCGCAGCTCCTATGCATGCAATGAAAAGTGTAAACAAAGGCTTCCAATGGGGAGGCAAACAAAAACAAGTTTTCAAATATTTAAAAGACAATATCAATTCAGCTCCAGTCCTTACATTACCAAATTTGAGACAACCATTTGAGATTCAAACTGATGCTAGTGATTATGCCATAAGCGCAGTACTTTTGCAGCATGGTAAGCCTATCACTTTTCATTCTAAAAATTTTAATGGTGTTGTGACGAATTATCCTACATATGACAAATAACTATATGTGTTGGTACAAAGTTTCAAGAAGTGGAAACACTACTTGATGGGTAAAGAGACTATTGTGCATTTTAGGATTTTTTTGCCTAGAGTTATGAGGACCTAAAATCCTATGACACAAGTATTATACAACATAAAATCCCTATAAAAGAAGATCAAAAACCTTTTAAAACTTGCAATCACAAACAAAATTGCAGCAATCAAGACATTTCAGGTGGATGGGATTTCTTCAACAGTTTCACTTGGTTATAAGGTACAAGAAAGGTATTTTCAATAACGTTGTTGATATGATTTCAAGACCAATCATTAGTGCATCTACTTTACTCAAAAATGATTTTGTTGTACATGAGAGTTACATAGAACAATATGCACATGACATTGATTTTCAAGATGTGTATGCTAGTTTGAGTGAAGGGAATTAAGTTGAAGAAAAATATTATCACATGCATAAAAAAAATTTGTTTCATTTGGGAAAGTTGTGTATACCACAAGAAGAGAGGCTATGTGTCATGAGAGAAGCTCATCCATCTCTTATTGCTAGACACTTTGGGGTAAGAAAAATAGTGGCGCATCTACAGAGGTATTTCTATTAGCTTCGCATGATAGATAATGTGTCACGTTTTATAAGAGTTTGTTCTATGTGTGCAACTAGTAAGCCTAGTAATAGGAAGCTTGGGTTGTACACGCCGCTACCGGTACCATCAAGGCCATGGGAGAGTGTCTCCATGGACTTTGTTGGAGATCTACCTATTTCAAGAAAACAACATGATTATCTTTATGTAGTTGTGGATAGATTCAATAAAATGTGTATACTTATGCCATGTAAGAAAACCATTACTGTTGAACAAACTGTTGAACTTTATTTTCAACATGTTTGGGTTCATTTTGGATTGCCAAATTCTATTGTTAGTGACAAGGATTCCAAATTCATTGGGAATTTTTGTTCAAATCTATATTGGAGTATGATGGACACAAAGTTGAAAAAGAGTATTGCTTTTCATCCACAAACAGATGGACAAAATAAGGTGGTGAATAGAACTATTGTGCATCTATTGAGAGGATATTGCAGCAAACATCCTAAGTTGTGGGATGAGCAACTTCATTACATTCAACATGCTTACAACCAGGAAAAGAACTCTTCAACTCAAACATCACCTTTTGAAGTATGCTTTGGGTATTTGCCAAAATCTCCATTAGACTTCATCTTTGGGAAGGATGTTGCAAAAGATGGTTATAATGATATTGACAAGGCTCAAAAGTTCATTGAGAAAATTCAGATTATACATCAACAAGTTCAAGAACAACTTGAGAAAATTCAAATCAAATACAAAGAGAGGTATTACAAACATAGATTTGACCACAAGTTTCAAGAGGGAGATGAGGTATGGTTGCACATTAGCAAAGAAAGGATGCAAGGGGAAGGTAAAAAGCTCAAATACATTCGATATGGTCCATTCAAGATCATAAATCAAGTTGGTAATAATGCATTTCAACTTGACTTGTCTTCTTATATGCAAATGTATTCAGTTGTTAATGTTGAAAACTTACTTTTGAATGAGCCACCTTTGATCGATGATCAAGGAAGTGATGTTTAGCTACCTTCTATTGAATATTTCTCACCAGAATTTCTGGATGAGCTCAAAGAAGATACAATTATTGACAGGAGGACAAGAGCATCCAAGAGGGGAAGTATTGACTACCTTTGAGTTGGGCTCAAAGGCACTAAACCAAGCAAGGCAAAGTGGATGGAGGTTGGAAAGGTGAGGGAGTTTTACCCTCATCTACTGAACAGGTAATCAAGTATTTTGGGGTCCAAAAAATTCCCAATGGGGAGGAGTGATCAGGAGTTCATAAATTTTGCTCAAACTTCAAAGTTATAGGATTGGGTTGAAACCAAGATGGTTTCATAGATCTCGTCTTCCTGATTTAGGTGCCGCGAACAAATCAAAAAACCGATGTTGTATGAGGGAGATATCACGTTCTGATAAAAAAACCAAACAGGTAAATTTTTCGATAGTTTGACCAAGGTTGACTGGGATGCACAATCAACAAAAGGAATATTATAAGGAATATTCCTTCCTCAGAGCCAACCACAGGATGGCAAGTGGCGCAATTTATTGTTCAATGGTTGTATGTATACATTTTTGAGCCAATCAGAGGGTGACACGTGGCCAACCCTGAGGCCGCCACATGTCCCCGAAATTACATGTTAAAATTTTGGTGAGGTCCACAGGGTTCGACCCTGCGACCTCTGACAAAGCACATAGACGCCACATGATTCTTAACCTATATTGTTTGCAAGTTCTATTTCAAGTTTAATGTGTTGCATTTGGGCGTTGGGGACCGCCAGCGGTCCCAACTTGCCAGAGGTCCCGTGTTGGTGTTCACATTGCAAACAAACTATGTCAACCATCGACATTCTATGTCAATCGCCAGCTAACAAACCGCAGACTCTGTAACCGTTTGTGGTGTTGTCACATGGCCACATTAAATGCCATCTCTGCGCGGTTTTCTCTGATGGTTCCACTAACCTTATGAAGACTGCGAGTTCGGGGTGCCCATGTGGCCACCCCAACCGCTAGAATTTATTGTTGTGGTTATTTCAGTGGGGTATTTGGAACGCGCCCAAAAGTTGGCGGTAATTGCTAAATTAACTCCAATTAAGTGGAGTTCTCCACTTTTAGTGGATTTTGTCTAGCTGTAGTTGGGAAAAAGAGTAGGAGACTCAATTTCCACCCATTCTGAGTGAATGAAGAGTCATTTCTGACTAATTGGAGAAATATGGAGCCATTGGTGCAGGAAAAAACAACCATTAGAGGCATGAAACTACATGTATTTGAAAAATTTTGAGCATAATGAAAGATGGGCATGCCATTGGGAGCTGGACCAGCAGATGTAGCCCAGGAGGGGTGAACTGCTTCATCATGCCTGCTGTGTAAGTTTCATGTGGTGATTTATTTATCTATTTTACATTTTTGTTTAGTGTTATTTGTGCTTATTTCATGCTTCTAATTCACTAAAATCATCTACAATTCTTGGTTAAAATCCTCAATCATTAAGAAAACTAATGAGACAAGTATGCACATGTTTATAAATTGAAAAGACACTTAACATAGCAAAACTAATACAATCATTTCAGATCACAAAACAACCTGAACAGAATGAGAATCTCATTCATGTCGGCTAATCGCATTATAGAGGCTTACATTTTCAATTACATTTTACATAAACTCAAAAAAAGTGTGTCATCTAAAAATAACACCATGATACTCCTTTTGGTAGCTTTGAGAATCAAATCTAATTTGGGTTGGGTCGATGCTCCTCCATTACTCTTGCACTTGAAAATTTTCATGATATCCAAATCATGTGTGTGCGATGCTGCATCACATCCATCTTCTTCTTAGATATTCTTTCTCCACATGTATCATTGAGTTTTTTATCACACTCAATAGTAAGTTGCAAGCAAGCCTCCATTGACACATCATCGACTCTCTCCTCTGGTTTATAATTTTGGCATCGCAATTTCACCTCCTCCATAACCATCTTGAGCTTTTTATGCTCCTTAGGTTGTTGCACGCTATTCACTTCTCTTGACAACTATACCCAAAATCACAGTTGTGTAATTTCCACAACAACTTCTTCTCAACCACAGTTGGAAAACCGTAGAATACTTATCTCCAATAGTAAATCCTTCCTTACTCTGATACCACTTAGCGTAAAGAAAACTAAATTCTATATGTCTTTTGACCTTCATATGGCTTGAATTTGATGATATTGTGGGTTATGGACCCATGATTTCCTGCTTACATTGTGCAACCATGGAAATATGGCCATTAAAACCCCAAATTATAATGTGGCATTTCCCAAAACCACTTGATCCCCAACATCGATTTGGGAGTCAGAAAAAAAACCATAACACACTCTTTGTTTCTCAACCTAACTAAAACAAGGCCTAACCTCATGCGTCCCCCTTAAGGTCAAGGTCTGGGGTTGGGCTTACTCCTCCCTTTTTCCTTTGTGGCTAGTTGATTTGGTCCCAGTGTGAGTTGGAGGTCGGGTTAGTCACTCTACTCATAGGTTCCTTCATTGTTGGTCTTGATCGATACTCTTTTGTTTCGATCAATGATCCCTCTGGTGATCAATGATCGATCCTATCCTTCCATCAACACTAACATAGTTGGACTTGTAACTCTTGTAGGCCTTGGAAAACACCTTCTTAGACATGGCATTAAACAACAATGGAAATATTTATATCAAAATACACCAATCATTAAATGAGTAATGATAGTGTTTTATGGACTTCAACACAAAGACAATATATATATTTATCCAAACAAAAGATCAAAATTACGTATGGGGTCGCTTAGGGCCTCAGGCCTTCTTGCTTAAACATTACTACTAGCCCTATGCCTTTTGACACACTTGCAAGCATAATAAATAACAAAATAAAAAACAATCTAATGGAATGAGAATCTTGTTCCTTCCAACTAATAGCCTTCTAGAGGCTTACATTATCAATTGTATTTTACATAAACTCTAGAAAAATCATGTCCTATTCAATGAACACCATGATGCTCCTTATGGTGGTTTCCGAGAATCAAATTTGATTAGGGGTTGGTCAATGCTCCTACATTAGACTCACGTGCTTAAATAATTTCATGATCTCCTAATCGTGTGTTTTCCATGCTTCATCTCTTGCTTCTTCTTCTTTGGTCTTCTTTCACTACATGTATCGTAGAGCCTCTTCTCACACTGAGTAGTGAGCTGCAACCAAACCTCCATTGACCCTTTAGTGGCTCTCTCCTCTGGCTTGAACTTTTAACACCATGGATTCACCTCCTCTGGAATCTTCTTAAAATTCCTTTGCTCCTTGGTTTTTTTTGGGATTTAATCTTTACCCAATCATAAATTCAAATAATATGAGAAAAAAGGTTTTTTTTAAGATTTAATGTTCACGGAATCATAAATTTAATTATTATGAAAAAAGTTGAGGATACCCGTCACGATTTAAAACAACTAAACTATCTCAAAAAGCTTCCGATCTCCACTCAAACTTAATTCAAAAAAAATATGTAAAAATAATTCTCACACATAATAAAATGCCACATGTAAATATTTGGAAGGAATCGTGCATGTTCGTTAGAAATCAGTTTTTAGTTTACTCAACAATTAGGAGTTCAAGCTTCCGCATTAATGTTTTTTTAACGTTAAGTAATCATCGAGAGCACTCGTAAAGAAAATAACAGCATATGTTGCACGCTCCAAGAATAAAACTAAAGTTGTTAAAAGAAATTAAGTAATCCTAAAAATTCGGTGGAAGAAGGTTGGGCCTCCCATATAAATAAATGAACAAGTTCGTTCGTTGCCCCATCTGTGTGTGGGAAGATTCTCGTGGGTGGTGGGAGCGCAGACGAAGCTGTTGGACTGCAGAAATTATATCAGAAGCCTCCTTCCGTAAGTTGTAGCAGCATATGTATTTGCATATTTCCGTTTTTCTGCGATATTCCGTAATATGACATGATTTTGTTGCAATATAGATCTGTACTGTATCGGCCACCCACTTTGCTTCAATGGCAAATAGTGGGGAGAAAAGTGTAGAGGGAAGCATCTCCCAGCAGCAGAATGTGTCTACAAAATTAACACCCACACCCAAGTCATGGGCGCGAAGCACCTCTAGTACTCCATCCCAGCAGCAGCAGCAGCAGCAGAATGGGTCTACAAAATTAACACCCACACCCAAGTCATGGACGCCTCAAACAGCCAAGTCATGGACGCCTCAAACACCCCAGTCATGGACGCCTCAAACACCCCAGTCATGGACGCCTCAAACGAAATACCGTCGGGAGCATAGATTAAGGTGCACTTTGAAGAATCTTCTTTTGTTTACTCCCTTAATGTTGCTCTTCTTTGTTTGGGCTTCAACACAGAAATATTTGAGTTTATACCCTGTAGTTTGTTTGTTTGTGTGATTGACTGCCACATTTATGATTGGGTTGCTTTTGCCATGCCATACCAGCCCGCAAAATCTCGATGAAGGCGTGTTTCTCACACTAATCATCTCTCTCCCCTTTTATTCAAACTTTCATATCTCTTTTTCAGTTTGTTATGTATTTTATTAATTTTTATGTCACTAGATCTTAATGTTAAGGCATGTTTATGCATGACTAAATGACTAGATCAATAATTTTGTATTATATATATATATATATATATATATATATATATATATATATATATACCCTAAATTAAAACCTCTTGTCTTTATAAACCCAAAATATTAATTAGATCCTACTATTTACATTTAATCCAAAAAATGCTAACACACATCTTATTCATGAAGTTGCTTCAATTTCTAATTAGTTATGTTGGGTCTTCTCATTCCTTCTAAATGAAATAAATACATTTCTAATTTTCTTTCATTTGAATTAAAGCAACCATAATATTCACAAAAAATTAATTAATATGTTGCTCCATATTAACAATCCAAATAATTTTGTATTTAGTAAATCAATTATATATGTACCCTAAATTCAAAACTCATGTCTTTATAAACCCAAAATATTAATTGGATTCTACTATTTACATGAAATACAAATAATGTATATATCTTAAATTAAAAACTCATATTAATTAGATTCTACTATTTATATTTAATCCACAAAATGCTAACACATATCTTTTGTCAAAACTATCTCTTTCTCCTCTCTCCTTTCTAAATAAACATCTTTTCTTTCTGCTAATATGTCCTCACCATATGTCTTTCTGCTAATATTAATAACCACCACAAATATTTCTTATGAAAGATAGGTTTGGTTTATATTTTACCTTTATCATTTTTCAAAAAAAAATTAATAGGAGTTCACCATCTCATTGAGATTGAATTAAAAATTAGATGTAAATGAATAACCACCACAAATATTTCTTATGAAAGATAGGTTTGGTTTATATTTTACCTTTATCATTTTTCAAAAAAAAATTAATAGGAGTTCACCATCTCATTGAGATTGAATTAAAAATTAGATGTAAATGAATCATCCTATTCTCCATGAACAAAGAGAATAGGAGTTCACCATCCTCATTGACATTAAAAATGAGATGCAAATGAATTGAGATTGAATTAAAAATTAGATGTAAATGAATCAGCCTATTCTCCATGAACAAAGAGAATAGGAGTTCACCATCCTCATTGACATTAAAAATGAGATGCAAATGAATTGAGATTGAATTAAAAATTATATGTAAATGAATCAGCCTATTCTCCATGAACAAAGAGAATAGGAGTTCACCATCCTCATTGACATTAAAAATGAGATGCAAATGAATCAGCCAATCAGCCTACGCTCCATGAACAAAGGTTTTGAAAGGAAAATTAGTAAAATTAAGCAGTCCTAAAAATTCATGTACATGAGGTCGAGGCTTTTTTTCGGAGGATCATCTATTCAAAAAGCCAGAAATTATATTTAAAGCCTCGTATGTTCCATTTGTTTACATGGTTTCGTAAATATTAGCACAGGTTACAGAGATTATATTTGAAAGCTTAGTATGAAAGCTTAGTATGTTCCATTTGTACGTTTACTTGGTTTCATGTAAAATATTTGCACTTGTACCTTTCTTTTCTGCAAATTTAATTGAGTGATTTTTGTATTTATATTTGTTGCAATACAGGTCTCTCTCAGTCAGTGCACCTTGGTCTCACTCAGAGAGTGAGGTGGTCGATGGAGCTTCACCATACTCAGAGAGCGAGGTGGTTAGTGGAGAATCGTCATACTCAGAGAGCGAGGTGGTCAGTGGAGAATCACCGCACTCAGAGAGCGAGGTGGTCAGTGGAGAATCACCGCACTCAGAGAGCGAGGTGGTCAGTGGAGAATCACCGCAGTCACAGAGCGAGGTGGTCAGTGGAGAATCACCGCACTCACAGAGCGAGGTGGTCAGTGGAGAATCATCGCACTCACAGAGCGAGGTGTTCAGTGGAGAAACACCACACTCACAGAGCCAGGAATTTATAAGTGGAGAATCACCACACTCAGAGAGAGAGGTGGTCAGTGGAGCTTCACCACACTCAGAGAGCGAGGTGGTCAATGGAGCTTCACCACACTCAGAGAGCGAGGTGGTCAGTGGAGCTTCACCATACTCAGAGAGCGAGGTGGTTAGTGGAGAATCACCACACTCACAGAGCCAGAAATTTATACCAGATGTGATAGACATTCCAGAAAGGCCACACCCACAGAGCCAGGAATTAGGACCAATTTTGAAAGACCTTCCACGAAGGTCTTTAGCGAAATTCAAGCCAAGGTAAAGTTGACAAATGTATTATAGATCTAAAAATATTGATAAAAGAAAGGAATATGTTCATCCTCCCTCCATAGAAGTGAATATTTGTAACAAGGATGGAAATATTGTATTGCAAGTGTAGATAATGTTACATGGTTGATCAACTAAGGTGCTTCATTTCATATGAATCCTCACAATCCGTGGTTTTATGACTATGAACAATATAGTGGAGGGGATTTTTTGCTAGGATATGACTCAATAGCCAAAAAGATACATAAAGTTGCTACTAAAATATGCAAGAATTAGAGATTTCATAGGGTTTTTCACATTCTAGAGCTAGCCAAAAATCACATATCTATAAGTAAGAAAAGAAAACTTGCAAAATGGTTTGAGTAGTAATGGTGTTATTGAGGAGATAAATTTGGATCAAAACTCTATATAGGTTAATGTGAAGCAGTAATAATAATGGGTGTAATAGATATATTAGTGTAGCAATTAAGGAGGCTCTTTCACACCTAAAGATAAGACAACACTATGGCATTAAATTCTAAAGTTAAGACAACACTATGGCATTAAATTCTAAAGTTAGAAGGGCCTTCAAAGACTACATGGTAAAGGTATGGTTGAAGGTATGTCTAATTTCTTATTTTATTTTAATTTGTGGAAAGTATACATATGGAAAATAGAATTAGGTAAACATCTCATTTGGTGCCACAAGAGAAATGATTGAAAAATTAACCTTAATGATGATACATGGTGATTATTTTCGACATATCCATGTTCCATAATTAGGTAAATTTGTGTATCATGTTTCATTAACATATGACTTAGTGAAGAACAAATAGATATATTTCCTTTGAGAGAGTATAGCAGTGGTTAGACAATAAAACTAAAAAATGTATTTTTATTTTCTAAACATGGTATAAAAGGTTATAAAATTTGAAATGCAACAAGAAGGATGATTATTTGTAATTATAATGTAGTATTTAGGAAGGTTGAATATGGTTGTAAATGTAATTTAAAGATAAGTTATTACAAGCTTGATATTTAAAAAAAAAATATTGATGTGTAATATCAATTTTTTTATAGACATGGTTGAAGAAAACTGAGAATTTTTGGAGAAGGTTGATACCTTAAATAATTTTGACAAAATACTTTAGTTTTGGTAAGTACGCAATCAATATGCATAACTACCAATTTTTGTTGATTTTATGAGTGCCTTGCTTATAAACTAAGAAAAACATAAGATGATTGAATATGTGTTGTATTATTTGTAGATAGACTATTTGATCATCTGAATAACCATTTTTATTATTATTATATGAGTGCCTTGCACCTAAACTTGTTACTCAAAGTGTTAACTAAGAAAGACATAAAAATATTGAATGTGTTGTATTCTTGGTGTTAGACCTTACAATCAAATAGGTTATATTTCTCCCTCTTGTTTTTTTTTATTATATGAGTGCCTTGCACCTAAATTTGTTTCTCAAAGTATTAACTAAGAAAGACATAAAAATATTGAATGTGTTGTATCCTTGGTGTTAAACCTTACAATCAAATAGGTTATATTTCTTCCTCTTGTTTTTTTCTTATTATATGAGTGCCTTGCACCTAAACTTGTTTCTCAAAGTATTAACTAAGAAAGACATAAAAATATTGAATGTGTTGTATTCTTGGTGTTAGACCTTACAATCAAATAGGCTATATTTGTTCCTCTTGTATGCATTGATACATTGTGTATGTGTTCCTGCACCTAAGCTTGTTTTTTAAAGTAGAATGTTGAATATGTGTTGCATTCTTTGTAGATAGACTATATCATCCCAATACAAAGAAGGTTGAGAGGAGGGAAAGATGGTATTAGACCTTAAAAAAAAAGATTTAATTTCACTTGTAAAGATTTTAATTTACTATTCTTGATTCATTAAGCTTTACTATTCTTGATTCATTAAGCTAAGTTGAAAACACACAACCAATGTGATCAAACATGTACTATTTCTTCCTCTTACATGCTTTGATATAATGTGTATTGTGTTTGTTAAATGTGTCGTTATTACCTTGTTCATTATTGAGTCCTTTGCAACAAAAGGTGTTTAGTGAACTCAATATATTATTTGTTACTCTTGTATGCACTCATATAATGTGTATGTATTTTTTTATTTAAAAAGTTATGGGCTATATGAGCTGAATTAATGTAATGTAGTTCCAAATTACATGTTTCATTATTTTTATTTTTATTTTTTGCATCTAAATTAATGCAAGGTGTAGATATATGTTTAGTTAATGTAAGGAGGTTTTTATTGTTTGCAGTAACAATCTCTCTCCAAGTATTCTAACTCCCACTCCAAGTATTCCAACTCCCACTCCAAGAACTCCAGAAAATCCAATTTCGCTTACACCTGTTAAAAATGGTCCTCCAAGTGTACCACCAAAACAACGATTTGGTCCTGAAGGTAATGTGAAATTTATTTATTTCTTACATTTTTTAAGTATGGAATATAATAATCCAAATTCTCTTATAATTTTAGCTATTTATTATAAATTTAAATTTAAATTATTTAAGACAAATTTGTATAGTTATAATAAGATAAAATGTGTAAAAAAAAATTTTAAAAAAAAAATGTAACAAGTAAAAATACTTAATCTTTGCTTTAAATTTTTAAATGAAAATTAATGATTAAATATAAATAAATAATTACATTTTTTATAAAAATAATAAAAAAATTAGTGTGAAATAATTATAATATATAATTGAAGTTAAAAATGTAAGTAATTGAAAATTGGGCTGAAGTGGAACCAAATAAGTAGAAAATATAACCACATTGTTTTGTATGTACAAATAGTCTGTGGCCTAACTCATATAATTCATATCGATGTCTATTAAAAGTTTATAATTTTATTTCAAAATAATATATTAATAATTAAAAAGTTATGCTTCTCAATCTTATTATACCCTTAGGAGCTCCAATGCATATATTTATCAGTAGTTCATAAAATTATCCTCCTAATTGTATTTCTTCGTACCATGGAATTGGATATGTGCTCTAATGAATTCTAACTATCAGTGTATGTCATTATCGCTGATATATGATATGCTTAAAACAAAAAAAAATATGATATATGAAGATATTGGATGATTTTCATGTATCTTACATTTTACTTGCACTTGCAGCCGAGCAAGAAGAACTTGAACGACAAAAAAAAGAAGAACTTGAACTTGAACGGCGAAGAAAGGAAGGGTTTAATGGTTATGTAGCGAACCCTTTTTTCAAAAGAGAGGTTCCAGATTATTACTCGGCAGTTTCTCACTTTGAACAGCGAAGTCCACGTGGGCCTTTACCCATGCTTTTCTTTTTTCATATTTCATATTTTTTTGTTTTCATTGTTTGTTTTTGTTTTATTTATTTATTTATTTATTTTTGTTGGTTGATAATCTCACCCTTTTTCCTCCATGTTATAGGTTTTGTTGATATGACCTACCCCGGTATTGACAGGGCTGTTCGATTTGAAAGAGACTATGTGAAGACCAATGTGAGTCGGTGGTGCCTCCTCCTCCTCCTTTTTCCTTTTTTTTATTATTATTATTAAGTTTGTTGTCAAGCTGCAGCATGTAGAATAATAACATCCACATTGATATATATATATATATATATAGATGTTGTTGCAGCATGAATTGTATAACCACATTTTATTTCATGCTGCTTCTCCCAGATCGTGGCCGATCGTGGAACTTTCTCCACCGTAATCGAAGTTATGAACAGAGTAGAAGGTTGCTCTTATGCCTTGAAAAAAGTGCACTGTGATCCAAATGGAAATAGGCAGCGGTAATTATGTGTCTCATTTTTATTATTGTACATTGATATTGAAAGTTGAGAATATGAGGCTATTAAATCTATTGTTGTACATTTTCAATGAATGATGATGACTAGTGTTGTGTCTCATTTTTATTATTGTACATTGATATTGAAAGTTGAGAATATGAGGCTATTAAATCTATTGTTGTACATTTTCAATGAATGATGATGACTAGTGTTGAAATATTGAAATATTGGCAGTAATCGGCAGGCTCTCATCGAAGTTCAGGCCTTAGCATCTCTAGGTATATTATTTAGCTTCGGCCTCCATGAATCTATATATATACTGTCCAGTAGAATACTAATGTCAATTACTTTTGCAGGAATCCATGATAATATAGTAAGATATTTCACTTGCTATTTTGAAAATGACTATCTATACATCCAGTTTGAGTTTTATGACCGTAACCTACACAACATAGAGTTGGATGACCCCAGGTTTACATCACAGGACGCATTACTTAATCTGCTCTTCCAGGTCTCACAAACTCAATCCCCACCCACCCTTTGTTAACAATATTGTTATTGTTGTTGTTGTTGTTGGCGGCATAAATATTGAGATGATTGTTGTTGTTGTTGTTGGCAGATTGGGCAGGCGTTACAACATATCCACGGACGTGGAATAGCCCATATGGCTGTGTCGCCTCGTCATATTTATACGGATTACCTGCATTACAAGCTTGGGGGTTTCCGTCATGCTGTACGCAACGATAGTCCGTGTGATATAATAAAAACTGAGCTTGATATAAAGTATTTAGCCCCAGAAATTTTGTATACAGATGTTGATTATCTCCAACAACTTGATCCCCAACAGCTTGAAAGAGTCGATATATACTCCCTGGGTGCTACTGTGTATGAGCTCGCAAGAGGATTCCTTCCGCAAACGCAAACTAATACATATACCGATTCTTTCAAACGACTTATTACAGTAAGAAATCTCCTCTGCTCTCCTTGCATTGCATTGCATTAATAAATCAAATCAAATCAATCCTCATCGTCATTGTTTTCTAACTCTTCCTCTTCCTCCTCCTCCTCCTTTTCAGGCTATGAAGCACGATACTCCTTCTTCAAGACCCACTGTAAAAGCACTACTAGCCACTTTAAAGGAAGATTATGGAATTACTTCTTCAAAGCCTATTATGCCTATTTCCTCTGTACCCCAAGAAAAAAGAGTGAAAGCGCTTCTTCAATCATGAAATGAAATGATTTAAGTTAATGTAATGACCTGTCACCAAATCCCAAGTGAAATATTAGGACCAGAGTGCATCTGCCGGAAAGACAATTTTGTGAATTGTACCGTTGAATAAACAAATTATTTGAATCTCAATTTAATGGATCTTTAAATCTTCATGATTGATCTAATTATCTCAATATATATAAAAGTAGAAGCACACTAGTTATGGGAAACTAGAAGGCCTTTTTTTTATTTTTAAGATTATATATTTTGAAGTGGTCATGGTAAAAAGTTATATATATATATATATATAACAGAAGGGATTGTGTCAATAGAATACAATTTTATATCTATTATTTTATGTATGTAGTAATATTAATATAATAGTTTATATCTGTTTTATGTATATGTTAAAATAATAGTTTTATAATAAATGATTGATATAAATAATGATTATGTAGGTGTTTGGGTGATTTTATTTTTGGTGCTTTATTATTTATTTATTTTTATTTTTTTAGATAGATGCTTATTTCATATATATTTTTCTAATTAATTTATAATAAGAAAATATATATTATATAGTTATTATTTATTAATTATTTTATATAAGTTTTTAACTCTAGAATATAAAATGTATTCAAAAATATGTACATAATTTTAATTTAAATAATTTGATGATGTGATGATGGTGGTGGTGGTGGTGGTTAACGTCCAATGAGACCAATCTTTGGTCTATCGGACCTAAAGAAAGGAGTTATTTAATTTGATTTGAGATTTTATTCCTATGCTCAAAAAGCTTGGAGGGTGGCTTTTGGAGAGAAGCCACCCGAGCTCACTATAATTTTGACATCTTAAAAGGCTAGGAAGGTTAGTATTGCAACAAAGATTATGAAATTGAGCTCTAATGTGGTTGTACGCGGGGCACTCTAAGAGGAAGTGATTTTCATCTTCGATGTTCATATTCTCACAGAGATGGCATATCCTTTCCATCCATGGTGTTTTAGGAACTATCTATTTTTCAACTCCACAATGTAAATACATATTCAAAAATATGTACATAATTCAAAAATATATACATAATGTTAATTTAATATTTATTTTCATGATCCAATTTATCCTTTCCATCCATGGTGTTTTAGGAACTATCTATTTTTCAACTCCCTGAAATGTAAATACATATTCAAAAATATGTACATAATTCAAAAATATATACATAATGTTAATTTAATATTTATTTTCATGATCCAATTTCTCTGGAGTTTCATTAATTTTGCTTTAATAGTAATGTCATATTATTTGAAATGAGATACAGCATGTAATCATTCATTCAATCATATACGAGATACAAGTGGGGTACCTAATCATTTATATTTAGATATCAAATCCATACTCCCCCTTTTCTTTGTAAATCTAGGCCCGGAAGGAGGAAATTAAGAAAAACACATGAAAGAAAGAGAAACAAAGGTGTCTACCCACTCAAAGGAGGAGGCTCAAATTAAGAGAATTCTTGGAGGAGGCTCAAATGAAGAGAATTCTTATCTAAACTCTTTAGCATTTATACAATATAAACACATGGCTTCCTTTGACTATGCTCCTCGATGAATTGGTGTTTGATAGAAATTTATTCTACTTTTACCAACCTCTTTATAAACATTTTATTGTCCGTCTTTTTTACTCATAAGTCTATCATATGTAGAAGCATCATCAACATCTTCTATCATATGTAAAAGCATCATCAACATCTTCACCCACGTTATCAACATTTTCCTAGTTGCATAACCATCAATGGCCACATTTAATATAATAACATTTTTAGTACATAGTGAAGAAATTTTCCATGATTATCGTGTTTTTCTTTCTAGCCATTTGTCTCTATAACAATTCCATCAATATCTTGTTGTTTCATGTAGCAATTTATAGTTTATTTTTTCATCTTAGGCTAGAACAATTCCATCAATATCTTGTTGTTTCATGTAGCAATTTATAGTTTATTTTTTAATCTTTGGCTAGAACAATTCCATCAATATCTTGTTGTTTCATGTAGCAATTTATAGTTTATTTTTTTTATCTTTAGCTGTACTCAAATCCCAATAGATTTAAAACTATCAACATATGTCTACTCTTTCAACATTAAAGAATATGTGAATGCAGAAAGAGAAGAGTGAAGGAATTTTCCCTCATCACTTTTTTCCTACCTAGTCATTTTTCTATATAAGAATTCCATCAATATATTATTGTTTCATGTAGCAGTTTTTATCTTCCTTTTCTACCTTTATTTGTCCTTATATCTCACTAGATTCTTGGAACATTATGTTACTTTAGTCATTTTTGCATTGATGCTCCTTGAGCACTTTATACCCAAAACCATCTTGCTGACTATATTTTCGTGTTGTTGCTCCTTTTCTTGATCACTTTATAGCCAAATCTAAGTTGGCCACTCGAGATTTATCATCCATATATCATATTGGTATTGGTTTTCTTCCTCTTGTTGATTAATATTCCTCAATGCTTTGCCTGAAATTTCCTCATTTATGCTCCTTGAGCACTTTCTACCCAAAACCATCTTGGTGACTATGTTTTCGTGTTGTTGCTCCTTTTCTTGATCACTTTCTAGCCAAATATAAGTTGGCCACTCAAGATTTATAGTCCATATATCATATTGGTATTGGTTTTCTTCCTCTTGTTGATTAATCTTTCTCAATGCTTTGCCTAAAATTTCCTCATTTATGATGTTGTAATTTATATTACTCTATATTTCCATTATTTTGGATGTTGTAATTTATATTGCTCTATTAGTATTGATTTTAAATTTTTATTAACCTCTCTCTTTTCATTTGGCTAATTTTTCCTTAGTCATCCTTTATAATGTTGTAATTTATATTACTCTTAGTATTGATTGCAATGCTACATTTATGTGTATTTTAGCTTCATGTAAACCCTTAAACATTTCATAACAACGCAATTATTGTCCTTCCATATTTATATGGTTTCCTTTCATATTCTATTATCTTTTATAAACAATACAAAGCATAGGTGTAATTTTATTCTCATATGTCCTTTTAATATTTCCATTCTAAAATACACATATGTTCTTTGGTTTATTATACATTTGCACAGTTGGAATGTACCCAACATTCCCTATAATCATCCTCATTGGGCAAGCTCATTTAATGCTAGAATCATTCCCTTAGATATAATTATTTCCAGGTATCTTATGGCATTTTCTACCATTATCTTTGGTTTTCCATGGAATTCATTCAATTTCTAAAGCCTTTTTCACTTTATTTAGTAATTCTTTATGATGTGTAATTATGTCTACTAAGACCAATGTAGACTTCATTTAATTTCTAAATCCTTCTTCATTTCATTGAGTAATTTTCTACCGCCAAAACCAATATGCACACTATGGAATTCTTATTCCTCCATTTCAAACTTTTACCATTTATAGATTACATAAATATTTGTCCATAACCTATAAATTTTCCTAACATTCACTCTTTCCCACATAAGTGGTTCATGGATTGCATGTGTTAGACATCAACTCATGAAGTCCTACACATCAACTCATGAAGTCCCTTGTTCTCTACCCTACAAAACTCCATTTTTTCTTTGCAAACCTCCTTTGCAACACTATATTTAGGGGTTAAAGGTCTTGCATTACCCTTTATACACACCAATGGAATTGTTCATTTGTTGTCTTGTTCCAAGTTTTGCATTTCTATCCTTGTTACCTCATAGTACACAATAACCAAATTAACAAAATTATAACACGGGAACATAACATTTGACTCTATTATTAAAAATATTTTATAGATGCTCTAAATGCCTACATTTACTTAATAACTATTCATAATTAAATTTAAATTCTAAAATTCTAAATATAATCATTAAAAAATGGAAATAAATGTATAAATTAAAAAAAACCTTCTTAATATAAAATTTCAAATAATTTTTCAATATTTTTCTAAAATTCTTACATTTACTTAATAACTGTTATATTAATAGTTAAAAAATATAATTATTAAAAAAATATAATCATTAAAAAATGGAAATAAATGTATAAATTAAAAAACTTTCTTAATATAAAATTTCAAATAATTTTTCAATAATTTTCTAAAATTCTTACATTTACTTAATAACTATTGATATTGATAGTTAAATTAAAAGTATAAAATTATAAATATAATCATTAAAAAATATGGAAATAAATGTATAAATAAAAAAAATTATAATATAAAGTTTCAAATAATTTTTTAATATTAAATTATAATTTGAGAGATATTTAATTTATCAACTATTAAATTTAATAATATAGATAAATAATTATAATATAAACCTTTTAAATATAATAATAATTTAATAATGAATTTAGAATATCTAGTTAAATTTAATAATAATTTAATAAGATATTTAATTTATCAAATATTAAATTTAATAATATAGATAAATAATTATAATATAAAATCTTTAAATATAATAATAATTTAATAATGAATTTAGAATATCAAGTTAAATTTAATAAAAAATTTAGAATATCAAGTTAAATCACAAATTATTATAGGAAGTTGTTAAATGCAAATGCATGGTTAAATTATTAAGAATTACAGTATTCTCTTTTATGGGGTTCCACTAGTTTTCTCTTTTTCTTTGGTGAAGAGAGGCTATTGCAATTTTCTCACCCGTTGAGGTCTCAAGGATTTAAAAAGGTAATTAGATGTTTTAGTAATTAGTTTCCATTGTTCCAAGTTTAAAAAGTAATTAAATGTTTCAGTAATTAGTTTCCATTGTTCCAAGTTTAAAAGGTAATTAAATGTTTAAGTGTTAATTTCGTTGTTTTATTTTACTCATGATTGTTTTAATACATCAATACAATGATTTATGCAAATATTTATAATGATTTTTATTTCAAAATTTATGATATAATGATTTGTATTTTAAGATTTATCATAAATAAAGATAAGTTTGGATTTAATATGAGCGGAGAGGAATCAAAAAATAGAATATATATAGAATCAAATTAACCATCAAATATTTTTTTTCCTTAATATTTTTTCATGATATATCTATTTTTTTTAAATGATATATAATATATAGACAATTGATATTGAAATATTTCACATTAATTTTTTATGATGCAAATTAAAATGGTTTTTTCATTTTTAACATATTTTAAAGTATATGTCAATATTAATTTGTATTAAAATAATTTATCAATTATAAATTTTTATCTTATACATTTTGTATATAATTACATATATATTAATTTTTTTATTATAACAACATTATATATATATATATATATTGAAGTACAATAAAGGCTTATAAAATGGTAGTAGGTTTAAAAGACCATACCCAATAAATTTTCCTTACATATAATTGATTTAAAAAGAAATTAAACTGTTATCTAGTATTTTTTCACAATTTTGTTTGCCATTATATGCTAACTTCATGTTGTTTGCCAAAATTTTCAGTTAAGGAACAATTTAGAAAGACAATTTAAGGATCTTTCAACTTTATGATCGATATTGGCTCTCTCTATCCACTAGGCTATTCCTTCTATTTAATATTTTTACATAGATTTTATTGGCTCTCTTTATCCATTAGGGTATTCCTTCTATTTAATATTTTTAAATAGATTTTATTGGCTCTCTCTATCTACAGGGGCATTCCTTGGCTCTCTCTAACCACAAGGGTATTCCTTGGTTCCCTCTATCCACTAGGGTATTCCTTTTCTTTAATATTTTTAAATAGATTTTCTAATTAGAAAATAGATATGGTGATATTATTTTTCTTAATAAGTGAGAATTTTATAGTATATGTGATTTATGAAACTAATGTAAACTAATATGTACAATTAAGATAAATAATATGAACACATTCTCAGGTAGGTATAATATATTCAACATGAAAGCAACAAAGCAACAAATATCCAACATGAAAGAAAAAATCCATTAAAGTTATGCATTAATAATCATTCATCGTGTTTAAACCATTCTATAACAAAAAAAAAATGAATTATAAAAATTCACAAAAAAATTTAAAAAAAAATTACTATGTATCACAATAGCAATTACAGAGTTAATCTGGTTCACAAGTGTGTATCAAGATGTATCGAGAATCTAGTTCACAAGTGTGTATCAATATGTATCAAGAATATAGTTCACAAGTGTGTAGGAAGCATTGTAGCATATTCATCGTGTTTAACCGTTCTATAACCAAAAAATAAAGTATAGAAATTCACAAAAAAATGAAAAAAATAGTATGTATCAAGAATCTGGTTAAGTGTAAAGAAAGGTGTGTAACAAGATGTGTCAAGAAATATTATGTATCATGGTTCACAAGTGTGTAGGAAGCATTGTAGCATAAGTCTCCTTCTCCTCCAAAAGTTACCACCACCCCTCACTCCCTCAAATGAAAAACGAGAATTTTGTATACAAAAAATATCACATAATTCTATAACCAAAAAATAAAGTATAAAAATTCACAAAAAAAATGAAAAAAATAGTATGTATCAAGAATTTGGTTAAGTGTAAAGAAGAGTGTGTAACAAGATGTGTCAAGAAATATTATGTATCATGGTTCACAAGTGGGTAGGAAGCATTGTAGCATAAGTCTCCTTCTCCTCCAAAAGTTACCACCACCCCTCACTCCCTCAAATGAAAAACGAGAATTTTGTATACAAAAAATATCACATAATTGTTTTAATGGTCTGATTCTCCTTAATATTGACTTCATGTATAACTCTTTAAACTCTTCGAATTCCTTTAAGTTATAAAATGTATTTAAGGTAAGTGAATTTTTTCTTCTAGAGCCATTAATGCTACACCAATAAACCAATTACAAAAATAAATATAATATTAACTTTTAGATGAGTAAAATTTGTTAAAAAAACTAGAAAACTAAATGTATGGAGACATGATAATGTGACTAACTAGAAAACTAAATGTATGGAGACATGATAATGTGACTAACCTTTTCCTTAATATATTTAATATAGCTATTTAATTTTATTAAAAGCATAGGGATCTTTAACAAAGTATTATTCTTTCTAGTGGAGGATATTCCCAATTTTTTTACTTGTAGGCTCGAAGAGCCCCAAGGGTCCAAATCTATTGAACCAAAAATTGGGTGCAGAACTAGTGGAGATCCAAGGGTCCAAATCTATTGAACCAAAAATTGGGTGCAGAACTAGTAGTGGTGGGTTAATGGTCTCATTCAAACCAAAGCTATGAAATTTGAATTTTATTAGAATATCTTTTAACCTTAACACTTCATTTTAATTATTATTATTGTCATATGTATCTTATAAAATGAGATTTTAAGTATGTCAATAAACATTTTTTTTTAGATATTTAATGAAATGAGGTCTATTGTATGAATAATATTTAATAGGCTAGAGTACAAAGCAATTTTTTTATGAAATTAGATGTGAATAATATATAATATTTAATAGGCCATTATGATTTTCAGACAAACTTAATAAATAATATATTAATGGAAACTTAATTTCATATTTGTGTTTTAAATTATATATATTTTTTACATGAGTTATCATCCAATATATAATATTTAATAAAACATTATGATTTTGAGACAGACTTAATAAATAATATATTAATAGAAACTTAATTTCATATTTTTGTTTTAAATTATACATATTTTTTACATGAAGTATCATCCATAGTATAATTCCATATAATATTTTGATGTAAACTTAATTTCATTTTTGTATTTTAAATTATACAATTCCATATGATATTTTGATGTAAACTTAATTTCATTTTTGTATTTTAAATTATACATATTTTTTACATGAAGTATCATCCATAATATAATTCCACATGCATCCGACAAACAAACCTTAAATATTTTTAATAATTCATCATAACTTAAATAATTATGGAAGTGATAAATGTTAACTGGAAAGATAAACCTAAATAACTAACTATCTAAGTGAATTAAAAAAATTTACACAACAAAATCAAATTATTATTTAATGTTTTAAATTTTCTGTACACAACAAAACTAAAAGTCAAATTATTATTTAATGCTTTAAATTTTCCATTATTTAATGTTTTAAATTTTCCAAAACTAGAAGTCAAATTATTATGTATATATGTTTCAGATAACAATAGGAAAGAGGAAAGAGGAGAAAGGGTTTTGTTCGAAAATATATTTTAAAATAATACATTTTAAAAATATATATATATATATATATATATATATATTTCAGATGACAAGAGGAAAGGGGAGAGAGAGTTTTGTTGAAAAATATATTGTTGCAAAAACGGAACAGTGATGATACAATATGCGCAATAATCATACAACATCACATCAAGTCTCTAGTAACATTCCATAGTGATGATACAATATGCGCGATAAATCGTACAACATCACATCAAGTCTATAGTAACCATAGTAACCAAGGTAGGCTACGACCATTGGAGAGCACGTACCCCACGATCCCCCGCTCTTGGGAGCTTGGGAGCTTGTAGGAAACTTTCCAAAATTGTTGGGAGCTTCAAAGGGTACTTTGGAGCTTTTTGGGAGCTTCACTACTACAAATTTTGACGTTTCGGGTACTTATTTTGAGCAGATTTTCACCTTTCGAGTACCTATTCTAAGCAGATTTTCAACTTTTGGGTACCTATTTTGAGTAGAGAGGGTACCAATTGTTTATTTCATAACTAATACATGATAGGTCAGGGGATTGGACTGCATGGGCTCTGTAAAGCAACAGAGATGTGGAGATCTACCAAAGATTTCAACAAAATATATACAGTTGCTAGTCATTCCTTGGCAGCTTCTGTTGCAAATCTTGAAGTTCAACAATTGCAAATAACTCTACTTTCTTGAAGCCTATCTTGAAGCTTTAATGATAAGATTCAACAAATTACAATGATGGCCAGAAAGAGAAAGAGTAGTGTGTTAATCAGTTTCATTCTATAAATTTCCAAACTTGAATTTCAAAATTGAATATAATATAGCGTTACATGAAATCACATAATAATCAAGTAATAATAACCTTTTTTTTTGTTTAGGAGTTCCACATGTTTCTTCACTGGCAAGGAATTTCATTGGCAAGTTGTTGATGGATTGATACTTTGATTTTTTCTGGTGGTGTTTCAATGTCCAATCTTTTACATATTTCAATGCAAGATGGAATCTGCATGGTGGAATTTAATTTGCACCTTTAAATTATTTTATTTTTATTTTTAATATATTATATTATTGCCGCTCCCAACTTAAAGTTTCCTGTAAATTTGAGCAAAGCTTCTAGCCGTACCGGATACTCGTTTCCCCGTACCAAAAGTACCCACGTACCGGGAACTCGTGCAACATAGATAGTAATATAGTAACATTCCATTCCATAGTGATGATACAATATGCGCAATAAATCATACAACATCACATCAAGTCTATATACGAAAGAAATTCATTCTAATTCCTTGTACAATAATGACATTCCCATATATTATTATTTAATGCTTTAAATTTTCCATCTTCCAAAATTATTTCATAGCCATTAAATGAAATTAAAATAACACATATTTTAATAAAGGGGAGGGGACGTATGTGTGCAAGAGGAAAGAGATTTTTGGTGGAAAATGGTGAGACTCTCATTGATTTCATTTAAGCAGCTGGTGGGTGAATTAAGGTCTTCATCCCATCCGAAGAGGGAGTCATGCATTATTTTAATGTGATATGGTTTTTAATAATTTTTTGGAAAAACCAATATCTACACTGTCTTATTCCAGAGTATTGGAAAATAATTTAGGTATTTTATGGTTTTTGTAGAACTACATTTATTTTTCAATTTTTGAGAGTCGTTCGGGTTTGTAATTTAGCATAAAAAAGTTTTCTTGATTTCCTGTAAAGCTATGAACTTTTCATTTATTGTTTCTGATGCCTTGATTTTTGGTCATGGTTGCAATATTTTTAAGATGTATTCAAATGCAAATTTCGCTGTGTGTTGTCTCTTGATCTTTGGTTTCATGGTGACTCTGTTATTCCTATTATATATTTGTCTTCAAGAAAGTTCAATTGTGCTGAGAATAAAAAGAGGAACTATAGCATTATGCCAGAAAGTTCAACTGTGTTGAGAACTATAACGAACTATAGCATTATGCCGGAATTGTGTGGTAATGGATGAAATGTACGCACTGAATCATACTGCACTTTCATAGATAAAGACTAATGGAATGAAAATGGTTTAGTAATTGTATTTTTTTTGGTTAAAGTTGTTTTATTTTTCTTTGAAGATGAGCTAATCTATAATTGTTAATAAAATCGAAGTTTATTTTTTAAAAACTTTAAAAAATATTTTTCTTAAATTTAAAAATTAGTTATAACTAAAATAATGGTTATATGTAAATAAATAAATAAAATTTAAAAGTTCGTTATAACTAAAATAGTTGCTATATATCACAAAATAAATATTTATTTGTTGAGGTGTTTTTTTTTATTATTTATTAATTTATTGTTTCATTAATAATCTATATTATTTATATGTATTTTTGAATTTAATTTACATCTTAAATACTTATTTTCATATATTTTGAGATATCTAAAATACTCAATATTATAAATATTTTCTGAAAATTTTACTATATGTTCCATATATACATTATTTAAAGTTTTTTGTAAATAAAATGTCTAAAAAACATATGATTATATGATTATAAACATTTAAATGAGTTTTATAAAAGTAAAAACATGTAGTTTTTTAATTTAATATCTCACTTATCATAATTGATTTAAACTAAATTTGTGTTAAGGTAAGTAGATAGACTTCATATTTTAACATAGATTGGATCATAGCTTCTTAATATAAAATATTTTCAATATAATTTTCTGTAATATTGTAATATATTTTATAATTTAATGTTAAAATTATCTATCAAAAACCTAAATTTAGTTAATAATTATATTAAAATTTCTTTACATATTTTGAATTAAATAAAATAAAGAAAACTAACTTCAACTAACATCAATAAATATCAACTAATTATATATATTCAAAAATTTGTATATTTATATAAGATAACTGAACCTTAACAAAACCATGCTTGATTTTTATAATTGAGCCTTTCTTTTTTCCTACATCCTATTTATTTTAATGAATTATAAGTCAACTTGACTTCCACATTGAGAGAGTAACACATTTCAAACAATATAAAAAAATAGTGACAAAAGAATATTTATATATATAGGTCTTACACCTTCGTTATCATCATTTGTGTCATGTGAGAGAATTATTCATCCTTGAGTAAATCCGATACCAATGGCACTGAGTATACCATTATCATTGGTTTCTAAACTACAAGTCGCGAGTATCAGAGGGTTTATAATAGAAAAAATCTAAGGCAGCTAGTTCTTAAAAGAAATCCATGCGCATTAGTTGTTTATAATTACATATAGACAGATTTTGGATGCATCAAAGTAAATTAAAATGATAAATACAATTATATTCCCATATTATCTTGCACCTAAATTACTTTAATAAATATATGTTATTTTAGTGATAAAATTACCGTCGCTCATAAAACCCTAGTAATGAACAATAACAATAAAATTCCTATCAATAACATGTAACACATTGTACAATATAGATAATCCATGAAAGAAATAAATTCAGGGTGCTTTCACTTGGATTAATGACAAAGATAGAAGTGGACCAATTTCCCCAAGCTCGGATCCGTCTGAATATTGCCTTTGTATTAGAATTATGCAGCATCCACACCACATGCTCGAACCTGACAACCTTGCAGGGGACTGAAAATCTGCCCTTCAATCACTCAATGATATGTACTTGTAAAAAATGGACACTTACTCAATTATATGTACTAGTAAAAAATGGACACTTATCAAATATCCTCTTGGCAACACACATGATAGCCCATCGTTAAGTGCTTCATTTACTTGCAAACAATCCCTTTTTAATAAAAAAATATTAATTAAATATAATAATAACGTAAAAAATTTCAGTCCAATAAAATATTAATCACCAATTTAATAAAAATTGAAAATTATCCTCCAATATAAATCACGATTACTTAAATAGAATGCATTATAAAGATAACAATGTCTTATCTTAAGATATGAATTAACAACATATAAATTATTTATCTTATTGGTTAAATGGAATGCATCATAAATATTACATGATATAACATATATAAATAGAGTGTTGAATATATATGAATGATTAATATTAATTAAATAAATTAAATAGAATGAATTATAAATATAACAATGTCTTAGATTAAGAAATGAATTAACAACATATAAATTAGTTATTTTATAGGTTAAATGGAATGCATCATGAATATTACATGATATAACATATATAAATATAGGGTTGAATATATATGAATGATTAATATTAATTAAATAAATATATATTATTTAAAATTATATAAATAAACAAATTAATATTAAATAGATATGAAGTAAATGTATTACAATAATAAAATAAATAAAAAAATATATAATAAGATTTTTGGTTAGCATAAATCTATTTTGAAGAGAAATGAATTTCACAATGAAATTAAGAAATATATATGAGGCAATTAAGAAATATATATGAGGTATTGATACGATTATCAAAGGATTTATTATATCTTATGAGGATTGTTTTTTTAAGTGTGTAAAATTTATTAAATAAAAAAAACTAGACACCATTGATAATGTCAAGGCTAAGATTCAGGATAAGGAGGGCATCCCTCCTGACCAGCAGAGGCTGATTTTTGTTCATAAGTAGCTAGAAGATGGACATACTCTGGCTGATTATAACATTGAGAAGGAATCTAATCTGCATCTGGTGCTCCGTCTTTGTGGTGATGATTCGTCAAAGTAAAAGTTATGTTGGTCTTTTGTTATGCCTATTAGGGTATGAATAGAAGGTTCTTTTGTATGTGTAGTTGTCTATGTTTAATGTGTTGTATGTGTGGTTGTCTGTGTTTACTGTGTTGTGTCGACTATATTATTGTGTGTATTTGTGGTGGTGATTCGTCGAAGTGAAAGTTATGTTGGTATTTTGTGATACCTATTAGGGTATGAATAGAAGGTGCTTTTGTATGTGTAGTTGTCTGTGTCTACTGTGCTCTATGTGTGGTTGTCTGTGTTTACTATGTTGTGTCAACTATATTATCGTGCGTATTTGTGTATATGTGGTGGCCTGAAGCCAACACTAGGCCTAGTACTGCAGTGTTTTTGCTCGGCACTGCAATAGAGCTTTTTCAATCGTTAATACTCTTTTAATACAAAGAATTTACATACCTTATGGAAGATGAACTTTATATACCTTATGGAAGATGAAAATGTTCTTTTTAGAAGATTTAATTCTTTTTATGGTTCTTATTCAAGAATTTGAAATGAGCGTGCTCTTTAAAGATTGTCATTGTTGTTATATTTAATTTTGAGATGTTATTCCTCTGTCATTTAGACACTTGCAAGTTCGGGACTTCTAGATGAATCAAATTACTTCATTAGAAAAATGCAGGAAGCGGGGTTTCTACCTAATTGTTCATCATTCATTGTTTGCAAGGACTTATAACACTCTTATAGCATTGCATGCTCAAAATGCTAAAAAGGATAAAAGGATATTAGTAGTTCTTTTAGTGTATAATAAAAATTCAAATAAAAAGATATTAGTTATTCCCTCTAATATAAATTAAGGATTTGAAGACAGATTGAAAGCTTTGGGTTTTTGAAGTGGGACGTTTTGATGTTTCTGCTTCACAATAGTAAGAGTAATTAGGGTTTTGATATTTTAATTTGTATGATAAAATAAGAGATGGACATTATGGATGCTACTGTTGTTTTTTAACTAGAAAGCTCACAAATTTTTTCTTCATATTATGGTCAGATATTAGTTGCATCTCATTCACCATAAATCATTTCCCACTAATGGCTTCATTCAGTATAAATTAAGGCTTTAAGGCTTTGAAGATAGACTACAAGCTTTGGGTTTTTGAAGTGGGAAGTTTTGATGTTTCTACTTCACAACAACAAAAGTATTCAGGTTTTTGATCTTTTATTTTGTATTATTAAAGAAGAGATGGCCATTATGGATGCTATTATTGTTGTTTCACCATAGAATAGTC
The DNA here is from genome assembly GCA_034641835.2 of Pinus albicaulis. Lineage (NCBI taxonomy): Eukaryota > Viridiplantae > Streptophyta > Pinopsida > Pinales > Pinaceae > Pinus > Pinus albicaulis. The sequence continues at coordinate 827,545,637 of CM076579.1, read as the reverse complement.
TGCCATGTGGCCCATAGTGCATAATAAGACATCACTATGAAAGGAAGAGCCTGCCTAGGTTATAAGAAACCAATTTTTTTATCCAAACAATTCTCCAAACCTATAATTTAATTTAAATAAATAAATTCATATTTATAAGTTCAATATTCAATTAAATCACATAACATATCACATATTTTTTCCTCTATACTACTATTTTCTATGTTACTACTTTACAGTGTTTCCTTTGCAACATATGGTGCAATTGCTAGTAAATTCAATTTTAAATAAACCTCAATCTCTAATGAAATCCATATATTAATGCTAGAAAAACTATGAAGAGCGGTTGAAGTTCAACAGAATTTGACCCACAATTTTTTTTTTTTTTTTGAAAAAAAAAGGGGTGAAGCTTAGTGATATTTGAGACCTCTCTGTTAGCTTTTGAACAAATCCATACTCACTGATTGTAATGACCTCCACAATGTTATTTTACTGACATCACCATCAGTCCTTGATTGGTTCCATAACACTAAAATTGGTGCAACGTATAGATAAAATTTAATTTAATAATTTCAATATGAATTAATTTTTGTATAAATATAAATATTAAATATTAAATTTTAATTTTTAAATATTTTTAGTTTAAATTATGTGTGGTTTACATTATATAAATCAAATTAATTAATTCTTTTATTATTATTAAAATATTTAAATAATGATTTTTCTTTTTAATAAGAATAATATTTAAAAAAAAAAATCATAATTTTATAATAACTTATTATCTTTATTATGTTTTGAAGCTTTTAAAATCCTACCAGATTATTATTAAAATTAGATGATCTAGATTACAAGTGATATTTTTATCATATGTTTAGGGAGAATACATAATTTTATTATACACACAAACACACACACACATATATATATTCTCAAACTTGAATACTAACATGAATTAGGTGACTTAGTTGACAACAGGGAAGTGGTGTGAATTTCATAACAGCCCCACTCACAACACAAACGAGTGTCGGGCCAAACAGTCTTTAGTGGCCGAACTAAAGGCACCTGAATCACATGCATTTTCTGATCCTGAGTTAGAACTAGACAAAGGCAATGACAAATGGAAGTAGATCATTAATGCGGATCCCAGTGCCATTGTTGCCACCACCAAGATCCAGAAGGAGGGTCCAGAGGATCCAGAGGAGGGGGAGCGCCTCTTCCATTCGCAGATGTGGGTAAATGCTTCTCCGCTGTAATTTCTCGTCGATAGCGGAAGCCAAAAGAACCTCATCTCATTAGAGGTCATGAAGCGACTTGGCCTACTGACCATAGCCCACCGACAGCCGTATACCATCGGGTGGCTCCACCCAGGGAGAGATCTCCGAATTCGCCAGCAGTGCTGCCTTCCGTATAGTATCAAGCCATTCACGGATGAGGTATTGTGTGATGTTGCTCCTCTTGATGTAGCTGATGTACTACTGGGCCAACCATACTTATGGAGGCGACATGTTGTGTATGAGTCTAGGCCTCGTGCTTTTATTATTACTTTGGGAAATAACTTGTATAGGATACCGGAGGTAGTACCGCCTCCTGTCATCTCTTTGACTACTGCAAAAAAATGCAGTAAGATCATTTCCCAAACCAGGAAATTTATTTTCCTTACGACTCACTCACAGGGAAAGAAGAATATTGTGGCCACAACCTTCAAACAGGGCTCCCTTGCACGGCTGCAGCAGATGGACAAATACGATGACAATTTATCCTCGCTCATAGAGGTTCCTCTACACTGTCAGGACAAGCACTCCATTGATCTAACTCCCAACGCACCACCGCCTCATGTTGCCATACATCCTGCAACTACACATACATAATCCAAACATGTACTATCTGAGGCTGATAAAGAAACCAAATTTACTAAATGCATCCAGCATACTCAGTTAAACAGAATTTGCCTCATCTCATGGAGGATCTCAACGCAATGGGGACCATTGCTTCCTAAGGAGGGAGGAATGATCTAGGTGGATATCGGTGGCAACCCACCTATTCCATTTGGACCAGCACCATCAATTCTTGCAGCTTTTCACATTCAGCACAACTTACTATTTTTAGCAGGTTTTTAGGTCCTCCACTCTCGGAGCCATTTTGGGGGCTTAATAATCCAGGTGGATACTGGTGGCCACCCACCTATTCCGTTTGAAACCCCATCTCTAGTTCTTTCAGTTTTTCAGTTTCGGCATAACTTATGATTTTTAGCAGTTTTACGGGTTCCGAACTTCTGGAGCCGTGTTGAGGCCCTAAACGACGTTTTTTGGGTATCATTTTACCAACGAATTGGATCATCCAATTCGTCTCGAAAGTTGTCGTCCTCGGATAGGTATTTCTAACGAGCTATTGAGCGCGTCAAATAGAGATCGGATGCCAAAGTTACGCCCCCGAGAAGTTGAACCACCAATTTACCCAAATGAGCGACCACAGTTTTGGCGCCTCATCTCATACAGTTAGGTTTTCGGAGGTTTTGAATTCTACATTGTTTCTCAACAATAAATAGGCCCTCGAGCCTCATTGTAACACATTTGAGAGGGCTGTAGCCACCACATCTCTTCTCAGAGATAGCTACCAGCACCCTAGCTATTTTATTTCCATTATGTCTGTAAGCATATTTCTGTTATTTGATATTAATGAAATGACGCATTATTTCCGCTGCATCTCTACGTTTATGGTTATTTCTGTATTCTGTTGCATTCCTGCATAAATCCGGATCAGACTCTTTCGTCAAGGAATTGTACTCTCTTGATGCTATATTATAAATTTTTTGGCTACCTACATCTTCATGTATTCAGGCTCATAAAAATAACGTTGTTACTCTATCCCTTGTTCATACATAGTTGCAGTCCCTTCATTGGGCACTTTTTCAAGACAATTAGGTGTGGGAGATCTGTTGAACCCACCTAGAGTGATTTGTTTGGAGCCTCCTTCTGGATTTCGGTCATAGATACATTGATCTAAGGGATCCAAGTCTTGGTTTCAAATCCTCTAGGATTCATTCCTGAAAAATGCATTTTTCAGGCATCCCTTGCTCATAGTTCCCATTTTGGGATATTACACCTAGCCTAGCCTAGCTTACCGGGCCTAAAATAGCCTACCCTATACTAATGTAACCTACCTTATCCTAACCTTGCATAGCCTAACATACCCAACCATAGCATAGCCTAACATAGCCAACCCCAACATACCCTGGTCTAGTCTAGCCTACCCTAGCCTAGCCTAACCTATCCTATCCTAACATAGCCTAGCCTAACCTAAACTAACCTAACCTAGGCCTACCTAAACTAACCTATCCTAACCCTGCCTAACCAAGCTTAACCTAGCCTAGCCTAACCTAGCCTAACCTAACCTAACCTATCCTAACCTAACCTATCCTAACCTAACCTATCCTAACCTAACCTAGACTAGCATAGCCTTGCCTAGCCTAGCCTAGCGTCGCTTAGCCTAGCCTAGCCTAGCCTAGCCTCGGCTAACCTAGCCTTGCCTAGCCTAGCCCAGCCTAGCCTTGCCTAGCCTAGCATAACCTTGGCTAACCTAGCCTAGCCTAGCCTAGCCTAGCCTTACCTAGCCTAGCCTAGCCTAGTCTCACTTATCCTAACCTCGCCTAGCCTAGCATTGCCTAGCCCAACCTAGCCTAACCTAACATAACCCACCGTAACCTACCCTACCCTACCCTACCCTGACGTAGCCTAGCCTACCCTAACCTAACATAACCTAACCTAACCTAGCTTAACCTAACCTAACTTAGCCTAACCTAGCCTAGCCTAACCTAACCTTACCTAGCCTAGCCTCACCCAACCTTGCCCAACCTACCCTAACCTATCCTAGCCTAACCTAACCTTACCTAGCCTAGCGTAGCCCAACCTAGCCTAACCTAACCGAGCCTAGCCTAGCCCACCCTAGCCTAGCCCACCCTAGACCATCCTATCCTAGCCTAGCCTAAGATAGCCTATCCTAGCCTAGCCTAACCTACCTTCCCCTACCCTACCCTACCCTAGATTAGCCTACTCTAGCCTAGCCTAGGGTAGCCTACCCTAGACTACCCTAGCCTAGCCTACCCTAACCTAACCTAACCTAAGCTCCCCTAGCCTACCCTACCCTTCTCTACCTTAAACTAGCCTAGCCTAGCCTAGCCTAACCTATCCTAGCCTAGCCTACCCTATGCTAGCCTAGCCTACACTACCCTGACCCACCATAGCCTAACCTAGCGTAGCCTAACCTACCCTAACCTAGCCTACCCTAGCTTATCCTAGCCTAACCTACCCTTACCTACCCTACCCTATCCTACCCTATCCTAGCCTAACCTACCCTAATCTATCCTACCCTATTCTAGCCTACCCTACCATACCCTATCCTAACCTAGCCTATAGTACCCTACCCTAAAGCCACTGGTCTTTTCTAATCATAGCCATAACATTAACATACCTCAGAATGAATCAGTGATTCCTCTGCGTCCTTGGGAATTCACTCCAAATTCAGAATCTGTTTTATGCCTGAATGCCCTTCTCTACTACAACTGTCCAGCTCCTTATCTGTGCATCATGCTACAACGCTGCAATCTAACTCTTATAATCTGTGCATTATATAGTGAGCTTGTGTGGATGTGATTGCCGAGTTCAATCCAACTTTCATCCATGTGTTGTTTATTAATTGACTATAGGCTCATTAACAACGTTACAACATAATCGAACAGCCCAGAAGATTTTACAATTCACTTATCATAATTTCAATGCTTTCTCTGCGTTAAGATTGGATACATCACTGCACAAATTGACTGCGCAATTTACCACACTATTCAAACTATCTTCACATTTATGAAATCACAACAAATCAAAAATGTAATTAATTGAATTCAAAACCGAGTTTTGAAACACAGTTCTGCGCCTCCTGCATTCAATTCCCAAATTTTTTTACTGTGCTATAGATCAACCAACAGTGCTGGATCAAAAAATTGAACTCATTGATTCTGTGCGTTGAACCCTTGACACTAATTAACATCGATTTAAACAAATCGAACCACTTCACATTACCACCGCAGTTAAATCCCATATTCTCATAATTTAGCACATAAAGAGTTTCATCAAAATTTTATGAAGAAAACAGAATACCCAATAATCTCAGAAATATAGAAGTATCGAACCTTCACACATCCAATCACATAAATTCGATTCCATAGAAACTCAATAATGGAATAACTGCAGAAAATCAAATACTGTATTAAAACACACACTACTTACATAAACCCTCCTACTTTGGCCTGTTTCCCGATCATTTGGCCCTTTACAAGTCACCCAAAGGCTCTCAAGGAGAAACCCTTGCTCACTTCTCACACTCACTCACAATCTCCCCCATGCCTTTGAGGCTTGATGAACTTATACAATTTTTAAAAATGATCTAATTTAATACTCAATCCCCTTAATATCTCAATATCACTAAAATATCTCAACAAATCCTATTATCTAAAATCTTATCCCCTTATATCCTTAACTAACCAATTCTCTCATATCCTTTTAATTAATAAAAGGATATTTACAAAATCCTCACTTCCTCCTATTTTATTTAAAATAACAAATTAATTAATAAAATATTAGAAATTGTCACACCCCCTTTTCTAACATATTTACAAATAAAAAAAATGCCTTTGATGCTCCTGCATCACTTATCTTAGCCTAAACTATCCTAGCCTAATAAATCTCATCCTAACCTAACTTAGCCTATCTTATCCTATCTTAACCTAGCCTAGCCTAATCTATCCTATCTTATCCTATCATATCCTAACCTGACCTAGCCTAACCTAACCTAGCCTAGCCTAGCCTAGCCTAACCTAACCTAGCCTAGCCTAGCCTAACCTAACCTAGCCTAACCTATCTTATCCTAACCTAGCCTAACCTAGCCTATCTTATCGTGGCCCAGCCTAGACTAGTCTAATCTATCCTACCCTACCCTAACCTACCCTACCCTATTCTAGCCTATCTTATCCTTGCCTATCCTATCCTAACCTAACCTAACCTAGCCTAACATAGCCTAGCCTAACCCAACCTAACCTAAGCTAACATAGGCTACCCTAGCCTAACCTAACCTAACCTAACCTAGGCTAACCTAGCCTAGCCTAACATACCCTAGCCTAACATAGTGTACTCTTACCTAGCCTAGCTTAACATAGTATAACCTATCCTAGCCTAGCCTATCCTAGCCTATCCTAAGATACCCTAACCTACCCTATCTTGACCTAACCTAGCCTAACCTTGTCTATCCTACGTTATAGTAGCCTAACCTACCCTCGCCTAGCCTATCCTATCTTAACATAGCCTCCCCTAGCCTAGCTTAACCTACCCTACTCTAACCTAGCCTACTCTAGCCTACCCTAGCATACACTAGCCTAACCTACTCTAACCTAGGCTATCCTAGTCTAGTCTAGCCTATCCTAAGCTACTCTTGCCTATTCTAGCCTAACCTAGCCTACTCTAGCTTAACTTAGTCTATCCTTTAGTAGCTTAGGTTAGGCTACTCAAGCTTATGGTACTTTACTCTATATTAGAATATTAATGAAGAAATCATTCAAAAAATAAATAAATTAAAATCTATTAATAAAGTTTAAATATAAGAAAAAATCTTTAAAATAATTTAAATATATGAAAATACAATTTAAAATACATTGAATTTAACCAAAGTAATAATGTGAAAATAAAATCTAATATAAATTATAAGACATAAATGAAAAACATATTTGTAAATAATAAAAACATAATTGAAAATCATTTTAAGAAATCCAATAATCTCATTTAAATCAACTAATCTCATAGAGTAAGCAATTAAAAGAAGGCCCAAACCCTATCAATCAAATCTTTTAATAATATGGTTAATTCTACAATTAATCTCATAAAACTATACATCAATGGAAAAAAAAAGAATAGAGATCATATTTGTGTGCTACCAGAATTCTTAGGAATTGATCATAAAATAATGCAATATAAATGAATATTTCGCACTTGGAAGAAATCCAAAAATGGCACCCTACTAGAAAACGAATCGAAACAAAGAAAAATAATCAAATCAGAGAGCCAGAGAGAACCTCATAAATTGATTTGCATCGGTGGAAGTAGCGCAGCTCGATGTCGATGTCGCGTATGAAAGGCATATACCGTCGATACTTTGCCTCCGCAAATTCCCAATGCAAGCATCACCGCCTGCATTCCACAGGAGTAATGGAACATGGGGACTTCGAGCGCCGCTCTCCATTCGTCCAGATTCTTTCTGGTGGATTCTTTGTGACAATAGTGAAAGCATATTGCTCCTCCATATTACACATCCATATCCCACACATCCATAAGAGATTTGATTTGATAGATCTAACAAAGAAATATCTAAATTATAAACAAGAAATTTGAGACAAAGAGATTACAACTGGTTGAAATGAATTAAAAAGAAACTATGGCCAGCCCAGGAAACCATAAAGAAAATGGAATAATAAAACTAAGATGAATAAACTGGGTTTGGTTTAGACACCGAAAATAGAGTTCTAATAAAAAAAATAGGTGCTATTACTAACACCGTATTAATCCAAAAATTATAAAACCACTTGAAAATGAAGAAAAGGGTTTACTTCAAGAAATACAAAATGAAGAGGTAGAAACTTACCTTTCTTGTTTGGCGGGAACTAGGTTTTTTTAGGGCCTTATTTCCTTCCAATGATCCAATTTGTTGTAATCTTATCTTGTCGTGGGAGACCCTGCGTATTGAATTGGACAGACATCGGCTTAAAATAAAGCAATTAAAAGAAGGCGCAAACCTTATCCTGATTAAAAGAAGGTGCAAACCCTATCAATCGAATCTTTTAATAATATGATTAATCTGAAAATTAATATCATAAAACTATACACTAATGGAAACAAGAATAGAGATCATGTTTGTGTGCTACCATATCTCTTAGAAATTGATCATAAAAATATGCAATATAAATGAATACTTCACACCTCCGAGAAATCGAAAAATGGCACGTACTAGAAAACGAATTGAATCAGAGAGCCAGAGAGAACCTCGTAAATAGATTTGCACCGGTGGAGGCAGCTCGATGTCGGCCTCACTTAGGAAAGGTATATACAGTCGATACTTCGCCTCCGCAAATCCCCGCGCTACATTCCACAGGAGTAATGGAACATGGGGACTTATGGTGGATTCTTTGTGACAACAGTGAAAGCATACTACTCCTCCATATTGAACGCATCCATAAGATGATTAGATTGATGTGGTGAGTGCCAATGGCTAGATCCTCCTCCCAGCACCGAAGGGCATCATCTTAAGTCTATTCATTCTCGTAATGTCAACGTCCTTCTCCTACTCTAGGAAGCGCTGCGGTCGAAACTCCCCAACTTCTCTCCTAAGAACTCCCCATCCCCACACTGTAGAACTCCACATTGGCCTTCGCCGGGATGTAGTCACAGTGTGACACGAAACATTTGCAGGCTCTCCTTCACCAAGTAGGGGAGGATCCATTCGCACGGTCTCCTTCACCAAGTCGTTTAAAAAAAACATTATTTCTGTGTCCAGCTTTGCAGAGGAGAATCAAAAGTAATTTAACTTGTTAACATCATAATCAAAATCCTTATCATATAACTTTGCCTCGCAGCTTTTTTAATCAACGGCTAATTTGTGAGTGGCCGTGCCATGTTCTCCCTAGCCGTTTGATTTCTAGCCGTTTGTAGGGATAGCATCACATCATTTCTACCTGTTTGGATTTTTTTGTTCATTGTTAAAAGGAATATAACAATCCACTTTCTAATATTTTTTTCATAACTACATTCTATCCACTTACATGGTCATCAACATCAATTATGGTGATGGGATAAGGCATGTAGTTATTATGAAGTCACGGAACAAAGCATAAAATTTTCTATCTCAATAATGTGAGCTTGCTTAGGGCTATTTTTAGAATATAAAAGAATTATTATAAAATTATAATATTTATATTAAAATTATAATATTTCTATTAAAAGATAATGGTAAGAGTTGTTGCATATGTTGATAGGGATACACAATAAAGGTATTGAAATGTAAAATAACATTACATTGTACTTAAACATATTAGATTTTATTTAGTTTTAATTAAAATATATTTGTTTTAAATAATATATATGAAATTTTTAGTTTAAATATTATAAAAACAAACAAATATGGTCATTAAATTTAATTCAAAGCCGATTAAAATAATAAGTCTAAGGTTATATCAATTATGCATAGAAACGAAAATTAAAATAATAAGACCTAACTTTAATAGATTATGGACCATAGATATTAAGGATTATATATGATATATATTTGTTATAATTATCTTATTACTAAAACAAGGTATCGCCAATTGTGGTGGGAATGGTTTTATAAAGCTTACTATATGAAAAATTGTGTCACAACATTGTATGATAATATTGTGAATTTTTAAGGAATTTTTATTTGATTGCCCAAAATGGGTGTACAAATTTTGAACCTCCACTCTCTTAATTGGGATCTACCACTAGCTTAAAAGGTACTATCGTAATAAAAACACCTAACATATGCAGCACAAAAGTGGAAATAGACATGTAAGTGACCAATGGATTAAAAGTGGACATAATATTATTTAAAATATGAGATAATCTCTATTATATGATTTTTTTTAGGTTAAAAAAAATAATAGAAGTGAAGCCATTTTACATAGACCTCCATAAATACTAGGTGGCCTTAGCATAAAAAGTCACCAGGATCAGCTAATATTACCCTCCAACTTCCAAAATTGTGAACCTAATATGAATTTAGAAATATTTACGATGTAAAGCGTTCTTATTTGAAAACAACTTTCCTCAAATGCCACATGTACTATTGTGTAACGTTGATTTGGATGTTGGACTATTGAAACACTATGGACCTTATGATTAAATATGGTTATTAATTAGTTCAAATAAGAAAATCGTTAAACAAGTGAAGTGTGGCCATGAAATTGAAAGAAATGTCTAAGAATCCTTTGATTTCTCCAAAATACTTGATACCAAAGTTTCTACCTTCATGTTCGATGCCTCTCCTTTGATTTTGACTCGAGGGATCTGGACGAAGTGGATGTCGAGGGAGCTAGACGAAGCGGATGTTAAAACCCTCGCACTACAGCCTCATCAGCCAGGATGTCAAGATACGATTCAGGCAATGCAGAAGGTTGCAGCATGCCAATCCACTTGTGCGGCTCCATCTGTGTGTGGTTCTACGTTTTGGGGCTACAAATATGAACTTGGTTCCTACGATTTGCATTCACGGATCCTATAAATACAACTTTGGTTCCTATAAATACAACCCACCCTTCCCGTGATCTTCATAGACGCGCTTGGGTTTCCTATCTCATTGTGAATATTTTTGACAACTTTTATCTATGGCAACTCAGCCTTCTTTATTTCTTTATAAGATTGGATTTCTGTGTGTTTGGGAAGAATATTTGTTTCTTCTCGTTAAATTTTGACAAATTTGAAACATTATGGCTGAGCATTATTAGGGTAACCGTGTTGTTTTTCTCATGACGTACCCATGACTGTTATTGGAAAAACCAATATCTACACTGTCTTATTCCAGAGTATTGGAAAATAATTTAGGTATTTTATGGTTTTTGTAGAACTACATTTATTTTTCAATTTTTGAGAGTCGTTCGGGTTTGTAATTTAGCATAAAAAAGTTTTCTTGATTTCCTATAAAGCTATGAACTTGGAGATTTTTTACTATGTTAGGTTTCATTTATTGTTTCTGATGCCTTGATTTTTGGTCATGGTTGCAATATTTTTAAGATGTATTCAAATGCAAATTTCGCTGTGTGTTGTCTCTTGATCTTTGGTTTCATGGTGACTCTGTTATTCCTATTATATATTTGTCTTCAAGAAAGTTCAATTGTGCTGAGAATAAAAGAGGAACTATAGCATTATGCCGGAAAGTTCAAGTGTGCTGAGAACTATAACGAACTATAGCATTATGCCGGAATTGTGTGGTAATGGATGAAATGTACGCACTGAATCATACTGCACTTTCATAGATAAAGACTAATGGAATGAAAATGGTTTAGTAATTGTATTTTTTTTGGTTAAGTTGTTTTATTTTTCTTTGAAGATGAGCTAATATATAATTGTTAATAAAATGGAAGTTTATTTTTTAAAAACTTTAAAAAATATTTTTCTTAAATTTAAAAATTAGTTATAACTAAAATAATGGTTATATGTAAATAAATAAATAAAATTTAAAAGTTCGTTATAACTAAAATAGTTGCTATACATCACAAAATAAATATTTATTTGTTGAGGTGTTTTTTTTTCTTATTTATTAATTTGTTGTTTCATTAATAATCTGTATTATTTATATGTATTTTTGAATTTAATTTACATCTTAAATACTTATTTTCATATATTTTGAGATATCTAAAATACTCAATATTATAAATATTTTCTGAAAATTTTACTATATGTTCCATATATACATTATTTAAAGTTTTTTGTAAATAAAATGTCTAAAAAACATATGATTATATGATTATAAACATTTAAATGAGTTTTATAAAAGTAAAAACATGGAGTTTTTTAATTTAATATCTCACTTATCATAATTGATTTAAACTAAATTTGTGTTAAGGTAAGTAGATAGACTTCATATTTTAACATAGATTGAACCATAGCTTCTTAATATAAAATATTTTCAATATAATTTTCTGTAATATTGTAATATATTTTATAATTTAATGTTAAAATTATCTATCAAAAACCTAAATTTAGTTAATAATTATATTAAAATTTCTTTACATATTTTGAATTAAATAAAATAAAGCAAACTAACTTCAACTAACATCAATAAATATCAACTAATTATATATATTCAAAAATTTGTATATTTATATAAGATAACTGAACCTTAACAAAAGCATGCTTGATTTTTATAATTGAGCCTTTCTTTTTTCCTACATCCTATTTATTTTAATGAATTATAAGTCAACTTGACTTC
>CM076579.1:826611311-826927959 GCA_034641835.2 Pinus albicaulis | reverse complement strand
CATCTCCTTTGCCTTGTTGCTGCCTCAGGTGTTCTTCCTTTGCCATCTCCTTTGCCTTTTTGCTACCTCAGGAGTTCTTCCTTTGCCATCTCCTTTGCCATCAATGAAAACATTTCCAACAGAGAATGGGTGTGAAACCACCCATTTCACAACCCCCCCTCCTCGTGATTTTAAAGTTCGAGAATTCGGCGGTGCGATTGCTATCATTGGTCACTAGATCAAAGGACTTGAGATATGACGGTTTGATGAATAGGAGGGATTTGATAGGTGGGACTGGGATTTAAGTCATTCAATGGGATTTAATATATTTGGGTCAGGGAATATTATATAAAGCGGAATTTTATAATATATTAAAATGGAAGGGTTTTTAACATATGTGATGGGTTATAATATAAGTGGGGTATGGGTATATGATCAGTAGGATTATAAAATAACAAAGTGGGACCCGGGTGTAATATTCCTAATTAGTCCTAAGCCAATAGGAATATTAATTTTGTTTTTATTTATTTTTTTAAAGAATAAATATGTAGAGGAGGTTCATAAAACTCATAATAAAAGAATAAATCAATGCCCAATGTGAACAAGGCTAAATCTGGGCCATTTTTAATAAGCACACTTGAGTGTGAAAGAGACTGAATCAATTGACCAAGTCAACCAGGACCAAATCAACAACGTTGTCTAGGTGCAATTAATCTTCTAGAAGGATAGTGCAATTCAAGTTGGAGGCTCACATGTGAATGGAGCTAAATCATTGAAGGTGGTTTAAGGTTTACAATCTCTTGATCTTATAAAAGGAAGAGGAGGGAAGCATAAGGAGGTTGTTCATGATATGATATTTCGATATATTGTGTGTTTAGATATATAGCTTTCTTGGCTGTTTAGCCTAGATTGCAAATGTTTTTTAGCATTGGGATTTCCTGTTTATGGATTCCACCTCTTTCCATTGAGTAGCTCTTGGAAGAGTTTGTACTACATATTCCACTATCTAGTTTGAGACCAAGCTTCTTCTTCCAACTACAATCCATATCCTATTTAGGGTGTGATTTTCTGTGTAAGCTACAACAAGTGGAGGCTAGATCTATTCAAATCTAGGCCATACCAGTGCATCTTTTCAGTGAGAAAGTCATATATTCCATTGGCAAGAGTGTATTAGCTAATTGAAGCTTCAGATCTACATATTGGCATTAGGAAAAACTCTACATCAAGCCTGCAGCATATTTTCTCTCCCTAGACTACGTTATTTGCAAGTGAGAAGTTGTAGGGTGTTTTAACATCTATTTGGAGGAGAGATATCTGGTGTAAATGAGCCTTTCTTACACTGTGGTGATCCATGGATTAGCCAAATAAGCCATGTATGTTTCAAATATGATATGTTCATAGATATATTTTCTTCAGAAATTCTGAATCATTCTACAGATCTGTTGCAGTAGATCTCCGATCTACTCCATGTACTTCATTTTCTGCTGAAAATCCGAAGGAGATATGAAAGAGGATCATTTCTAGTATACAGATCTGATATAGATCTAAAATTTTGTACACAGATCTGCTCTAGATCTGATATGTAATCTACTGCTACAGTACACTCAATAAAATAATGCTGTCAAGTCTTTGCAATCATTTCTATGTGTTGCAACACCTCATTCTTGAGGGTTTCTTCATCAAATCTTCCATTTTATTCATGTTCTGAGCAATAAAACTCTAGAGCTTATGCTTGCATCATATTATATCAAAAATCCTATTTAAAATACGTTGTGCATGCTTCAGTAATTTCTAAATACTAAAATTCATGGGATTTCAGTGTTTTTGAGTGATATTGGGAGTGGGAGATCTGTTTAACTTAGCTAGAGTTATTTGTTTTCACTCAAATTTGGTATGTGTCCCACATGACCTAAGAAATTTCAATTTTAGATCCAAATTAAGAAACAATGACATGTGGCATGCCGCACAAGTGCGCTCTGCTGAAACAGTCCATAATTAGGGAATTGTGAGAGATTAGGTATAACTATCTCTTGAAGAATCCAAATTGGGTAAAACCTGTGGAATTGGAAAGAAAACTCAGAGGAATACTATAGGACCTAAAATCAGATATTGAGGATATGAAATAACAAAGATACACCAGATTCAATATCGAGCTTCTAGAAGGAAAGAAAAAGCTAGATCATGTGTTTTCAAGGGTTGTAAAGGACTATAATTTCAATGGCAGCAAAGAAAATCAAGGTGCAGCAGAGGGTAGCATGACAAGAGCAGCAACCAAGGTGCATAACAACAACAAGCAGTTCATCATATGAAGACTTCAAGTGGGTAGCACTGCATACAATCATTGTAAATGTATCATTGTACTTAGTTATTGCAAATACATTATTGTACAAATTGTACTAGTGTCTATCTGCCAAGGGTTGAAGAGGCAGTGTTGGGAGGTCTAGGATCATCATTAGGTGGTTGTGTCAAAGTTGGGGTTATGGTCTATTATATATTCTTCTTCTACATCATTCTATATCATTGTAAAGTGGACCATTTTACCTGGTACGAGAGTCCATTCTTATTTTATTCTTCTATAGGGTGGTAGGGTGGTGCTAGGGTGAGTTGTAGCTCATTGGGTGTTGGGGCATCCGTTCAGTTGACTACTGAAGAATCTCCGGCGTTGGAGCGTCCATCCAGTGGGTGCTGGAGAAGAATGCTTTTCTAGATTCTAGGAAGTTCGAACTTTATTTTCAATTGGAGTTGAATATTAAAGAATTATTAGAAAAACATTAGGTGGTTTTTGTTTCAGAGTGGGTTTCCACCTTAAAAACTATGTACATTTGTGTTCGTCTTGTTTGCTGCTATCATTGTACAAACAATTATAATAATTGAATATTAACTAATGCTCTAATTGAAAGGAATACTGATTCACCCTCCCCTCTCAGTATTTCCAACAATTGGTATCAGAGCTTGGTTCCTTCAATAACAGTTTGAAAACTGGAAGGAGGTCATGGAGCATACCAAGAATGGTGTACCTCTATTCAATGAAAATAATTATGCACTCTGGAAAGGAAGAATGGAGGTCTATCTCTTGGAGCAAGGTTACAAAGTATGGGACACTGTTCAAAATGGATTTACATCAACCGCGGATGAACAAGGTAAGAATAATTTGGTAAATGATGCAAAAGAAAATAATATTATTATTAGTGGACTTATTGAATATGATTATCATAACGTGTTGGGTTGTAAAACCGCAAAAAATGTATGGGACAATCTTGAGAATATATATACAGGTGATTCAAATGTCAAAGAAGCAAAGCTTCAAATCTATAGAGAAAAATTTGAGCAACTTAGAATGAAATAAGATTGTAACATTGTTGCATACTTCCAATACGTTGATGAAATAACCAATATTCTAGAAGTATTGGGAAAGCCAGTTGACAAGAAGACTATTATACGGAAGATTCTTAGAACTTTATCAGGGACAAACTCAGCAAGGAAGAATTACATGGAGTTCTCATAGCATATGAAATGAGACTTGATGAAGAAAATGGTACTTCAAATACAGAAACCGCGTTCGTTGCATCTAAGTAAATCAATAAGGACAAACAACCTTCAATTGAAATGACATGCACTTGCAAGTGTGAAGAAAAGGGAGATGATGGAGAAGGCCTTTCAGATGAAGAATATGCTTACTTTACGAGAAAACTAAAACCTGGTAAGGGAAAATTCATAGGTAAACTTCCATTGATAGGTTTCGATTGTGGTGAGGTTGGGCATTTCATAGCAAAATCTCCAAATGTTGAGGTATAAAAGGTGTCTTTTTAAGGCCTATTTATCTCACATCAATTATCAATCCGGGAGCGACTTTTTATTTCAAGAGTGTACTCTGTCTAAGGCTGCAATTCATCCAAGAGCAATGCTGTATGAGATGTAGTATAGCGTTTCAAATGCAAAAGTAAACAGATGCTTGAAAAATAAATCTAACTACAACAACATAAACTCAAATCCTCTGAAATCTTAATTAAACCAATCTGCAAAACATCGATCAGGGATACAGTAGCAATAACTCCTTCCCTTAGAAATTGATGCAATATAACGAATCTGGGAACTTGGAAGCAATAACCAGTGTCCTCTACAGTTGGTGATCTTAAAGCAATCGAAATGAAAGCAAACTCAATCTTCGTGCTGATGAAAATAACTGAAAGGAACAAAATCTGGAAAGGAACAACAACTTGTAATTCCTATGCATACCAATTGTAACTCATCTATTTGCTAATCTGAAGCTACGAATCAGAAATAAACAATAAACTGAAATGGAATAGCAATATGAACAACAATTCTAATTCTAACGTAATTAGGCAACTAATCTCAATACTCCAATCCTGTCGACAGCCAAGAATATGAAACAGTTCATTGGAATGAATCATAAATTAATGGAACAACAACGCTTTATAAAAGATAGCAAGATGAATAAGATAATAAATACGATCTTTGCTAAGATAGAATAGCAGTGCAATTCATTAACGTATACATCAAATCTGAATTCAATCCAACAACAATCAAATAACTCTATAATCATAATGAATCTAAATGAAATTATCACACAACAGAAATAAAAGAATAGAAATACAAACAGCGGATCGCTCCACCAGGGTCGGGCCCTCAACCGTAGGTGAAAGCACCGCTGGGCTACTGCAGAACTTGAGAAAAGGAACGAGAACGCCTCTTTGTATTAATCAAACATGAATAGCTTTTACATCAGAGTCTCTTTTCTCACAAGAGTCAAGGAATTACAATGTTACAAAAGGAATTCAATAATCATCCGTTGTTCTCCAATACACAATACATGTTCTCCTTTTATAATCAGAAGGAGGGGAAATTAAATAGCAAATATGATCTCCCATAACAATATTGGATTGTTCCCAACAACTTGATCAACCCGAAAATATATTTCCAACAATCTTTCAACAAGAGCAAGGTGAATTTGGCTTTGCAGCTGAGATTTGGAGGACGGTCGCAACAACAAATCTGAGAAAATCGTGCTCAAAGAACCCTGCGTTTTTCTTAATATATGCTGAATTTGGGCAAACCGTTCTCTCATTAAGTTAATTGGGCTCGTTCTGGACAAAACCCATGTTCTGAATTTTCTAGATTCTTCTTCATTTGCCCAGAATCGCAACGACAAAACTGTCACTTCTTATTCCAGCGAATTTCTGAGTTGGAATATTTCATGATGATTTGGAAATCAAATCTGCAGTATGGAAAATATCTTGAAGGCTAAAATGGCGAGTGATACTACAAAATATATTAATAAACCATCATTGATAAAATTATGCATAATAATCATCAATTTATTAAAAATAAAGGAGAAGAAATAATATTCATCCATAAGAGCATAAATCATTATAAAATGGATTTATATGATAAATTATAATAAATGATATGATAAAAAAGAGTAAAAATGGATGAAATAAGTGTTAAAAAGTGGTCGTATTCACGGCCCAACATACCGCCAAAATGAATATATTGAATGTCTTCATGCAAGCCAAAACTGAATATATTGCATGTTCTCATGCAACCTAAAGATAAAACTCATGTGTTAACCAAGCAAATAAAATTGTTCATCCCAACTCATGAAATGGATGGAACAAATGAATTTTTCCTCAAATAATGAATATTCAATTTTAGAAATCTTGATAAAGGCATACCAATTTTTACAGTTGACATTCAACTATACGTATATGAAGTTGCAGAAAAATGTGACATAAGTAACAACAAACTTCATTAACCATTTTCTCAAAAATCAGATCGTTTGGATACACGGATCATGAGATATAAAAAAATGGTTGTAGGTGATAGTGCATAATTTTCGAAATTTTATGAACTAATTTAGTGTGAAATTATCTGGGTTTGTGTATTTTAATGATACTTATTTGTTATCCAGAAATCACAAGAATTCAGTTCATAGTTTTAAAGATATATGCAAAACAATTTCTGCACTATATACAAATGAAATTGTATGTCTTAAATGGGAAAGAAAGTGGAAAAAATCCATCATATGTAGCAATTCTCCCCCCCAAACTGAAGGATTAGCATGTCCTCATGCAATGCTAGAAAACAAAGAGAGGTGGTTGCTACAATCTGTTGAAATCGATGCTTGGTGTAAAACAACATGGAATAAGGGAGGTGTTAAGAATGAATAAGAATATCCATGGATGATAAAGAATATTACTGACATAGTCACAAGAAAGAAATGAAAGAAATCAACACTCCCCAAACTGAAAGATGAGACGTGTCTAAAAAAATTGGAAGTGGTAAAGATGTGGAATGAATGATGATAAATAATGCTCAATGGATTTTCATGAAATTCTCCTAAATTCATAATAAATTAGAAAATTATGCTATTTAACCTCAAGTGTTACCTCCGAAAAAATGGAATGACATGTAGGGACTGGCCTTTGCTGAAGCTGATGTAGGCTAAGCAGATACTGAAAGTGATGCAAAAGGTGGAATCCTTGCAAGCACATCATGTCTAAAGAATTGTGCACATTCACAAACCTTTGTTTTTAATTGCAATGGTGTGGTCATCCTGCGAATAGAATTTTCCCCCATACTTGTTGTTCTCTTGTAAAAAAATCACAATTCTGTATGCAATTTTCTTGAATCCACAGTTTTAGTTTGGAATGGCAATAGATAAGATGGATGCAAAAAAAGTTCAAGCAAAAAAAAAAAAATTCTGTAGAAATGCAGTATGAATATTGTGGCAAATCAACAAAATAGAAGAGCAACATACTGTATAGCAATTGTACAGCATGGAAAGACATACATACTTATGATACAATCAATGAAATTATAGCATTTACTGAAATCCATGCATGTGATAAATCATAAACAGATATAGAAGCGTTTTGTAATGATTCAAGGATAAGGAGAAGGGACAGCTTAAGATAAACATAAGTACAAATGAATTTATTACCCACTTAAACTAATGTGATCGATTTATGATTATTTTCATGTATAATAGGTTCAAAATCAAAGGTTAAGGATTCATACTTTCATCTGATATTTAAATAGAGATATAGGAAAAAGGGTTTAATATTAATATTGATGTGTATATATGTGACTCCAATACCATCAGCAGAGCTCTATTGCCCACAGGTGTCCATAACCTTGACAGAGTTGCTCTTTCACTCTTGGAACCATTGTCCTTTATTTATGCTGAGGAAGTGCTTGTTAATTGTCATAACTGAGGCCATTGTGCTGGCTTGGTGACTAGATAAATCACAATGCCATTCACTAGGAAGAAGTGAAAAGTGGGCAGGCCGGCTCGTGATGAGACCTCCTGTTCCAAGGACTTCTTAATTTTTTCAATTGTCCATTGGACCATATCCTTGGTTTGGTGGCCATGATGGGAATGTCACTTCAATTTCTTCCTTATGAACATGGTAGGTCGGCTCTTGATGAGACCCCCTATCCTCCATCTGTCAAATTATAAAATTATTAATGAAAAATGTAAATATTTTTCTTTTCATATAACACTTTCCTATTTATTCATAAAGGATGGCTCAACACTCATTAAGAGTAGGGATGGTAGAAGAAGTCTGAATAGCTCAATAGAAAAGAATATGCCCTTGTTCCTACTCCATAAGTAAAAATCAAAGAAAGTTATAAAATATAGGAGATAACCAACATGATAAATATAATCGATCATATGAATTTAGTGGTAGTAAGACAACAAGTTCATGTTATTGATTATGTCCCTTTTTCCTTTTTCTTATCCTTACTAAAAAAATTTCTTAAAAATGATGATTTCTTTTGATTTACTAATTACAGTAAGCTCTAATTTTTGTATCCTTCCATAAATTGTATATTTGTCTTTCAAAAAGTCATGAAAAATTCAAAAAAAATTCTAAAAATGTTGTTTAAAAAACAAGAAAAATGCACTCAAAAAGTGCTGCTCCTTTGGAAAGGAACAACAAAAACAATATGCGAAAATGTTGTTCCTTTTGAAAGAAATAGGAAGAATAATCTGCGAAAATGTTGTTCCTTTGGAAAGGAACAACAAGAACAGTCAGCGAAAATGTTGTTCCTTTGGAAAGGAACAACAAGAATAGTCGATGTTGTTCCTTTTGAAGGGAACAACAAAACTACTGTTCCTTTTGAAAGGAACAACAAAAACGAGCGGTGCTGTTCCTTTTGAAAAGAACAACAAAAGCATGCAACAAAAATGTTGTCCTTTTTGAAAAGAACAACAAAACTAACTAGCAAAAATGTTGTTCCTTTTGGAAGGATCAACAAAAATAAACACATAAACGCACTGCTTCTTAAGAGGAACGACTGTTGTTCCTTAAGAGGAACAACAAATAGCTATAAACACGCAAAAAGGAAAAAAATAGTGGAAAGAAAAAAACTAATGTGCAATCCATTTCCAAGCAAATCCAATCAAATAGAAAGGAAAGTTTATGTACAGGTTTCAAGAAAAAATATTTTTTTACAGAATTGGTGCTACTGAAGAATTGCCTTCTGCAATTGAAACTTGCATGGTGGGGTTCTTATTGTTCAATTGCCACTGGAGCAGAAATGATGATTTGAAGATATTGAACCTTGAAACACAAAAACATAAAAGAAATCAGAAAAGAAACAACACTTTATTAAGTTACAACAGCTATGATGTTATTTCTAAGAGAATATCAAATCTATTAATGGAAAAAAAAATGATCTTTTGAAAAATGTTTGGCAGCAGTGACATGAATCTTCAAATGGAAACAAATTCTTCATTTCTTCTTGTTATGAATCTGTTAGGTAATGAACTGGATGAAATGCCCTTGTTTCACTAAAATTTCTTTCAAGAATCACTCGTTCATAAATTGACCTTCTTTATTCTTCTAAGACCTGCAAAAAACGAGTGTCTACATGCAATAAAAAAATAAATCATGGAGGAAGAGAGGTGTACGGGCTCCCTTAATCCAAGAATTATGCAAAAAACTAGCAAGTAGTTACTCTGTATAACAAATCCACGGAAGAATAAAATAAATTTTATTTGTCACCTGCGGGAGAGCAGTGGTCGACTATACTAACCAACAGTGTTTTAATCATACATTCTTTGTTTTTTGTCCGATTTGAGTGATTCCAAAGCCAAATGAGAGATAATTCAAATTTTTATCTCCAATAGAAACAGGTTTTAAAAATTCCATGTAATGTTATGTTAAATTTTCTTAGAACAACATGCCTAATAGAGTCATTTTCGATTTTCCAGCTCAGACCAACAATTGATATTTCAAGCATAAATATTTCGTTTGATAGCGGATTGAACCGATTAAAATTGGAGATTGAATTAGATTCATTTATTTATCTCCAATAGAAATATGTTTTGAAGAAAATAAGAATTGATGGGTCAAATATGTTAATGAACAACCGAGAAAACAGATTTTCAAGAATGCTGATTTATGATAGGTAGTCAGTGTTTCGGTCATAAATTCCTCATACGATATCAAAATTGAGTGATTAAAATTGAATTATAAACTAGATTCATATAGGAATTTACCATAGAAATATTTTTTAAAAATATAGTCATTTAGGCCTCCAAAAATTGACTGTCTCAACTCTGTTCTTGAGCTGCCTACTAGACACCTTGTCAATGTTTTGGTTCTAACTTTTCCGTTTCAAATCCAAATTGAGTGATTAAAATTGAGTTAGAAAGTAGAAATAAAGGGCTACTTAGGATAGAAATAATTTTTAAAAAATATTCAATTTTGGTCCCCCAAAACATGACTATCCCAACTGTGTTTTCAGGAATTTCATCAAGCCCGCAAGCCAAAAAAATGATATTCAAGCAATTTTCAATATTGATGATAAAAATGAATATAAGTGTTTGTAGAATTTTTATTTGCAATATAATTCATCTACATAAACAAATAAATTATAATATTTATCATCAATGTTGATTTCCACAGCGTGTTGCAATAAAGAAACAATTATTTTTACAAAAATAAAATAATAATAAAAAATGTGTTTATTTTATTTCCTTATTTATTTTATTTTCTCCACTATCTTACTTTTCTTTGAGAATCGAATATACTTATGTATAAGAGTATTCCCAGTGGAGCCATTTCCAAATTAAGGCCTCTATACATACCCAAGTTTGGAAAATGCACGTTGATAAATAGTAGGGTATGAGAAGCCAACTTCCCTTCTTGTAAAAAAATTGGGCGAAAATTCTCAATTTCTTGAGAATCTTGCTCAATCTCTTTTGTTTGGCTATGTACCTCAGCAAAGGCTACAGATGGTGATTCTGTGGCCTGAAGGGAACTAGTAGGATGTCTAGAAATAACTTTCCTAGGTCCTACTAATGGATGAGATTCAATTTTATTAAGAATTTCGTCAATAAAGGTCCTTCTCCCAATGGTCACCAGTCCCTTAGATTTTTTAGGTTTGGGAGGAATTTTTTCTTGTTTAGATTTTCTAGTCATTCAAAAGAACAAGCCTTCATTCCTACCTAAAGAAAGAAATTTACCCAATTCTGTCGTGAAGCGGGCAGTGAGCAAGTAATTTCCTTGCTCGGTGCATAGGTTCTTACCTTCTGTCTTTAAAACCCAATTCTTCCCAAGAAGAAAATGGTCAAATGTGCATCACTCCTTTTAAATTGCATACACTCTTCCTGGCAACAGTGCCAAAATGTTGAGGTATAAAAGGTGTCTTTTGAATGCCTATTTATCTCACATTAATTATCAATTCAGGAGCGACTTTTTATTTCAAGAGTGTACTCTGTTTGAGGCTGCAATTCATCCAAGAGCAATGCTATGTGAGATTTAGTACAACGTTTCAAATGCAAAAGTAAACGGATGCTTGAAAAAGAAATCTAACTA
Source organism: Pinus albicaulis (assembly GCA_034641835.2). NCBI lineage: Eukaryota > Viridiplantae > Streptophyta > Pinopsida > Pinales > Pinaceae > Pinus > Pinus albicaulis. The sequence continues at coordinate 826,917,130 of CM076579.1, read as the reverse complement.
CAACAACATAAACTCAAATGCTCTGAAATCTTAATTAAACCAATTTGAAAAACATCGATAAGGGATACAGTAGCAATAACTCCTTCCCTTAGAAATCGATGCAAGATAACCAATTTGGGAACTTGGAAGCAATAACCAGTGTCCTCTACAGTTGGTGATCTTAAAGCAATCGAAATGAAAGCAAACTCAATCTTCGTGCTAATGAAAATAACTGAAAGGAACAAAATCTGGAAAGGAATAATAGCTTGTAATTCCTATGCATACCAATTGTAACTCATCTATTTGCTAATATGAAGCTACGAATCAGAAATAAACAATAAACATAAATGGAATAGCAATATGAACAAAAATTATAATTCTAACACAATTAGGCAACTAATCTCAATACTCCAATCCTGTCGACAGCCAAGACTATGAAACAGTTCATTGGAATGAATCATAAATTAATGGAGCAACAACGCTTTATAAAAGATAGCAAGATGAATAAGATAATAAATATGATCCTTGCTAAGATAGAATAGCAGTGCAATTCATTAACGTATACATCAAATATGAATTCAATCCAACAACAATCAAATAACTCTATAATCATAATGAATCTAAATGAAATTATCACACAACAGGAATATAAGAATAGAAATACAAACAATGGATCGCTCCACTAGGGCCAGGCCCTCAACCGTCGGTGAAAGCGCCGCTGGGCTACTGCAGAACTTGGGAAATGGAATGAGAACGCCTCTTTGTATTAATCAAACATGAATAACTTTTACATCAGTTGCTCTTTTCTCACAAGAGTCAAGGAATTACAATGTTACAAAGGGAATTCAATAATCATCCATTGTTCTCTAATACATAATACATGTTCTCCTTTTATAATCGGAAGGAGGAGAAATTAAATAGCAAATATGATCTCCCATAACAATATTGGATTGTTCCCAACAACTTGATCAACCCGAAAATATATTTCCAACAATCTTTCAACAAGAGCAAGGTGAAATTGGTTTTACAGCTGAGATTTGGAGGACGACTGCAACAGCAAATCTAATAAAATCATGCTCAAATAACCCTGCGTTTTTCTCAATACATGCCAAATTTGGGCAAATCATTCTAATTAAAAATTAATTGGGCCCGTTCTGGACAAAACCCATGTTCCGTATTTTCTAGATTCTTCTTCATTTTCCCAAAATCTCAACCGCAAAATTGTCACTTCTTATTCCAGCGAATTTCTGAGTTGGAATATTTCATGATGATTTGGAAATCAAATCTGCAGTCTGGAAAATATCTTAGAGGCTAAAATGGTGAGTGATATTACAAAATATATTAATAAACCATAATTGATAAAATTATGCATAATAATCATCAATTTATTAAAAATAAAGGAGAAGAAATAATATTCATCCATAAGAGCATAAATCATTATAAAATGGATTTATATGATAAATTATAATAAATGATATGATAAAGAAGAGTAAAAATGGATGAAATAAGTGTTAAAAAGTGGTCTTATTCACGGCCCAACACTGAACAAAAGTGATGGCAACTCAAAAGGAAAGAAAGGCTTTAAGAAATTCAACAAGCAAGGCAAAAATAAAGGATCCAAAATGAACTTTCTCTCTAAATAAGATAGCTCATCATCTGATGAAGAAAGTGACAGCAAAGAAGAAGCCAATGAGAAAGTATTGTTTATGGAAAAGCACAATAAACAAGAAGTATCAAACAATGAAGAAGAAGGGTTGAACATAGAAGAATTTTATGAGGATGCAATCAAGCTTATAAAAGAGCTCAATGTTGAGAAGATCTGTTCCAATACTTTTGAAGAACGAGTTCAAGGTCTCAAAATTGAGGTTGAAGAACAAAAATGTATTGAAGAGTCACTTCAAAAGAAGTTGGAAGAAAGAAACCAAGAAAGAGAAGCATTAGAAGCCGAAGTAGTCTTGTTGCGTAAGGAAGTGAAGAAGGGAAAAATTGTCCAAAACTATGCCAACAACTCAAGGGCATTGGAAGAACTCATCAACAATAAACGATATTACAACGATAGAACTGACCTCAGTTACAAAGAAGAAGAAGCAGGACCTTCTACAAAAAAATACAATGAACGTATGAGATCTGACATACATGTATACTTCATTGGACAAGATTCGCAAGCACATCCTTGGAAGACGATTCCTTGACGAAGATTTTCATCCAGGTACCAACATATTTTTCATGGCTATTGTTATTCATGTGGAAAATTTGGTCATAAAACTGTAGAATGTCGCACGTACCCTAAGAACCAATAAAATTCCAAGAGATTCTTCAAATATGAACCTCCCAAGGCTCAACGAAACATTAATAGATTTGAACATTTAAGAAATAATATGGAATTTTACAAATGTCAGAAATTTGGACACATGGCAAGAGACTGCAGACTTGAAAATCCTCTAGAAGAATCTTTGAAGCCACAGAATGAACGAACATGGAAGAAGAATAAGACTGATAATTGTGCTCTTGCTCTCAAGGCTAAAAAAAATAAATATGTGTGGTATGTTGACAACGGTTTCTCAACGCATATGACTAGAGATAGAAGGAAATTTGTATCTCTGAAAGAGAATAAGGATGGAACCATATCCTTTGGAAATGATGGATCTTCAAATGTTATAGGATCAGGTACCATCACTTTCGGAAGCAAATATGTTATAGCCAAGGATGTTCTATTGGTTGAAAACATGAATCAAAATTTTCTCAGTGTTGGAAAAATGTGTGATCAAGGACACACAATGCTATTCAACTCCACAAAATGTGAAATCAGGAAAGGCAGGTATGGTAAAATTGTGGCTACAGCAATTCGAGCTCCAAACGACATATATGTTCTGGATGAAGCAACTAAAGCATGTCTACTAGCTAAAGAAGATGAAATATGGTTATGGAACAAACGAATGGGTCACATAAACTTTGACAATCTTGTCAGGATAAGCAAAAAGGAAGAAGTACGAGAAATTCCAAAAATCTCAAAACCTTCCAACACACTATGTGAGGCATGTCGGCATGGAAAGCAGACAGAAGTCCAATTTAAAACAAAAAAACACTTTGCATCACATCCATTCGAATTGATACATACTGATCTATGTGGTCTTGTGAGAACAAAAGGGTTAGATGGAGAATTATATTTCATGTTAATGATAGATGACTATACCAAGATGACAGTCGTCAATTTCCTAAAGAAAAAATCTGAAACATTTGAGTGCTTTAAGATCTACAAGGAGTTGGTTGAAAATGAAATTGATTTGAAAATAAAGTGTTTAAGATCAGATAATGGTGGATAATTTACTTCCAAATTATTTCAGCAATATTGTGACGAAAATGGAATAAAAAGGAAATTTTCAACAGCATGAACACCTCAGCAAAATTGAGTTGCTGAAAGAAAGAACAAAAACGTACAAGAAATGGGTAGAACAATGTTGAAGGACTCAAAATTGGATGAAAAATTCTGGGTTCAAGCAATTGATATGACAGTTTTCATTATCAATCGAAGTCTTCTCAGAATTAATTGCAACAAGACTCCATATGAATTATGGAAAGGAAAACAAGCTAATGTAAAATATTTCAGAATCTTCGGAAGCAAATGTTATATCAAAAGAGAAGATCAAAATTTGGGTAAGTTTGAATGCGGTGTTGATGAAGGTATCTTTGTTGGTTACTCACTCAAAAGAAAGGCCTATAAATGCTATAATCTAAGACGAAAACAGATAGTGGAGAGCATAAATGTTACATTTTATGAAGATGGTGTTCTAGCGAGTAATGATGAGGATCTAGAATCTTTGAAACTTGAGACAGAGGCTGAAAAAGACACAGATAAAATTGTAGAACAAGAAGTAACTATCAACGAGGAAGAAGTAAACAATGATCATCAAGATATACCAAAACAACAACAACAAGCTCCTCCAAGAAGAAAAAAAGAGTGGATTCAAAAGAACCATCCATAAAATCAAATCATTGGTGACATAAATGAAGGTCAATAGCTTCGTTCATCACAACAAGCTCATGTTTCTTTTCTAGCAACCTTTGAGCCTAGTAGTTTTGAGGAATCCAGCCAAAATGAACATTGGGTAGCAGCTATGAATGAAGAATTGGATCAATTGAGAAGAATAACACCTGAGAATTAGCTCCACGACCAAAAGATAAAAATGTCATTAGGACTAAATGGGTGGTCAGGAACAAATTGAATGAAGATGGGCAGGTTACCAGAAACAAAGCAAGATTGGTTTGCAAATGCTATGCACAAGTGGAAGGAATTGATTTCGACAAAACATTTGCACCAGTTTCTAGAATGGCAGCCATTTGAATGTTTCTCACCTATGCATGTAAAGAAAAATCAAAGTCTACCAAATGGATGTTAAGTTAGCATTTCTGAATGGAGAATTATAAGACGAAGTTTACATCGAACAACCTGAAGGTTTTCTACTATCACAAAAATAAGACTATGTATGCAGGTTAAAGAAGGCTCTATATGGTCTCAAGTAGGATCCTAGAGCATGGTATTCTCATCTTGATGGATATATACGTCAACAAGGGTTCAAGAAAGGTACTGCTGATAGCAATCTTTATGTACAAATAGATGAAGATAATTTAACAATCGTTAAGGTATATGTGGACGATATAATATTTGGTAGCAATTATGATCGACTAAGTAAGAACTTTTCTACAAAGATGAAAAGTGAGTTTGAGATGTCTTTACTTGGTGAGTTGACATAATTCTTAGGGCTTCAAATATCTCAGCAAGAGAAAGGAATATTTATATGTCAAGCCAAGTACATCAAGGAAATGCTCAAGAAATTCAAAATGGAAGATTGCAAACCCGTCCTTACTCTGATGGTAATAGGTTTCAAATTGAGCATAGACGACTCATCTAAGGATGTGGATCATAGGTTGTATAGATATATGATTGGTATTTTTCTATATGTAACAACCTCTTGGCCCTATATTATGCAAGCAGTTGGACAAGTAGCAATATTCCAAGCAGCACCAAAAGAATCACATATTATTGCCATGAAAAGAATTCTTCGATATCTAAAGGGCACAGAAGAATATGGCTTGTGGTATCCCAAGGGTAAAAATCTCATTATTCAAGCCTTTACATATGAAAATTGGGTAGGAAGCATTGATGATCGTAAGAGTACTAGTGGAGCAACAATCTATCTAGGTGGTTGTCTCATATCACGGTTGAGCAAAAAGCAAACTTCAATCTCGTTATCTACAGCGGAAGTAGAATACATTGTGGCAACAACATGTTGTACTCAAGTCCTTTGGATGAAATAAACTTTGCAAGATCTTCAAGTACAATTCAATGAGCCTATTCCCATATTCTATGACAACACTAGTGCCATAAACATCTCCAAGAGTCCTGTCATGCATTAAAAAAAAACACATTCCAATCAAATATCATTTTGTTAGAGAACAAGTCGATGAAAAGAACATCAAACTTGAGTATGTTTGTACAAAAGAAAAAATTTCTGATATCTTCACTAAACCTTTACCTCGTGAAGCATTTGAATATCTTCATCAAAAGCTTGGGATTATCCCAAGTTCTCATTAGATTACAGGTCTGCAGGACGGTTGTGTATCAGTGGGAATGGAAGTGTGTACAGGTCCAGAGGATGGTTGTGTTTCAGGGGGAGTTACCCTTTGCCATTGATGTCAAAGGTGGAGAGAATGTTGTAGGAAGAGGTGTCATGATCACAAGGGAAGTACTTGTGTTGCCATCAATGCCAAAGGGGGAGATTGTTGATCAACGGTTGTCATTGATGCCAACCCAAACAGCACAAGTGGCTAACCTAATATTGCATGTGAATTTTGACCAACCAAATTAATATATTCTGGGTCAATAATTATTTTTATGGTTTCTACTTGTCGAGATGTTTCCGTTGATATATGGCATGCCATGTAATTCTTCACGATTTGAGAGATGTTCGTGTTTGAAGTTTGTACCCCCAGTTAGTGGGCTAAAACCCCATGGGGTTGGGGCATGGGTCATTGAAAATTCATAATTAATTTTTTTTTAATCTCCTAAAATCCCTCCCAGGTTCACTTGTTGAAGCCCCTCTCAACCTAAGCATTTATATAAATTGTGATCCTCATTTCCTCCTTATGCAAGGGATTTCGCCATCTGAAATAGGTCATCATGGAATTTTCACTCTAAATTTTTTTCTACGAAGGTTAAGAAGATAAAAATTTTATGATTTGAAGCAAAAATCCTGAGGAAGGTGTTGTAAAAATTTCAGATCAAGGTGCGCAATATTGTTGGAGATATGATCTATGGAAGTCAGGGTTTTTGCAGGATCCTAAAATTAATCTCAAAGAAGTGACCTTGGTAAAATCGTCATAACGCTCTCTCTGAGTATCGGATTTGAATTTCGTAAAAAGTGATAGATATTGCATAAAATTTAGTTTTTTCTCTATCAATATTAGAGATTAATGAAGAAACAGTGACACGTGGCACACTGTACAAGTTCGCTCTTCTGAAACAGTCCATAATTAGGGCATTGTGAGAGATTGGGTATAACTCTCTCTTGAATAATCTAAATTGGGTCAGACCTGTGGCATTTGAAAGACAACTCATAGGAATAATACAAGACCAAAAATCATATATTTAGGATTGGAAATAACAGAGATATACCAGATTAAATATTGAGCTCTTATAAGGCAAGAAAAAGCTAGATCATGTGTTGTCAAGGGTTGCAAAGGACCAGACTTTCTACGACAGCAAAGCAAAGCAAGGTGCATCAGAAGGTAGAATGACAAGAGAAGCAACCAAGGTGCATAACAACAACAAGAAGTTCATCATATGAAATCTTCAAGTGGGAAACACTTCATACAATCATTGTAAAGGTATCATTGTACTAAGTCATTGTAAATACATTATTGTAAAAATTGTACTATTGTCTATCTTCCAAGGGTTGAAGAGGCAGTGTTGGGAGGTCTAGGATCATCATTAGGTGGCTGTGTCAAAGTTGGAGTTATGGTATAGTATATATTATTCTTCTACATCATTCTATATCATTGTAAAGTGGACCATTTTCCTTGGTACGAGAGTCCATTCTTCTTTTATTCTTCTATAGGGTGGTAGGGTGGTGCTAGGGTGAGTTGTAGCTCATTGGGTGTTGAGGCATCCATTCAGTTAACTACTGAAGAATCTCGGGCGTTGGAGCATCCATCCAATGGGAGCTGGAGAAGAATTATTTTATAGATTCTAGGAAGTTAGAGCTTTATTTTCAATTGGAGTTGAATATTAAAGAATTATTAGAAAAGCATTAGGTGGTTTTTGTCCCGGAGTGGGTTTCCACCTTAAAAACTCTATGCATTTGTGTTCCTCTTGTTTGCTGCTATCATTGTACAAACACTGATAATAATTGAAGATTAACTAATGCTCTAATTGAAAGGAATATTGATTCACCCCCCCTTTCAGTATTTCCAATAGGGTTAATAATATATATATAAGTGATATTTAAAACACAGTAAGAATATGGGTTGAAAGGATATCAGGGATTATTTTTCAATGGGGCCTGCTACATTTTGAAAATTTTCGTACTTAGGATAAGTGTGTTTTCTCATTTTTTTAATGAAAAGGGGAGTTAGTAAGGGGAATTTACTTTTCCAATGAAAATATTATTTTTAACTAGGGAAAGGAGTTTTTAGGAAGGAAAGGGGGTGAAATAAAGGGAAAGGGTTATTTTACAAGGGAATATGCCTTTTAAGAATGGAAAAAAATGATTTTAAGCAAGGGGAAAGAGATTTTGGGGAATATTAGTGATATGAAATGACCAATCAATGTTTTCCATGACTTGTGACACTCTTCTACCTACCCATCATTTACCCTAACATTTTTTCTTCATTTGTTGGGTGCATTTAAGCTTGCTCACCCTTTTTATTTTTTCTTTTATAAGCCAAATATATAATTCTAACCTTATTACTTCCAATGGCTCATATTAAACTAATGAGCTCATTTTATTCTCTACCTAACTACTGATTTGCCAAGATTAAATGGTTTGGCTATATTTTTATTCTCTAACTATTAGTATGAAATTTAAAGCATGAATGAATCAAGATTAAACTTTTTGATCCTCATGGATTATGGAATTTTTGACAAGCTGCACACAATCTTATTTTGCAAAGTGAAGTAAAAATTAATGGAATTTGAATTTGCATCACTTTCAGGATATATTTTTATCTCTTTTTGGTGGGGTTCATACTTTATATTATTTTTTCATCTTTTTCTTTTATTCCTTTGATTTTTCTTCTATGACTTACCCACTTTACTTTTTTTAATATGGGAAAACATTTGCATAAAGTAAAGTATGTACAATATTACAAGACTAATCATAGTCAATTGAAAATTATGATGCCTATTATTATAGGACTCTAACAGTGGCTCCACTTGGGGATGAATTTTACTGGTGAAATGTCAAGAATATTGAGATCACTGGCCTTGAAACTTTGACTGTGCTTGCCTTGAAGTTTTTTTCTGAGATCTCCTTTATTCATAATTATTACGTTATACCTTTCGAAGCTTAGGGCATTCTCTTCAGGCTTCAACTTCATAATATAGTCATCCAATACAATCTAAAATTTGCAATGGTATTTACAATCAACAAAGTAAACAAATTGAATTAATGGTTAATCTAGAGAAAAGTAATGCTTCAACATTCTACCATTGACTGGTCCACCTGGTAGATCTGATCCATATAACTCCTTTAAGAAAAATGCATTATTACCTTTGTAACCATAAATGATGTATGGGCCTTTCCAAAGAAAGTCAAATTTACCATGTTTCCCTTTATTTTCTCTTCTATAATCCCATTTGAGTACGTTATCACCTATGTAAAAATCATCTTATTTTGTTTTCTTGTCAAAAATAGTTTTGATTTTATCTTGGATAACTTGTGATTTGAAATAGAATTCTTCCATGGTTTGCTCCAAATGTATTGTCTGATTTATGCTTCTCTAGATATCATTTGGTTCTACTTGGAGCTCTTGGATCATTTTCATCACTGGCACTCCTAAAGAGGATGGAAAAACAACATCCATCCCATATAGTTGATAAATAGATGTACCAATGGATTTCTTTGTGGTGAGTATGTCTGCCCATAAGGCATTAAGTAAGTTCCAAGTCTTTTTTTTGTCTTCTAACCATTTATTAATGATAGTAACTAGGATTTTATTTGAGGATTTTGCAAGTCCATTACCATGAGGGTAATAGGTAGTGGAATGACCAAGGTTTATGTGGTATTTGTTAAATAATTCAATCATTTTCTTAGATTTGAAAGAAGCTAAATTATCAGTAATGAGCTTTTGTAGTCATGTAAATCTATAAAGGATATTGTTGTCAAGGAATGAGATAATGATGGCATCAGTGGCTTGTCTAGAAGGAATGGCTTTTATCCCCTTGGTAAAGTAATCAATGGTTGTAAAAATCCATTTATGTTGGGCTGAGGATGGTGGGTGAATTTCACCAATGAAGTATAAACCCCATTATTGAAATGTAATTTCTGTAGAGATGGGTTTGAGGGGTAAAGGTAATAGCTTTTTCTTCCATTCAAATATCTGGCATTTGTGACAGGAGGTCACAAACTTTCTAACTTCTGCAAAAAGAGTGGGCTAGTAAAAACGTGCCCTCAAGATTTTATTAATAGTTTATTTCTAGTAAAGGTGTCCTCCACAGTCACCTGCATGAAACTCTTGCATAAATTTATCTGTTTCATCTTTCAGTAAACGGTTTAATAGAATGCCACCATGATCTTTCCAAAATAAAGCGTTATCTATGATACACTATTTCATTTATTTCAACTTTAAGAATCTACCTTTAATTCTAGACAAAATAGGAGGAGCTTGTAGGTTAAGTAAAATAAATATGATATGTGCATAATAAGGTGAATCTAAAAAAGCTTCACTGATCTGTGGAGTCGCCATCTCTTCCTGATCATCTATTGCTAAAATGAAATTTATATCTAAGGCTCGACATTTTGATTCAGCCATGATTTTGGCTAAACCTTGGCCTTTAATCAAATTAGTATGCTTTATTTCAATGTCATATTCCAATATAGTGGCAATCCATTTGCCTCTCTTTCCATTAGGCCCATTCTGATTCAGAATGTCGTTCACTACTGAATTTGGAACATATGCAATTATGTGTTAGTATAAAATATACACTCTGAAATATTTAATATCCTTCACTAAAGAAAGTGCTTGCTTTTCCATTATGTTTTACTTTAGTGTTGCATCTCTTAAGGATTTTATGAAAAAATAAATGGGCTATTCATAACCCTGATCATTCTTTTGAAACAAGACTTCTACAATGGTATGTTTTGAAGCAAAAGAAAAAATTATGAAATCTTTTTTGAAATCAGGATTTATAAGGACTAGTGTTTTTGTAAGGGCTTGTTTGATTTCTTCAAAGGACTATTTAGCCTCTACTATCCACTCAAGTGTTGAATCTTTCTTTAACATGTTATTCAATTCTCTGATTAGTTCTACTAAATTAGAAATGAATCTTCTATGAAAGTTTATTTTACCTAAGAATGTCTGTCATTCCTTGATTTTTATAGGATGAGATATGTTTAAAATTGCCTCTATTCTAGCTGCATCTATCCTAATTCCCTATTTTGAAATTATGTGTCCTAAGAGTTTACCTTCTTCAAGACCAAAGAGTTTATTTTTGGGATTCAAGGAAATACCAAATTTTCTGCATTTAATGAAACTTCTTCTCAAATGATGTAGATTTTCATTGTCTGTTTTTTATAATACTGTTACATCATCTAGATAAATGAATAGAAAGTCATGAATCTCCTTGGAAAAAGCTATATCAATAGCTCTTTGGAATGTATCTCTTGCATTCATCAATTCAAAGGGAATTTTCAAATACATGAAAGTTCCCCATGGAGTGGTAAATGCAGTATTTTCTTGATCTTCAGGCTGAACTAAGATTTGATTGTACCAAGAGAATCCATCAAGCAATGCAATTCTGGATGACCCTACTACCCTCTGTAAAATATGATCCATTTTGGGGAGATTATAGTTATCTTTTAGTGACACTTTTTTTTAAGTTTTGGAAATCAACAGAGAGTATGGTTTCCTTTATTTTCTTCCTAGTGGGAACTAAGTTTGAGACCCAATTAGAATATATAATAGGTTCTATTATTTTTTCCTCATACATCCTTTTTACTTATTTTTCTATCAAAGGTATAAGAACTGGATTAGTTCTCCTAAGATTTTGTTTAAATGGTTTCTGATTTTCTTTAATGGGTATTTTATGTTGGATTATGCTGGTGTCATAAGATGTGAGGTCTTCATAACTCCTGGCAAACACATCTTGAAATTCTTTAAACAAACTTATGTATTTCAAATTTTCTTCTGGAGGTAATGCTTTGGATAATTTGATGAGCTTGGGTTTTTCTTCTGTTCCTATGTTACATTAGTCCATGTCTGATCTTAAGGGTTCCATTTTTGGTTTTCTATCTATATCATTGGAATCAAAAAAATCTTCTAATGGGGCTAATACCTTATGAAAAAAATTATCTTAAAGGTTCAAAATTTTTGATTCATCATTTGTTATTTCTTCTATTTCTACAATTTCTAATTTATTTATTTCAAATCTAGTGAATTTAGTTGGTTCAGTTCTATCTAAATCATTTACATCTAACGTACTATATATTGTGTAATCTAATGTACAATTAGTATCTATATTAAAATTTTGGAATTCTCCCTTGGCATTCGTTAAATTGTAGATTTGAGAATCTTGTGAAAAAATCTGTCAATATTTCAAATTACCTGGTATAGTAGACCTATGTCTTACCTCTGCAACGAATTGGTGATCTGGTTGAAAAGGAAATATGCATGTACTGGCAAAAGTATCCAAACGGTGTGCCTGCATGTTCTATTTCCTTGGAATAACAGAAAAGTTGGTTTCAAGAAACTCTTTAATCAGATCTAGAACAATTTATCTGTATTGGCTTATTCTAGGATTATTCACAGAAAAATCTCCTTTGATTTGTTTTATGATTAATTATGAATCTATCACGATAGAAACTCTCATGGCTCCTAGTTTTCTAACAATCTGCAATCCTAAGATTAAAGCTTCATATCCCGCCATGTTATTTGTACATTTAAAGTTTAACCTAAAGGCACGACCTTCAGAATGATTACTTTCCATGTTATGAATCCAAACTCCTGCTCCTACTCCTAATATTTTTACTGAACCATTGAAATCTAAGTACCACATAGAGTCATGAAATATATTGTCACTATCAAATTCTTTATGTTTCTATTGTAATGCTTTATTTTTATCTGTGCCAGTGTCTGAATTACATAAGATGAAAGAATCCATATTAGAATGGATAGAATAAATAGGATAATTCTGTGTTTTTTCTACACAACTGACCATGTATTTCATTAAAGTTTCTCTGTAAAGATTTTTGGGCTAACCAAATACTAAAATTGTGGCATAAGACATGTACAACTTTAGTGATCCCTGTAGTTTTTCTCCCCATGAGCGAGATAATAGCATTCCATACTTTGGAGGGATATTAGCAACTACAATATCCATGACAATACTCTTGGTTGGGTATTGGTCTAAAGTGACACAAGTCTTTTATCAAGCCAAGACATTTAAATTTACTAGAATCAAAATAGAAAAGATCTTTGTATGGTTTGGTGATATTTAGATTCAACGTTTCCATGATAACATTTGGTATTAAGTTGTGGGATGATCCTGAATCTAACATAGCATTGTGTAAAATATTATCATGAAAACTCAAGCTAATGTAAAATGGAGGAACACCACCTTCTTGATGTTTACCATCTACCTAAGGACCAAATAGTAATTCTGCTTGGTAATCATTTTGATTAACAAAATCTTCTCCTTCATTTATGTTCATTGTTTTAGTGATTTTGGCTTTGGATAAATCATTCTTTACCAGCTCTGTTAAAGGAGATGGTATTTTCAATTTGGCTATTTCAGTTTGGATATTAAATGGTACTTGAGCTTTTCCTAACTGAATGATTTCTTCTTTACCAATTGTAGTTTGAGTGTTCTTATCTTTTTTATAAGCAATTAGTATTTCAGTCTAAGTTTCCATTTTTTTATTTTCAATTTTATTCTCTGGAACAGTTTGAGTTGTAGTTGTAGCTTTGGCATCATTTTTTGTTTGAGTTTTAGCTGAAGTTTTAGCAGTAACTAAATTTTCAGTAGGTGTAATATCTACAATTTTTGGACTAGGTGCAATATTTGGAGTGGAGGTTTTCAGAGTTGGACTGGAATTTTTCTAAATTGAACTAGAATTTTATGAGTTGAACTAGAATTCTACTGAGTTTCTCTAGGGAGAATTTGTAGCACCTTGGACACAGGAACTTCAACTATTTTCTTGGTCTGAGTCTGAACTATTTTCTTAGTAGGTGCTTCTGAATTTTTCTTACTTCTAAGGTTATACTACTTTTGAACTTCATTAATTTCAAATTCATCACCTTGTTTATAATCAAAAGACTCCCCAGTTTCTAACTGTAATTGTTGTAGCATGTATATTTCCTATTCTTCTTGGGTAAGAAAAATAGTATTATCATCATTTATTCCCATTAGGTTAATTTGGGTGTCCTGATCATCATCATTTTTTTGGGATCTCTCTGCATAGTTTTCTTGGAAAGGTGGTCTAATCAATTGATTAGGTGTTTTTTCTCCTGATTTACCAGTGTTGGTATTCTTTCTAAAATTGGGATTTCTGATTTAAGGACCTTGTTGTTGATCATCCCACCGTGGTTTTCTTTCCATATTTTCTATTCTATCCATTATTATTTCCATACTCTTTGCTAAACTATCTATCTTACTGTCTGATGGGGATGGTTCATCCTTAATGGTTACTCTTCTTTCATTTCTCATTTTGGCTCTTTTAGCTAACAAGTTAGCTTCTACACTAACTACATTGATTTGCATTTGTTCTAATGTTTCCGGGTTTCTTTCTCTCAATTGGAATGACATATCAATATCAAAACCATCAGGAAATTTGATTAAAGCTAGATCTTGTGGGGGTTTGATATTTTTTGGAATAGCATTATAGATGCTATTGAACCTAGTAAAATAATCTTGAACTGATTCATTAGGATCTCTTCTAATGTTTTAATGTTCAGACAATATTTATAAAGGGTTTTTATTTCTTTCCCATATATTAGTAAATAATTGATGAAAATCATCTAAATCAACTATATTATTGGTAGGTAAATCTTTAAACCATTTCTTTACATCTCCTGCTAATGTTTGGACAAAAAATCTCATTTGAACATCAGCTTCATCAATTTCATGTAATTCAAAATAATCAATCATTTTGTTTACATGTTGTTGGGTAGTGTATTGACCAGTACCATCAAATTGAAAGATTTTACTTTGGTAATCTTGGGGCATGGCATGTAATTGATCTAGTAAGACCAAATGGGTATATCTGGTTGCCATGGCTAAGATTCTAGCTTGGCTAGGAGGTAAATTTTTGGTGCTTGGTGATGAGGTTGAAGTACTTGCAGATGAGCTTGGGACACTAGAATATGTACTTGGAAATGAGATTGAAGTGCTTGAAAATGTATCAGAAGTGCTAGAAGATGCACTTGAAGTGTTTGGAGATGGAAATAAAAATCTAGGTTGAAGAGGAAGCTTCGAGATGAATGATTTAGTGGAATGAAGTGTAGTGGAAATAATAAATGATGTGGTACTAAATAAAGATGAATTTAAAAATTCTGAAGGAATGGTAGAAGGCTTAGGGGTATAAGTAGATAAATCAACTAATTCAACGGAATGTTGAAAATAGGCTTCATCAATATCCTAAATCAGAATTGTAGTCAAAGCATCAAGTTTATCAAAAGGTTCTAGAGCTTGTTGATCTGAATCATGTGAAATGGTCTCCTTCTTTGTTTCAATAAATTGAATGAAATTAGGATCTATTACACTATCATAGATTGAAATTTTAGATTTGGTTCTAAACAAAGAGTGTTCAAATGATAAATTGAATTCGATATCTTGTAAGCTTGATAGTTCTTTAGGGAGTGAATTAGCTTTGATTAATTGACTAGTACTTCCTAGACTTTCTACTTTTTTGGTTTTTATTAAAATTTTGTCAGGATCATCAACAATTATAGTAGGCTATGGATCAGGATGAGCCATGGTATAGTATGTTCTTTTGGAAGCCAGAATTTTAATTTTCAATGAAAAATTCTTAACAACCCTAAAACAACCTTAAGGTGAAAAGATGAGGAAACATGTTTCTTTAAGGTTTATTTTAAAACCGAGGGCTGATTTCCCTAGTGGAGTCGCCAGTATGTTATCACTCCAATAATTCCTAGGGTTGTTATGCTTTTTGTTTAAAGAAATATTGTAGGTAACTATCAACCTACTTTTGAGATTAGGATGTAGCCTTCCTAATGCTCAGAGAGGGCTCTCTCTTTATGATTTAACTTTGTTGATTTTAGTTGACTTTAGGCTAGTTAGGTAAGATTGATTTGGTTTTGATTTTGGTTTGGTTTGGTGGTGGAATTAATGATTCAAATGGATAGGTGTAGGTCTATTTTACATTGGGCTATGGAGTCAATGTATCAAGCAACAGGGCAGAATCAAGTTCTAGAGGAAGTGTTCATAGGGAAAGGTAGGAGAGTAACATAAGATCTTTAGGCTAGATGATGAAGTAGTTTTCAATTGGGATTAAGGAGAAGTTAATGATTCCTCAAACCGGATAATGAAATAAATGAAAAAATTCAATTGGATGGGAGAGCAATTAAGGGTTCTGAGATCTAGATATCAGAAGAAAACATAAAAATGAATAAAAGTTCAGAACAGAGTGTACTTAAAATTTTTTTGCAATAATATTGTTGTTATAACATTTAAATTGGAAAACATACAAGTTAATGGAATACTTAAGGAAAAACATGAACAATAGAGATATAATTCACTAAAGTGGCTCAACAAATGAATCCTGTAATGCAATACCTTTATTACTTGTCATGTCCGTTGACTTGAAAATGGTACAATAAACCCTCAGGTTCTAGATTAATTACAACCATAGAAATGTTCAGGAAAATACACTCAATAATTTGAATTATGAAGTATTTATACAAAAACTAATTAAAATATCCTAAAAATGATTTAGGAATTATTCAAGGAAACTAAATATCTTCATGCAAGAATATAGAGACACATAGGAGACTAAATGTTGTCCCTACTTATTTGGATTTGTTGTTTGTTATTTGATCTTTTGCTGCTTTATCTCTCTAACTGTGTGCTTTACGTTGGCTGCCTTTTTTCTGTTTGAGTGTCCTTTACGCTTTCCTTATATTTAAACCCTACTTTTATATTTATATGTCTGTTATCTTTACTGTTTTACCTTGACTAATTTTTTCCCATGACCTTTGACTGCTCTGTTTTCATCTTAACCTGGACTGCTCTTTTACTTGTTTTACTTTTCACTTTCACAGTAAATCATTTAGTTTCTCCCAAGCCTCATCATCTAGTAATTTGATTTTTACCATTCTGCTGTAAATTTCATCAGCCTATGTGTATTTTGCAAATGTAGGCTTGTTGATAAAGAGATGATTTACCTCATGTTGGAGGTAAAAGAGATTTTCAAATGTCTGATAGAGTAATTTTCCTTTAGGAAATCCTTTCATGGAGGAATTTTTAGACTGTTATTTGGCCACTTCTCTGATCTCCTTGTCATAGTATTCATGCTTCATTAATCTGTCATTTATCATCAAAGGATTATGCAGACCTTTCTACCTAAAAACATCAAATTTCACCATGAATCCGACTATTGCAACCTCCATGTTTTGACACTTATCTTCAAGTTTTGTCATTAGGTTTCTTTTGGAAATTACCTTTCTTACTTCTAAGGTTTTTTTAGTCTTGTCACTTATGCAAATTTCTTCTAATTCCTGTTTGTTCTTGGAATTAAGAAACTTAATGATCTTAGTTGCCTCTTCTGGCTTTTTCCCAAGTTCCTCTTTGAATTTCTGAATGGCTTCACTTGTTGCCTTGATCAAATCCTTTTTCCCAAAGAAAACTCGGATAGATGGCCAAATATCATTAAAAGAGTTAATGATATTGGCCCACAGCTAATGCTTCGCTTGGGCAAGTGGCTCTTTTAGTGTCAATTATTTCTCTAAAATTTGTACTCTATCAATCAATCTATTTGAATTCTGTGTTTCATTCTTATGCTTGCTTATGGAACTCAATTTTATCTATTGGATGTAGATCTCTGGCTTGAACTTCAAATGTCATTTTCCTGTAGTATGCAATGACTTTGGAGCCTTCACTGCAAGAAGGTCATTTGCATCTTCCTAGTCTTGTAATCCAAAGTAGAAAGTAACATGTTCTGGTCACTAGGTATGTGTTTCCAATATTGGGCATAGGTTACTACTTTGAATGCCTCATTCCTGAGTTTGATTTCTTTATACCTTTCCATTATATCTTGTTCTTTGTCAACTGGTTTACTTGATGAAGACACCTCTACACTATGCTGTTTCTGAGTTATTTGTATATTAGAGGTTGAAGGCTGGTGATTTTCCTTTGAAATTATTGGAGGTGCATTTTCTTTAATCCCTGTGTCTGTATCAATGATTTTAATTGTCTTAATTGTTTCTTCTTGTTCAATGACTGGATTCAGCTCCGGAGTTTTCCTGTACATTAATTTGAATTTATTCTAAGTAGTGGTCTGAGCTGAATATGAATGTTCTTCTATTGCTCTCTTGGAGTTTATATCTTGTGGGGATGGAGTTTGCAGGACAAAGCTAGTCTCAACTAGCTTTTCCACCTCTTTAAAAGTATTCTCCAACCACTCTGACTAGTCGGAGTACTTTTCAATCTCTGGCTTAGACCCATGGAAAAAAGGAGCTAATTTAAATTTGACTCTTAGTTTTCTGATAACTCCCAAAGGATCATAATTCCATTTGAAACTTTCATTGAACTTGAGTTCCTTTAAGTAATTTTCTTCCCGTTGACCAAAATTCCTTCTATTGCAAATGAAAGGACCAATATTGTTTTTGATTTTAAACTGTGTTTTATTCTTTGCTGACAGAAAATTCACTTCATCAAAGTTTAGGATCTGCCTAATATATTCAAGTGAAAATAGCCTCATTGGGAGGTGTTTGGGAAGCTTATATGGAGTGAGTTGAAATCCATATACCCTAATTTCAGTGTGGTTCTAGTATAAATACGGGTCTCCTATTCTAATGCGTTCAGACAATTGCAATACTTTCTTACAATTGCAATAAAGTGGGAGTAAATAAAATATGGGGGGTTAATAAATATATATGTGGGATACTTAAAACACAGTAATAATATGAGTTGAAAGGATATCGGGGATGGTTTTTCAATGGCTCCCGATACATTTTGAAACATTTCATACTTAGGATAAGTGGGTTTTCTCATGTTTTTAATGAAAAGAGGAGTTAGTAAGGGGAATTTACTATTCGAATGAAAATATGCTTTTTAACTAGGGAAAGGATTTTTTAGGAAGGAAAAGGGGAGAAATAAAGGGAAAGAGATATTTGACAAGGGAATATGCCTTTTAAGAAAGGAAATTGGATTTTAAGCAAGATGAAGGGGATTTTTGGGAATATTAGTGATATGAAATGACCAATCGATGTTTTCCATGACTTGTGACACTCTTCTACCTACCCATCATTTACCCTAACATTTTTTCTTCATTTATTGGGTGCATTTAAGATTGCTAGCCCTTTTTATTTATTTTTGATAAGAAAACTATCCAATTATAACCTTATTTCTTCCAATGGCTCAGATTAAACTAATGAGCTCATTTTATTCTCTACCTAACTACTAATCGGCCAAGATTAAATGGTTTGGCTAGATCTTTATTCTCTAACTATTAGCATGAAATTTAAAGCATGAATGAATCAAGATTAAACTGTTTGATCATCATGGATTGTGGCATTTTTGACAAGATACACACAATATTATTTTGCAAAGTGAAGTAAAAAGTAGTGGAATTTGAATTTGCATCACTTTTAGGATCTATTTTTATCTCTTTTTGGTGGGTTTCATACTTTGTATTCTTTTTTGATATTTTTCTTTTAGTCTTTTGACTTTTCTTTTAGGACTTACCCTCTTTACATTTTTTAATATGGGAAAAATTTTTCAGAAAGAAAAGTATGTACAATATTACAAGAATAATCATAGTCAATTAAAAATTATGATGCTTATTATTGCGCCAAGAGGCGCATCTACAGCCCAATATGACCCCGATGTCAGGTGGGTCACATCCTCATACAAAATTTCGGCTTAAGTTTTAAATTAAAAATAAAAATAAAAAATAAAAATCGCATTGTGCTAGAACATATATAAATTTCTAATACAATTATGTATTATTTATATAATTTGAATGGATAGTAAATTATATACATGAATTTGAATGGATCATAAATTTACCTTTAACAAAAACAATTACCACATTGAATTTCCAAATTAAATAAAATTTTAAACATCTTTACTCTTTATTAAAATCAATACCATTTCCTAAATCAAAGGAAAAGAGTTAATTCAACACAAAAAATCAAAGTCCAAAATCTTTTAATATTTATTTTAATTAAAAAATTTTAAAATGAATTTATAATTACTCGAGAGCTATGGTAAATAAATAAAAATATATATAAACAATATGTATGGTAAATAAATAAAAATTCTTTTATATTTATTCGATAGACCTTTTTATATTTAAAAAAACTTTTAAAAGAGGATTTATTTAGATGAAGCCTATGGGACGAATACCATGAGACAAATTAATATTGATAACATGGGCCAAATACCATGGGTAAATAAATAAATATAAAAGAGGTATAAACAAATATGATAAATAAATAAATAAATATAAAATAGATATAAAGAGGTATGGTAAATAAATAAATATAAAAGAGGTATAAAGAGGTAAGGTAAATAAATAACAATATATCAAATATTATTATAAATAAAAATCTAATTATATAACAAGCCTATGGGCCAAATACCATAGTAAAGAAAAGGGGTATGGTAAATAAATAAAAATATAAATAAACTAGGGGTATGGTAAGTAAATAAAACCTCTTTTCATATTTACTCCATAATCTGATTTATATTTACGAATATTTATGTTCATTAGTTTACATAACTAAGAAGAAATAGAGAGAGAGAGTGATAAGGGAGAGATGGAGAGAGAGTGTGTATGTTTAGGGGTGAGATAAAGAGACAAAGTAAGATGTATGGAAAGAAGGGGGAGAGAAGAAGTGAGAAGGAGAGAGGGAGGGATATAGTAATGTAGTTGGAGAGAGAGAGGGGTGGAAAGAGAGAGAGAAAGAAAGGGATGTGGGAAGAGAGAGGATTAGAGAGAGAGAGAGAGATATGGGGGAAGAGAGAGGATTGGAGGGAAAAGAGAGAGAGAGAGGTGGGAGAGAAAGGGAGAGAGAGGAGGAGAGTGATGGGGGAAGAGAGCGTATTGGAGAGAGAGAGAGAGAGAGAGAGAGAGAGAGAGAGAGAGAGATCAGGGAAGAGAGAGGGATTTAGGGGAGAGAGAGAGAGAGAGGAAGGAAGAGAGAGAGGACTTGAGAGAGAGGAGGAGAGAGGGATCGATAAGAGAGATGGAGTTGGAGGGGGAGAGATGTAGGAAATAAGAAATATAGAGAGTGAGAAGTGGAGAGAGAGAAGGAGTGACAAGGGAGAGACATAGAGAGAGCGTGTATGTTTGGGGCTGAGATAAAGAGACAAATAAGGAGAGATGGAGATAAGGGGGGAGAAGGAGATATAAGGAGAGAGGGAGGGATATAGTAACATAGTTGGTGGATGAAGAGAGAGAGAGAGGGAGAGAGAGATGGGAGAGAAAGGGAAAGAGACGAAGGAAGAGAGAGGATGTGAGAGAGTGGAGAGAGGGAGGGAAAGAGAGATGGACTTGGAGGGGGAGGGGGAGAGAGGTAAGAAGAAATAAATAGAGAGAGAAAGATGGAGAGAGAGAAAGTGAGTGAGTGATAAGGAAGATGGAGAGAGAGGGAGAGAGGGGGAAGATAGAGATATAGATGGAAGGTGAATATAGGGAAGAAGAGAGAGATGGGGAGAGGAGGGGATTGACAAAGAGATTGATATATATGGATTGTGAGAGTGTGTGTGTTTAGGGGGGTGAGATAGAGAGACAGAAAAGAAGAGATGGAGGGGGATATAGATATGGATGGAGGGTGGAGAGAGGGAGGAATATTTCTCACATTAGATGGATTTACAAGTGGAGATGGTGATTTCTAATCCTATTTGATTATTTGCACTAGATGCATCGATTTTAGTGTAGATATTTATTTCTAATGATATTTTATTACTTGCACTAGATGCATTGATTTCAATGTAGGTGGTGATTTCTAATACAATTTGATTGCTTGCACTGAATTTGTTGATTTCAATTTAGATGTTGATTTATAATTATATTTGATTACTTGCACTAGATGAATTGGTTTCAATGTAGATGATTTCTAATCCTATTTGATTGTTTTCACTAAATGCATTGATTTCAGTGTAGATGGCGATTTCTAATCCTATTTGATTTATTTGAGTAAATGCACTAATTTTAGTGTAGATGTTGGTTTCTAGAGAGAGAGAGAGAGAGTGATAAGGAAGATGGAGAGAGAGGGAGAGAGGACAAAAGGAGGAAAGAGAGATATCAATGGGGGATAGGGAGAGAAGGGGAAGATAGAGATATAGATGGAAGGTGAAGAGAGGGAAGAAGAGAGAGATGGGGAGAGGGGGTGATTGAAAAAGAGATTGATATATATTGAGTACGAGAGCGCATGTGTTTAGGGGGTGAGATAGAGAGACAAAAAATAATAGATGGAGGGGGATATAGATATGGATGGAGGGTGGAGAGAGGGAGGAATATTTCTCGCACTAGATGGATTGATATAAGTGGAGATGGTGATTTATAATCCTATTTGATTATTTGAACTAGATGCATCGATTTTAGTGTAGATATTTATTTCTAACGATATTTGATTACTTGCACTAGATGCATTGATTTCAGCATAGGTGGTGATTTCTAATACAATTTGATTGCTTGCACTGAATGTGTTGATTTCAATTTAGATGTCGATTTATAATTATATTTGATTACTTGCACTAGATGACTTAATTTCAATGTAGATGATTTCTAATTCTATTTGATAGTTTGCACTAAATGCATTGATTTCAGTGTAGATGGTGATTTCTAATCCTATTTGATTTCTTTGAGTAAATGCATTGATTTCAGTGTAGATGTTGGTTCCTAGAGAGAGAGAGAGAGAGAGTGAGTGATAAGGAATATGGAGAGAGAGAGAGAGAGGACAAAATGAGGAAAGAGAGATATTAGCGGGGGAGAGGGAGAGAAGGGAAAGAGAGGGAAGAAGAGAGAGATGGGGAGAGAGGGTGATTGACAAAGAGAATGATATATATGGAGTGCGAGAGCATGTGTGTTAAGGGGGGTGAGATAGAGACAAAAAAAAGGGATGGATGGGGATATAGATATGGATGGAGGGTGGAGAGAGGGAAGAATATTTCTTGCACTAGATGGATTGATTTAAGTGGAGATGGTGATTTATAATACTATTTGATTATTTGCACTAGATGCATCGATTTTAGTGTAGATATTTATTTCTAATGATATATGATTACTTGCACTAGATGCATTGATTTCAGTGTAGGTGATGATTCCTAATACTATTTGATTGCTTGCACCGGATGTGTTGATTTCAATTTAGACATCGATTTATAATTATATTTGATTGCTTGCACTAGATGCATTGATTTCAATGTAGATTATTCCTAATACTATTTGATTGTTTGCACTAAATGCATTGATTTCAGTGTAGATGGCGATTTCTAATCCTATTTGATTTCTTTGAGTAAATGCATTGATTTCAGTGTAGATGTTGGTTTCTAATCTTATTTGATTGATTGCATTAGGTGCATTGATTTCAACGTAGAAGTTATTTTCTAATCTTATTTGATTGCTTGCATTAAATGCATTGATTTCAATGTATATGTTGATTTATGATTTGATGTAATTGGATATATGACGGTACATTAATATTAAAGTGATTGGATTAACAATATGCATTGATTTTAGTGTAAGCACAAAAAGTTATTAACAATGTAGATTGATTTTTGTGTTAGAGTAATTTAAGCTATTAATATTGGAGAGCAAGAGAGACAAGGTATCATGTTTACTACAACAGATCGAGCTAAAGATTTAAATGGTTTATGATTTAAATTTTCTTTTTCATATAATCGATATGAAAAGATAACAAAACTAACAAGGGAGGAAATAAGGATAGTAGAAGAAAATAGTTTGAGATTGATTGTAACATGAGTACGCTCTTATTATTCACATTTCCTATCTTTCAACACAATTATTGTCACTTTGCATTTAAAAAAAATATTTCATCATTTTCCATCATTATAGTTATTAACAATAATTAGCATCTCAACAAACTGAGGTAACTAAGAAAATTTAAAACTAAAATGACCAAGTTAATCTCAGAAATATTTAGCATATTTAAAATGATTATATTAATATTTGATATATTTACATATCACTGATAAAATAAATCATATCTTTGATAGATTTTCCTTGGCAGCACATGACTGAAACCAGCCTAGATCCATCTTACATCTCAAAAGTTTACAAAAATTTTAATAATCTGAAAAATGTGACGTTGATGCCTCCTACTGGAACCGATCTAGATCCATCTAACTCTGGATCTATCATGCGCCGAGAGGGATCAAATCTCTCGAGGTGAAAACCTTTCCTCAAGTTTTGCACTCAAAAAATAGGTTTGCACCTCGAGATATTTGATCCCTCTCGGCGCATGATAGATCCAAAGTTAGATGGATCTAGGCTGGTTATAGGAATCTAAAATTGGCTACACTTGGGGATGAAATTTCCTGGTGAAATGTCAAGAACTTTGAGATCAGTAGCCTTGGAACTTTGACTGTGCTTGCCTTGAAGCAGTTTTCTGAGCTCTCCTTTATTCATACTTATGATTTTATACCTTTCAAAGCTTAGGGCTTTCTCTTTAGGCTTCAATTTCAAAATATAGTCATCCAATCCAATATAAAATTTGCAATGGTATTTACAATGAGAAAAGTAAACAAGTGAATTAATGGTTAATCTGGAAAAACGTAATTCTTCAACATTCAAACATTGACTGGTCCACCTACTAGATATGATCCATCTAAATCCTTTAAGAAAAATGCATTATTGCCTCTGTAACCATAAATGATGTATGGGCCTTTCCAAAGAAAATCAAATTTACCATGTTTCCATTTATCTTCTCTTCTAGAATCCCATTTGAGTACTTTATCACCTATGTAAAAATCATCTTATTTTATTTTCTTGTCAAAAATATTTTTGATTTTATCTTGGATAACTTGTGATTTGACATAGACTTCTTCTCTTGTTTACTGCAAATTTATTGTCTGATTTATCCTTCTCTGGCTATCATTTAGTTCTACTTTTAGCTCTTCGATTATTTTCATCAGTGTCACTCCTAGAGAGGATTGAAAAAAATAATCCATCCCATATACTAGTTGATAGGGAGATGCACCAATGGATTTATTTGTGGTGAGTCTGTCTACCCATAAGGCCTTGAATAACCTTTTGTTCCGGGTTTTTCTGTTATCTTCTAACAGTTTCTTGATAATATTATCCAAGATCTTATTTTAGGATTCTATAAGTCCATTACCTTGAGGGTAATAGTTAGTGGAATGGCCAAGGTTGATGTGGTATTTTTTACAGGAGTCAATCATTTTCTTAGATTTGAAAGAAACTGCATTATCAGTAATGAGATTTTGTGGGCATCCAAATCAAGAAAGGATATTGTTTTCAAGGAACGAGATAATAACAACATCAGCGGCATGTCTAGAAGGAATGACTTCTATCCACTTTGTATTTTAATCAGTGGCTGTCAAAATCTATTTATGCTTGGCAGAGGAGGGTGGGTGAATTCCACGAATAAAGTCTAAACCCCATTACTGAAATGGCATTTCTGTAGAGATGGGTTTGAGGGTAAAGGCAATAGCATTTTCTTCCCTTCAAATATCTAGCATTTGTGATAGGAGGTCACATACTTTTTAACATCTACAAAAAGAGTGGGCCAATAAAATCCCGACCTCAAGATTTTATCAGCAGTTGATTTCTAATAAAGGTGTCCTTCACAGTCACCTGTATGAAACTCTTGCATAACTTTATCAGCTTCATCTTTTAGTAAATAGTTTGATAGAATGCCACCATGATCTTTCCAAAATAAATAATTATATATGATACAATATTTCATTGATTTTAAATTTAAGAATCTATCTTTAGTTCTAGACAAACCAGGAGGAGCTTGTAGGTTAATTAAAACAAATATGATATCTGCATACCAAGGTGAATCTAAAAAAGCTTCACTAATCTGTGGAGTCACCATCTCTTCCTAATCATCTATTATTGCAATGAAATTTATATCTAAGGCTCGATACTTTGATTCAACCATAAATTTGGCTAAACCTTATCCTTTAATCAACTTAGTAGGCTTTATTTCAATGTCATATTCCAATTTAGTGGCAATCCATTTGCCTCCCTTTCCATCAGGCCCATTCTGAGTCAAAATTTCCTTTACTACTGAATTTGGAACATATTCAATTATGTGTGATTATAAAATATAAACTCTGAAATCTTTAATAGCCTTCACTAAAGAAAGTTATTGTTTTTCCATTATGTTGTAATTTAGTGTTGCATCTCTTAGGGATTTGCTGAAAAAAGAAATGGGTTGTTCATAACGCTGATAATTATTTTGCAACAGGACTACTGCAATGGTATGTTCTGAAGAAAAATAAAAAATTATAAAAGATTTTTTGAAATCATGACTTATAAGGACTGGTGTTTTTGTAAGGGATTTTTTGATTGCTTCAAATGATTTTTTACCCTCTACTATCCATTTAAGTGTTGAATATTTCTTTAACATGTTATTCAACTCTCTAATTAGTTCTTCTAAATTAGAAATGAATCTTCTAAGAAAGTTTATTTTACCTAAGAATGCCTGTAATTCCTTGATGTTTCTAGGATGAATTATGTTTAAAATTTCCTCTACTGTACATGGATCTATCCTAATTCCCTATTTTGAAATTATGTGTCCTAAGAGTTTACCTTCTTCATGTCCAAAGAGATAGTGTTATATCATCTAGATAAATAACTAGAAATTCATGAATCTCCTTGGAAAAAGCTATGTCCATAGCTCTTTGGAATGTAGCTCCCACATTCATCAATCCAAAGAGCATTTTCAAATACATGAAAGTTCCCCATGGAGTGGTAAATGCAATATTTGCTTGATCTTCAGGCTGAACTAAGTTTTGATTGTACCAAGAGAATCCATCAAGAAATCAAATTTTGGATGACCCTACTACCCCCTTTAGAATATGGTCCATTATGGGGAGAGGATAGTTTTCTTTTAGTGACACTTTGTCTAAGTTTCGAAAATAAACACAGAGTCTGATTTCCACTATTTTCTTTCTAGTGGGAAATAAGTTTGAGACCTAGTCAGAATGTCTAATATGGGCTATGATTTGTGCCTCATACATCCTTTTTACTTATTTTTCAATCAAAGGCATAAGAACTGGATTAATTCTCCTAAGATTTTATTTAAATGGTTTCTGATTTTATTTGATGGGTATTTTATGTTGGATTATGATGGTGTCATAAGACTTGAGGTCTTCATAACTTTAGGCTAACACATCTTGAAATTCTTTAAACAAAATTATGTATTTCAACTTTTCTTCTGGAGGTAATTCTTTGGATAATTTGATGAATTTGGGTTTTTTTTTTTCTGTTCCTATGTTACATTCTTCTATGTCTGACCTTAAGGGTTCCATTTTTTATTTTCTAGCTACATCATTGGAATAAAAGATATCTTCTAATTGGGATAATCCCTTAGTCAAAAATTTATCTTTAAGGTTCAAAATTTCTAATTCAACATTTGTTATTTCTTCTATTTCTACAGTTTTTAAATTATCTATTTCAACTCCAGTGAATTTAGATGGTTCAGTTCTATCTAAATAATTTACATCTAACACACTATTTATTGTGTAATCTACTGTACAATCAATATCTATATTACAATTTTGGAATTCTCCCTTAGCATTCATAAAATTGTAGATTTGAGAATCTTGTGAAAAAATCTGCCAATATTTCAAATTATTTGGTATAGTAGGCCTATGTCTTACCTCTGTAGTGTATTGGTGATTTGGCTGAAAAGGAAATCTACATGTACTGGAAAAAGTAGCCAAACTGTGTGCTTGCATGTTCTGTTTCCTTGGAATAACAACAAAGTCAGTTTCAAGCAACTCTTTAATAAGATCTAGAATAGTTTCTCTGTATTGGTTTAGTCTAGGATTATTCACAGAAAAATCTCCTTTGATTTGTTTTATCATTAATTCTAAATCTCCCATGATAGAAACTCTCTTGGCTCCTAGTTTTCTAACAATATGCAATCCTAATATTAAAGCTCCATACTCTGCCATGTTATTTGTACATTTAAAGTTCAACCTAAAGGCATGACCTCTAGAATGATTATTTTCCATGTTATGAATCCAAACTCCTGCTCCTCCTCCTAATCTGTTCACTGAACCATCGAAATCTAAGTGCCGCATAGATTCATGAAATATATTGTCACTATCAACTTCTTTATGTTTCTGTTGTAATGCTATATTTTTATTTGTGCCATTGTCTTAATTACATAAGATGAAAGAATCCATATCAGAATTTACGGAATAAATAAGATAATTCTATGGTTGTTCTGCATTACTTAACATGTATTTCATTAAAGTTTCTCTGTAAATCTTTTTGGGCTGACCAAATACTAAAATTAGAGCATAAGACATGTCTAACTATAGTGATCCCTGTATTTTTTCTCCCCCTGAGCGAGATAATAACATTCCATAATTTGGAGGGATATCAACAACTACAATATCCATGACAATAATATTGGTTGGGTATTGGACTAAAGTGACACACAAGTATTTTGTCAAGCCAAGAAATTTAACTTTACTATAATTAGAAGAGAAAATATCTTTGTATGGTTTGGTGATATCTAGATTCAATGTTTCCATGATAGGTTTTTGCATTAAGTTGTGGGATGCTCCTGAATCTAATATAGCATTGTGTAAAATATTATCATGAATACTCAAGCTAATGTAAAATGGAGGAAAACCACCTTCTTGATGTTTACCATTTACCTCAGGACCAAATTGTAATTCTAGCTGGTCATCATTCATATTAACAGAATTTTCTCCTTCATTTATGTTCAGTGTTTCAATGATTTGCGCATTGTATAAATCATTCTTCACTAGCTCTGTTAAAGGAACCAATATTTTCAATTTGGCTATTTTAGTTTGGATATTAAATGGTACTTGAGTCTTTCCTAACTGAATGATTTATTCTTTACCAATTGTAGTTTGAGTGTTTTTATCTTTTTTATCAGCAATTGGTATTTCAATCTGAGTTTCCAGTATTTTATTTTCAATTTTCTTCTCTAGAATAGTTTGAGTTGTAGTTGTAGCTTTGGAAACATTTGTTATTTGAGTTTTAGCTGAAGTTTTAGCAGTAGATGAAGTTTCAGTAGGTGTAATATCTATAATTTTTGGACTAGTTAAAATTTGTGGAGTGGAAGTTTTCAGAGCTGGATTGGAATTTTTCTAAATTTAACTATAATTTTTCTCAGTTGAACTAGAATTTTTTTGAGTTTCTCTAGGGAGAATTTGTAGCACTTTGGACATAGGAACTTGTACTGTTTTCTTGGTTTGAGTTTGACATGTTTTCTTAGTAGGAGCTTCTGTATTTATCTTACTTCTAAGGTTATACTGCTTGTCAACTTCATTAATTGCAAATTCATAACCTTGTTTATAATCAAAAGACTCCCCATATTCTAACTGTAATTGTTGTAGCATGTATAATTCTTGTTCTTCCTTGGTAAGAAAAAATGTATTATCATCATTTATTCCCATTAATTTAATTTTGGTGTCTTGATCATCATCATCATTTTGTTGGGAAATTTTTGCATAGTTTTCTTGGAAAGGTGGTCTAATCAATTGATCAAGTGTTGTTTCTTTTGATTTACTAGTGTTGGTATTATTCCCAAAATTTGGATTTATGATTTGAGGACCTTGTTGTTGATTATCCCATTGTGGTTTTCTTTCGATATTTTCTAATCTATCCATTATTATTTCCATAATATTTGCTAAAAATTATATATTACTGTTTCACATGGATGGTTCATCCTTAATGGTTATTGTTCTTTCATTTCTCATTCTAGCTCTTTTAGCTAACAAGTTATCTTCTACACTAACTGCATTGCTTTGCATTTGTTCTAATGTTTTTGGTTTTCTTTCTCTCAATTGATATGAAATATCTGTATCAAAAACATTGAGAAATTTGATTAAAGCTAGATCTGGTGGGGGTTTGATATTTGCTGGAATAGCATTATAGATGCTATTGAAACTAGTACAATAATCCTAAACTGATTCATTAGGAGCTCTTCTAATGTTTTCATATTCAGACAATATTTGTAAAAAAATTTCCTTTCTTTCCCATCTATTAGTAAATAATTGATGAAAAGAAGCTAAATTAGCTATATGATTGGCAGGTAAAGATTTAAACAATTTCTTTACGTCTACTAATGTTTGGGAAAACAATCTCATTTGAACATCAACTTCATCAATTTCATGTAATTCAAAGTAATTAGTCATTTTTTATACATGTTGTTGGGCAGTGTATTGACCAGCACCATCAAATTGAAGAAGTAGCGGAAGTGATAGAAGATGAACTTGAAGTGTTTGGAGATGGAAATAAAACTCTAGGTTGAAGAGGAAGCTTGGGGATGAGTGATTCAGTAGAATGAAGTGTAGTGGAAATAATATATGATGTCGTAATAAATAAAGATGAATTTACACTCTGAAGGAATGGTAGAATGCTTAGGGGTATAAGTAGATAAAGGAACTAATTCAACAGAATGTGGAAAATAGGCTTCATCAATATCTTTAATCAAAGTTGCGGTCAAAGCATCAAGTTTATCAAAAGGTTCTAGAGCTTTTTGATCTGAATCAAGTGAAACGGTCTGCTTATTTGTTTCAATAAATTGAATGAAATTAGGATCTATTACACTATCATAGATTGAATTTTCAGATTTGGTTCTAAATAAACAATTTTCAAATGATAAATCTAATTCAATATCTTGTATGCTTGATAATTCTTTAGGGAGTGAATTAGCTTTGATTACTTGACTAGTACTTCCTAGACTTTCTACTTTTTTGGGTTTTCTTAAAATTCTATCAAGATCATGAATAGTTATAGCAGGCTATGGATCAGGATGAGCCCTGGAATAGTATGTTCTTTTGGAATCCATAATTTTAATTTTCAATGAAAATTTCTTGACAACCCTAAAACAACCTTAAGGTGAAAAGATGAGGAAAAATGTTTCTTTTAAGGTCTATTTTAAAACTGAGGACTGATTCCCCCATTGGAGTCACAAGTATGTTATCACCCCAATAATACCTAGGGTTATGATTTTTGTTTAAACAAATATTATAGGTAACTATCAACCTACTTTTGAGATAAGGATGTAGCCTTCCTAATGCTCAGAGAGGGCTCTCTCTTTATGATTTAACTTTGTTGTTTTTAGTCGATTTTAGGCTAGTTAGGTAAGATTGATTTGGTTTTGATTTTTCTTTGGTTTGGTGGTGGAATTACTAATTTATATGGATAGGTGTAGGTCTATTTTCCATTGGGCTATGGAGTCAATATATCAAGCAATAGGGCAGAATCAAGCTCTAAAGGAAGTGTTCACAGGGAAAGGTAGTAGAGCAACATAAGATCTTTTAGGCTGGATGGTGAAGTGGTTTTCAATCAGGATCAAGGAGTAGTTAAGGATTTCTCAAACTAGATAATGAAAGAAATGACAGAGTTAAAACAAAATGGGAGAGTAATTAAGGATTATCAGATCTGGATATCAGAAGAAAACATAAAAATGAATAACAGTTTAGAACAGAGTGTACTTAAACAATTTCTGGAATAATATTCCTGTTATAACATTTAAATTGGAAAACATACAAGTTTATGGAATACTTAAGGAAAAAAATGAACAATAGAAAGATACTTTACTGAAGTGGCTCAACACATGAATCCTGTAATGCAATGCCTTTATTACTTTTCCTATTTGCTGACTTGAAAATGGTATGATAAACCCTCAGGTTTTAGTTCAATTACAACTATAGAAATGTTGAGGAATCCACACTCAATGCTTCGAATTATGAAGTATTTATACAAAAAATATTACAAAATATCTTAAAATTGATTTAGAAATTATTCAAGGAAAAATAAATATCTTCATGCAAGAAGATAGAGACACCTAGGATACTAAATGCTAGTTGTCCCTACTTATTTGGATTTGTTGTTTGTTCTTTGAGACTAAATGCTAGTTGTCCCTATTTTATCTCTCTCGATGTTTGCTTTACGTTGGCTTTCCTTTTTTTGTTGAGTGTCCTTTAAACTGTCTTTATCTTTAAACTCTACTTTGATCTTTATCTGTCTGTTATCTTTATTGTTTTACCTTGAATACTTTTTACCTGTGACCTTTGACTGCTCTATTTTCATATTTAGCATGGACTGCTCTTATACATGTTTTACATTTCACATTCACAGTAAATCATTTAGTTTCTCCCAAGCCTCATCATATGGTAATTTTATTTTTACCATTCTCCTGTAAATTTCATCAACCACTATGTATTTTGAAAATGTAGGCTTGTTGATAAAGAGATGATTTACCTCATGCTGGAAGTAAAAGAGATTTTCAAATGTCCGATAGAGTACTTTTCTTGTAGGAATTCCTTTCATGGAGGAATTGTTGGAATATTCTTTGGCCACTTCTCTGATCTTCTTGTCATAGTTTTCATGATTCATTAATCTATCATTGATCACCAAAGGATTATGCAGACCTTTCTGCCTTAAAACATCAAATTTCACCATGAATCTGGTTATTGCAAGCTCCATGTTTTGACACTTATTTTCAAGCTGTGTCATTAGGTTTCTTTTGGAAATTACCTTTATTACTTCTAGGATTGTTTCAGTCCTATCACTTATGAAAATTTCTTCTAATTCCTATTTATTCTTGGAATTAGGAAACTTAATGATCTCAATGGCCTCTTCTGGCTTTTCCCCAAGTTCTTCTTTGAATTTCTGAATGGCTTCACTTGCTGCCTTGATCAAATCCTTCTGCTCAAAGATAACTTGGATAGATGGCCAAATATCATTAACAAGGTTAATTATATTGTCCCACAACTGCTATTTTTCTTGGGCAAGTGGCTCTTTTAGTGTCAATTCTTTCTCAAAAATTTGAACACTGTCAGTCAATATGATTGACTTATGTGTTTCATTATTATGCATGATTTGTATCAACATTTTTTCATCCTCTAGAATTTTTATTTGTTCTTTGAGTCTATTTATTTTAGTAGTCTGTATTGACATGTCCTGCATGGATTTAATCAGATTACCTGCCTCATCACTAGGATGAGCTGCTGCTATTGGTTAATCTATTGCTGATGTAGTTGTTGATGTTGAAATTTTTGTAACCACTATAACTGCTATTTCCACTGGAGCTGCTGAAGCAGAAGGAACTGCTATAGTAACTGTAGGAATATAAGTGACAGGGATTGCTTCCATGCTGGCCTTTTTCTCTTGCACCCATTTATCCATCTCATTATCCATATCTTTAAGTTGAGTTGTCAATTGAATGATAAGATTCATCATTTCATCTTTTTATCCTTCATTCTCAAGAACTTCTTTTGCTTGTGGATGTTCAGTAGGAGGCAATGTTAGTTTTTTTCCAATGCAAGAATGTCTGCATTCTTTTTCTTGATGAGATATTCTGCTACATTGATGTTGTTGGGATTATATCCTACCTCTATAACCAATTATTCAAGTGATTTTATTCTGCTATCCTCGGCTTGTGTGGAAGCCTTCTCTAGTTTTAACTGACCTTTGATATTCTCTAGAGAATTTTCTAATTCCTAGACACTCATATCTTTGTTGGTCATTGTGGAGTATATCATTTCTCAAGCTTGATTATGTAACTAAATTTGATCTATTGGATGTAGATATTTGGCTTGAACTTCAAATGTTGTTTTTATGTAGTCTATTGATGACGTTGGAGCCTTCACTGTTGGCTGCAAGAAGGTCATCTGCATCTTCCTAGTCTTGTAATCAAAAGTAGAAAGTAACATGTTATGGTCACTAGGTGTCTATTTCCAATATTGGGCATAGGTTACTGCTTTCAATGCCTCATTCCTGAGTTTTATTTCTTTATAAATTTCCATTATAAATTGTTCATTGTCAACTGATGCATTTGATGAAGACATCTCTACATTGTGTTGTTTCTGAATTATTTGTGTATTAGAGGTTGAAGGCTGGTGAGTTTCCTCTTAAATTGTTGGAGGTGCATTTTCTTTAATCACTGTGTCTGTATCAATGATTTCAATTGTCTCAATTGTTTCTTCTTGTTCAACTATTGGATTTAGCTTGGGCTTTTTCCTATACATTAATTTGAATTGAGTCTTAGTAGTGGTTTGAGCTGAATATGAACCTTCTTCTCTTGCTCTCTTGGAGTTTCTATCTTTTAGAGATTGATTTTGTAGGACAGAGCTAGTCTCAATTGGTTTCTCCACCTCTTTAAAATTATTCTCCAACCACTCTGACTGGTTGGAGTACTTTTCAATCTTTGGTTTGGACTCATGGAAAAAAGGATTTAATTTAAATTTGACTCTTAGCTTGTTGATAAATCCCAAAGGATCATAATGCCATTTGAAACTTTCACTAAACTTGAATTCCTGTAAGTAATTTTCTTCTTGTTGGCCAAAATTCCTGATATTGCAAATGAAAGGAACAATCCGGTGTTTGATTTTAAACTGTGTTTTCTTCTTTGTTGACATAAAATTCACTTCATCAAAGTTTAGGATCTTCCTGATATAATTAAGTGCAAATAACCTCATTGGGAGTTATTTGGGAAGCTCATATGGAGTGAGTTAACATCCATATACCCTAATTTTGGTGTGGTTCTAGTATAAATACCAGTCTCGTTTTCTACTATGTTCAGAAAACTGCAATACTTTCTTTATTTCTTCACTGATCCTAGGTTCACTGCTACTGCTTAGCATATTGACAATTGGATGAATAAATGAATGAATGAAATCCTTGTAAGTAAATTATGTGGAATATTTCATGATTAAGGAAGTCTAGAAGACTACTGATTGGGGGTTACCCTCAATGTCTAGTTTTTGAAGGCTAGCTGCAAACCTTTCAGATTGGAAGTATAGAAATAAATGAAACAACACTGAAGAATATTTAAACACTCCTTCTTCTGTTAATTTAACTAGTTGCTCACATATGACATTTGATAAGTATTGAAAAAAATTAAATGTAAAATATGGAGGCTGTCCTAGGCAGAAAATAGATATAAAACCTAGGATTGAAGCATCTACATACCCATCTCTAAAGTATCCTAATATAAAAGACAACATTGTGACAATATTCCTGGCTATTTTTGAGAAAATTGAGGTTGAATGAGGGTTATTATTTGGGGTTTCAACTGATGAAGGCAAGAAGGTTTGGAATATTTTAGACCTCTTTGGAAAGTCAAGCTTCAGGTATAATTCAATGAGGATTTCAATTGATAGAGGGGCTTCATTAGGTTTGGGTTAGATTTGCAACATATGATTTATTGATTTTGCAGTAATTGTGAACAAAGTCTCTCTATTCATGGTTATCAGGGCTCTTTCATTAGGAATATAATTTATTTGATCGAGCCTGATAATCTCTAGGAAGTGGAAGGTATGGGGAAGGATGTACTTGGGTAAATTTGATTCCCAAAGGAAAATATGATCAGCCTGGTCCATGGATTTATCATGGCTCCAGCAGTGGATGTCCAAGAGGTTGAAATCAGTGACTGTGTCACTGATTTTTAAGTCTTTTTCTGCAAGGAGGGTATGTTCAACATCAACAACAGGAGGTTGTAGGGGATTAACTGTCACAATTCCCTAGGAAGCCATTTAATTTCTTCAATTAATTAATTTATTACTTTCTGTCTTAAGAAATGGCTTTCGATGCTTAGGAATACCTTGAAATGGATTTTTCAATTTGCAGAGAAGGTCCTGGAGGCAATAGGGGCTTTCCTGGTCTTTATAAAGCTTTAGGCTAAGTCGACACCGTCTTTTGGTAGTAAAGGCTTGAATTCTGGTGTGAAATATCCTGAAAACAAGTTGGCAAAGCTTTTTGTACACAAATCTGAATATAAATGGTGAAAAAGGCTTTTAAGATGGTCTTTATTGTTTTTGACCAACAATGGTTAAAATTATTGCGCGGGGTTAAATTGAAATGGCAAGGTGGTTTCATCATACAACTCGGATGATGGATTGGCGGTTATCGCATTGTGAAAAGCGAATTGGTGATTTTTAGTTGAGGGATGCGATACAATGTGGATCTGCCACATAGCTAGGGAGAGAGGGTGCGAAACCACCCTTTTCTCAACCCCCCTGTGGATTTAAAGTTTGGGTAGTTGGGGGTGCGATAACTATCATTGGCCATTGGGTCAAAGGAATGGAGATCTAACAGATAAATGAATAGGAGAGATTTGATAGGTGGGATTGGGATTTAATATATTTAGGTCAGGGAATATTATATAAAGAGGAATTGGACAATATATTAAAATTGAAGGGTTTTTAACATATGTGATGGGTTATAATATAAGTGGGGTATGAGTATATGATCAATGGGATTATAAAATAACAAAGTGAGATTATTCTATTGTCCTTGTCTTGTGAGGAAGCCTTCTCTAGTTTTGACTGACCTTTGATATTCTCTAGAGAAATTTGTAATTTCTAGACACTCATAGCCTTTTTGTTCATTGTGGAGTATATCATTTCT
This sequence comes from Pinus albicaulis, assembly GCA_034641835.2. Taxonomy (NCBI): domain Eukaryota; kingdom Viridiplantae; phylum Streptophyta; class Pinopsida; order Pinales; family Pinaceae; genus Pinus; species Pinus albicaulis. The sequence continues at coordinate 826,881,134 of CM076579.1, read as the reverse complement.
CCTGCTTTCTTATGGAACTTAATTTTATCTATTGGATGTAGATATTTGGCTTGAACATCAAATGTTGTTTTTCTATAGTCTGCTGCTGACTTTGGAGCCTTCACTGTTGGCTATAAGAAGGTCATATGCATCTTCCTAGTCTTGTAATCAAAAGTAGAAATTAACCTATTCTGGTCATGTTGTGCTATGCAACAACTCCCCCCCATTTTTATTTTCAAAATAATCTAGAGATTTGATAAATAGAAATAGGAACCCTTCTTAAAAATGTGTTTTTCATTTTAGATAAAAAATAAAAAATCCAATAACATTATTGATTTTATTAAATAAAAATAATAATAATAATAATAAAACATCCTTGAAAATACCCTATCACAAATCACATCCCGCATAATCTTTTCTCATTAAAAGATAAGTAACAAAACAATGAAATCATGATTTTGCGATCTACGATCAGAGTTTCGAAAGCGACAGATTAAATCACACATCACGAATATATGTTTAAAACCTTAAGAAAAATTTAATAAAGTTCCGATATTGCGACAACTATGATTTTGTGATATTCTGATACTGCAATTTTGCGATTTCACAATATCACGAAATCACATATCGCATAAGCAAAATGTAATACACTTTATAAAGATAGATTCAAAGGGCACAATGCGATAGATTTGACATGTTTCAAATAAAGGTTTTACGTGAAATAAATCATGTCATAAACGATTAAGTGTGTTTCATCATCCCAATGCAAATAATTATTTTTTGGTTACGGATAATTAATGGAACAACTGCTTGCCGGATATTTTCTTTTCGAATTGGTCATTTCAAATATATCTTCCATCATTTGATCATTACTCTATTTTAATAGGGATTTTCCTTCAAGACATGTCCATGCGCAAAGTGATGCAAAAGCACAAACAGACTGTTGCAGAAGAGGAATACACAAAAATTTCGTCGATAGTCTTAGATACAATCTGCACTGCCAATGGAGGTGCTACAAAGTGGCAAGCTATCTATACCATTCTCGAAGATGAAGAACCTGAAGTAGTGGAGATCAAAGCAACTGTTGATGATGCAAGACCCTCAAATTTATTGTTCAAAGATATTGCATGTTCCTTCCTTCATAGAATAGTGGCAAGGGCCACTCTTTTACCATATATCGGCATGATTATGTGGGTACGAACAATTCAAAAATCAAGGACAGAAAATTAAAAACTGCTAAGAATGAGATCTTAGGTTCTTTCAGAGCTGAATATTTGAAAGCCATGTACAAGCTACCTGACCCACAAGATATCTATGATAATAGATTTGTTGAGAAATTTGCAAAGAACAATGAGGATCCTTTCAAGACAATCCAAGGTTGGAGGAAACTGGATAACAATTTCAAACATGAGAAATCAGGTATGTACCCTATTGCCTCACTGGAAAATCCCTACAATTTTGCAGCCGTGATGCTATGCAGATTATATGATCTCCCTGATAATACAAAATTCTCCATAAATTGGCTTCCCCTGATTGATTCTTGTGTTAACTCCCACATTATGAATTGGGAAACCATTCTTTCTGAAAATATAGCTAAAGAAATTAATGAATATCACCAGACAAGAGATTCTTCCTCCAAACCCATCCCCCATTTGGTTCAAGAAAAGGATGATAAGATCATGCAGCTAGAGCAGCAACTAGATGAAGAAAGGAGCAGTTTGAAGCAGAAGGTAGAGTATCAACTCCTCAAATTTCAACAAGATATGGAAGTGCTTAAGATAAGTCATGAAAATGAATTATCTAGCAAAAACACACTGATTAAAGAATTGAGAGAAGAGCTTACAAAATATGAAGTTATTCCTACTACAGGGGAACTCATAAAAGAAGCATTGGCATTAAATGCCTTACTCTCAAAACAACAAAACTTGTTTATATTACAAATGTCAGACGCAATCCCACACTTGGAAATCAGTGAACAGTTGATCAATACAGTCATTGACCATAGAATTGAGTTTAATGAACTCAATACTAAAATTTTTGATTATATTGAATGGCAGGATTCAGAGGAAGGGAGAAAGGCAAGTCTCCCAAAGATCAAACAAACTTTTAAATATATCCTTTTTACTGAATGGGATGCATAGGTAGAATAGGCAGAGTTGGCCATAGTCAGATCAGTAGGTATATCAAAGAATATGGTCAAAATGATTAACCACATGTTGCATACCTCTAGTTTGATTAAAGAAGGAAATCAAAAATCGATTCCTGATATCATAAATTTAGATCAAAGTTGGAATAACACAAGTCAACTATAAGAAGAAATTCTTACACAATTGAAGAAGACTGATTGGGAATCATATTGGCAGTTACTGGTTAAACTGCATAGTCCAGTAATCACATTGAATTTCTCTCTAGATTCCATACAAAAAATGCAGCCACTTTTACAGTATGCTATATTTACTGGGCAAATGAAGACACGGTTCGGGAAGCCTCCACAGATTCAACCAATGTCTAATATTTGTGATCAGAAAATCAGAGTTGGCAGTAAGCTATTATCGGGCATGATAATAAGTTAGTTTGTTTTTTATAATTTCAATTTTAGAAAATAGGCACTAGGAATGAGGAAGGTTGTTTGAAACCACCTCATAGGATATTTTGTATAATCTATTTTTGTAAGTAGTTAATGTGGTATTTAAACCCTTCTCATGCATTTAGAGAAGGGTCCAGAATTTTATTAAGAAAATTTACAAAGAATGATTTATTGTAAGTTTGTAGATGCCTTGATGAACTAATGGAACACGGCCTTTTCAATTACACATCATTTTGTTTATCACTGTTGATGTACTTTTGTATTCTCTAAAAGACTCATTGATAGAAGGATTGGGTGTGACCTATTATTGCTGATCAGATGAACATGACAGTATACATCTGGTACTATTATCATGTATGCTAAATTCTATTTTAAACATTAGTGATAAATTCAGCTTTCATGAATTATGTATGAAATCAATTGTTTCTATTTGAAATATCAGTTGCAATATTGTACGATATAAATATAGAAATTGATTTTTTATATATATGATCATCAAAATATATGCAATAAGTTTTACATCTTATTTTGATTAACTATTTCTCAAAAGAATCATCTTACAAAGTATTAATTCTATTAAGTCTGTGATTGATCTAAATAATCACAGACTGAATAGATATCATTCTAGATCGCATAAAATTAGAATTATCCCGAGTTAGATTAGATTAGACTTAAATTAAAGTTTTGCATTCTAGAATAATTTTTTTCTAAATTTTTAGTGATTTTTCTCTCCAATCATTTGAGAGAAACCCAAATCTGGGAAACTGGTCCCATTACACTTAGTCGGAGCCACTATCCCAAATGGAAAAGGAATTGCTTTAAGGTCTGGACCAGGTGGTTATCCCCCTTGTTGTTGCCATAGATTTTTGAGGCCTCAACAGGTCACTAAGTGTCTATTTCCAATATTGGGCATAGGTTACTACTTTCAATGCCTCATTCCTGAGTTTGATTTCTTTATACCTTTCCATTATATCTTGTTCTTTGTCAGTTGGTTTAATTGATGAAGACACTTCTACACTGTGTTGTTTTTGAATTATTTTTGTATTATAGGTTGAAGGCTGGTGAGTTTCCTTTGAAACTGTTGGAGGTGCATTTTCTTTAATCATTATGTCTGTATCAATGATTTCAATTTTCTCAATTGTTTCTTCTTGTTCAACTACTGGATTCAGCTTGGAATTTTTCCTACACATTAATTTGAATTTATTCTGAGTAGTGGTTTGAGCTGAATATGAACCTTCTTCTCTTGTTCTCTTGGAGTTTCTATCTTGTAGGGATGGAGTTTGCAGGACAAAGCTAGTGTCAACTAGTTTCACCCCATCTTTCAAATTATTCTCCAACCACTCTAACTAGTTGGAGTACTTTTCAATCTCTGGTTTGGACTCATGGACAAAAGGAGTGAAATTAAATTTGACTCTTAGTTTGCTGATAACTCCCAAAGGATAATAATTCCATTTGAAACTTTCAATGAACTTGAATTCATGTAAGTACTTTTCTTCTTGTTGACCAACATTCTTGATATTTCAAATGAAAGTACCAATCTGGTTTTTTATTTTAAACTGATATAAAATTCACTTCATCAAAGTTTAGGATGTTCCTGATATATTCAACTAAAAATAGGCTCATTAGGAGGTATTTGGGCAGCTTATATGGAGTGAGTTGACATCCATATACCCTAATTTCGGTGTGGTTCTTGTATAAATACTAGTCTCATGTTCTTCCATGTTCAGACAACTGCAATACTTTCTTTATTTCTTCATTGATACTAGGTTCACTACTACTGCTTATCATATTCAAAATTGAATGAATAAATGAATCAATGAAGTGCTTGTAGGTAAATTATGTGGAATCATTCCTAATTAAGGAAGTCTAGAAGAATACTGATTGGGGGTTACCCTCAGTGTCCATTTTTTGAATGCTAACTACAAAACTTTCAGATTGGAAGTATAGGAATAAATGAAACAACGCTGAAGAATATTTAAACACTCCTTCTTCTAGTAATTTAACTAGTTTCTCATGTATGACATCTGATAAGTATTGAGCAAAGTTAAATGTAAAATATGGAGGCTATCTTGGGTAGAAAATAGATAGAAAACCTAGGATTGAAGCATCTACATATTCATCTGTAAAGTATCCTAATATACAAGACAACATTGTGACAATCTACCTAGTTCTTTTTGAGAAAATTGAGGTTGAATAAGGAGGGTTATTCGTTGGGGTTTCAACTATTGAAGGTAAGAAGGTTTGGAAGATTTGAAACCTCTTTGGAAATTCAAGCTTCAAGTATAATTCAGTGAGGATTTCAATTGACAAAGGGGCTTCATCAGGCTTGGGTTAGATTTGCAACATCTGGTTTATTGATTATGCAGTAATGGTGAACACAATCACTTTTTTGGGGGTTATTAGGGCTCTTTCATTTTGCATATAAATGATTTGAGAGACCCTTATAATCTCTGAGAATTGGAAGGTCTCGAGAAGGATGTACATGGGTAAATTTGATTCCCAAAGGCAGATATCATCAGCCTGGTCCATGGATTTATCATGGCTCCAATAGTGGATGTCCAAGAGTTTGAAATTAGTGACTGTGTCACTGATTTTGAAGTCTTTGTTTTCAAGGGGGTTATGTTCAATATCAAGAACAAGATTTTGAAGGGGATTAACAATCACAATTCCTTGGGAAGCCATTTCATTTTTCAAATGATTAATTTATTACCTTTTGTCTTAAGAAATGGCTTTCAGCACTTAGGAATACCTTGAAATGGATTTTTCAGTTTGCAGAGAAGGTTTTGGAGGCAACATGGGCTTTCCTGGTATTTATAAATCTTTAGGCTGAGTCGACACTATCTTCTAGTAGTAAAGGCTTGAATTCTAGTGTGAAATATCTTGAAAATAGGTCGGTAGAGCTTTTTTTACGCAAATATGAACAGAAATGGTGAAAGGCTTTTAGGATGGTCTTTATTGTTTTTAACCAACAATGGTTAAACTTATTGTGTGGGGTTAAATTCAAATGGCAGGGTGGTTTCATCATACAACTCAGATGATGGGTTAGTGGTTATCGCATTGTGAAAAGCGGCTTGGCGTTTTTTAGTTGAGGGTTGCGATAAAATGTGGGGCTGCCATGTAGTAGGGGAGTGAGGGTGTGAAACCACCCATTTCGTAACCCACCCTCCCCCCCCCCCCCACCCTCACTTTACCCTGTGGCTTTAAGTTTGGGTAGTCGAGGGTGTGATAACTACCATTTTCCATTGGATAAAAGGAATGGAGATCTAATGGATGGAAAAATAGAGGGATTTGATAGGTGGGACCAAGATTTAAGTCATGCGATTGGCTTTAATATATTTGGGTCAGGGAATATTATATAAAGGGGAATTGGTTAATATATTAAAATGGGAGGGTTTTGAACATATGTGATGGGTTATAATATAAGTGGGGTACGAGTATGATTAACGAGATTATAAAATAACAAAGTGGGACCTAGGAGAATATGTTAAAGCGGGAGTAAATATAATATGGGGGGTTAATAAAATATATATGCAGGATATTTAAAACACAATAAGATTATGAGTTGAAAGGATATCAGGGATGGCTTTTCAATGGGGCCCCATACATTTTGAATTTTTTCATACTTAGGATAAGTAGGTTTTCTCATGTTTTTAATGAAAAGGGGAGTTAGTAAGGGGAATTTACTTTTCTAATGAAAATATGATTTTTAACTAGGGAAAGGAGTTTTTAGGAAGGAAAAGGGGTGAAATAAAGGGAAAGGGATATTTGACTAGGGAATATGCCTTTTAAGAAAGGAAAATTGAGTTCTAAGCAAGATGAAGGGGATTTTTTGGAATATTAGTGATATGAAATGACCAATCAATGCTTTTCATGACTTGTGACACTCTTCTACCAACCCATCATTTACCCTAACATTGTTTCTTCATTTATTGGGTGTATTTGAGCTTGCTAACCCTTTTTATTTTTCTTTTATAATAAAACTATCTAATTCTAACCTTATTACTTCCAATGGCTCAGGTTAAACTAATGAGCTCATTTTATTCTCTACCTAAATACTAATATGCCAAGATTAAATGGTTTGGATAGATCTTTATTCTCTAACTATCAGCATGAATGAATCAAGATTAAATTGTTTGATCATCGTGGATTGTGGTATTTTTGACAAACTGCACACAATCTTATTTTGCAAAGTGAAGTAAAAAGTAGTGGAATTTGAATTTGCATCACTTTCAGGATCTATTTTTATCTCTTTTTGGTGAGGTTCATACTTTATATTCTTTTTTGATATTTTTCTTTTAGTCCTTTGATTTTTCTTTTAGGACTTACCCTCTTTACATTTTTTAATATGGGAAAAAAATTGCAGAAAGAAAAGTATGTATAATATTACAAGAGTAATCATAGTCAATTCAATATTATGATGCCTATTATAATAGGAACCTAAAAGTGTCTCCACTTGGGGATGGCATTTCCTAGTGAAATGTCAATAAATTTGAGATCAGTGGCCTTGGAACTTTGACCATGCTTGCATTGAAGCTGTTTTCTGAGCTCTCCTTTATTCATACTTATGATGTTATACCTTTCAAAGCTTAGGGCCTTCTCTTCAGGCTTCAACTTAAAAATATAGTCATACGATCTAATCTAAAATTTGCAATGGTATTTACAATGAGCAAAGTAAACAAAGTGAATTAATGGTTAATCTAGAGAAACATAATGCTTCAACATTCAACCATTGACTGGTTCACCTAGTACATCGGATCCATCTAAATCCTTTAAGAAAAATGCATTATTTCCTTTGTAACCATAAATGATGTATGGGCCTTTCCAAAGAAAATCAAATTTACCATGTTTCCATTTATATTCTCTTCTAGAATCCCATTTGAGTACTTTATCACCTATTTAAAAATCATCTTCTTTTGTTTTCTTGTCAAAAATATTTTTGATTTTATCTTGGATAACTTGTGATTTGACATATACTTCTTCCCTTGTTTTCTGAAAATGTATTGTCTAATTTATCCTTCTCTGGATATCATTTGGTTCTACTCGCAGCTCTTGGATCATTTTCATCAATGGCACTCCTAAAGAGGATTAAAAAAAAACATCCATCCCATATATTAGCTGATAGGGAGATGCAACAATGGATTTCTTTGTGGTGAGTATGTCTGCCCATAAGACATTGACTAACCTTTTGTTCCAGGTCTTTTTGTTGTCTTCTAATAGTTTCTTAATGATATTAACCAGGATTTTAGTTGAGGATTCTGCAATTCCATTACCTTGAGGGTAATAGGTAGTGGAATGGTCAAGGTTGATGTGGTATTTGTTACATAAATCAATATTTTTAGTAGATTTGAAAGCAACTGCATTATCAGTAATGAGATTTTGTGGGCATCCAAATCTAGAAAGGATATTTCTTTCAAGTAAAGAGATAATGACAACATCAATGGCTTGTCTAGAAGGAATGGCTTCTATCCACTTGGTAAAGTAATCAGGGGTTGTCAAAATCCATTTATGATAGGCGGAGAAAGGTGGGTGAATTTCACCAATGAAGTCTAAACCCCATTACTAAAATGACATTTCTATAGAGATGGGTTTGATGGGTAAAGGTAATAGCTTTTTCTTCCCTTCAAATATCTGGCATTTGTGATAGGAGGCCACATACTTTGTAACATCTGCAAAAAGAGTGGGCCATTAAAATCTTGACCTCAATATTTTATTAGCAGTTGATTTCTAGTAAAGGTGTCCTCCATAGTCACCTGTATGAAACTCTTGCATAACTTTATTAGCTTCATCTTTTAGTAAATAGTTTAATAGAATGCCACCATGATCTTTCCAAAATAAAGCATTATCTATGATACAATATTTCATTTCTTTTAACTTTAACAATCTACCTTTAGTTCTAGACAAACTAGGAGGAGCTTGTAGGTTATGTAAAATAAATATGATATCTGCATACCAAGGTGAATCTAAAAAAGCTTCAATGATCTGTGCAGTCGCCATCTCTTACTGTTCATCTATTACTGCAATCAAATTTATATCTAAGGCTCGACAATTCAATTCAGCCATGAGTTTGGCTAAACCTTGTCCTTTAATCAACTTAGTATGTTTTATTTCAATTTTATATTCCAATATAGTGGCAATCCATTTTCCTCTCTTTCCATTAGGCCCATTCTGAGTCATAATGTCCTTTACTACAGAATTTGGAACATATTCAATTATGTGTAATTATAAAATATACACTCTGAAATATTTACTAGCCTTCACTGAATCAAGTGCTTAGGTTTCCATTATGTTGTACTTTAGTGTTGCATCTCTTAGGGATTTGATGGAAAAAGCAATGGGTTGTTCATAACCTTGTCTAATATTCCCAAATTTTCACCTCATATTTGGAATATTAGAGCTCTTAATTTTCTTAGTGAATTAAGTAAATAAAAGGGTGGAGGTACCCATAATCCTCAATATAAATAAATATCCACTTTTTGTGTGTGAATGTGGATTAATTAAGCCTTGATCTACATAATGAGGTAGTTGAGAAACTACTAATGTGAATGGAATTAGAGATAATGTCTCATTAATGAGATAGATCATGGAGGTTGGCACAGTCAACTAAGATCTTGAAGAGGTCAAACGGGATATCATGGAGCAATCATGATGAGATGATGGAGGAAGTTGTGCAATTAATGCACACATGATGGAGAGGGTGTACATTGCACCTAGACATGATGGGTGAGTTGGATAGACAATGCAATCAAACATGGAGGATCTTGTCCACATGCACATCGAAGTTTAGATGTGGGATAAGGCATGGGAAGGATAAAAAACTATATAAAGAAGATGAAGGAAAGAATGAAGAGATGCTTGAGATTATTGATGTTGATAATCTATTTAGATCTATAATTTTCACTTTACATTCCATTGCTTTCTTGGGCTGTTTAGCAAAGATTGCAAGTACTGTTTAGCATAGGGTGTTCCTGGTCGAGAATCCCACCTCTTTCTTTGAGTAGCTCTGGAAAGAGTATTGTAATTCATTCTACATCAAGCATTGGTGCCACATATATTTTCCTACTTTCTGAAAAACATCCATATTTAGAAATTGCATATTTCTGACTATCAGTTTGAGAAGAGGAGGTTGTCCTTCAACAATTCAGTTAAGGAACCATTGTAGGATTATTCCTATCACCTTGGGCTTAAAGATCAACATTCCAAGAGCTTCATTTTAGATCTGGCATTAGGCCAAGAGTTATTCACCTCCTAGCAACAGTAATCCCTTCAGGAATTACACTGTTAATCTTGCAGATCCAAAGGAGGAAGGAAGTTTCTAGTATTTCAACTAGTAATCATGTGAGGGATTATCCCCTCAACTTTCCATCAGTATTTCCATCAACCTGGAGTTTATTGCAGCATATTTCAATAGGCATAGAGCCTCTCTTTCCCTTACAATGCAGTTTTTATGAGCAGTTGTGTTGCAGTAGCTGTAATCATCATTGGAGGATTGAGAAGCTAGATCTAGAGCTTCTAGCTTGTAGATATGAAGGAGGGATAAAACCTTCAAGCTTAGATCTGATCTTGTGACATATTTCAGCCTTATATTTGTAAAATCTAGCTTCAGATATGTAATCCCAGTAGATTAAGAATCAAATCCTAGGAGGGTGATTTTACAAATTTGTAGATCTGGGAAATCCTTTCTGGGTTATCTTGGGAACCCATCACATTGGCCAGATCTTGAATATTGGCATCATTAGAGCTCATAAGCTCCCTAGATCTGCATTTTCATTTGTATCATTTACATGTATATCAACAGAAATAGGGACAACTCAATATTTCTTCTGTAAGCTCACCAGTTACGCAGTGCTAGTTGCAACACCATTGTAGGGTGATTCTAGGCCTTCTCTTGGGCTAGATCTACTCATTTTCTGAACATTGTGTAATTGATTCATCTCCATATGATAAAATGGCTCAAATTCTCTATAAATTTTTATGTTTTCTTGAGATTTATTGTTTACTTAGTCGCAATTATTATATTGTGTTTAAGTATTACTGCATTCTCCCTTTTGGGATATTACAGTGGTATCAGAGCATGATCTTTGGCTCAGTTTGTGGACACTTCATATTTTGCACCAAAAGAAGAAGCATATAGATGAGATCTATCATGAAGGAGGATAGTTTCTCCATTCCTTTCTTTAGATCTAAGAAATATCTCTCCAAGGATATATATCAAATCAAGAAGTAAATGCAAAGGAAGGATCCAAGAAGAAGATTTGAAGAGGAATGTCCAAGCACTTCCTATCAGCAGAAAAGAAAACCAGAGAATCATAGATCTCCTCATAGATATACTATGCCCACTTTCTTTGAAGAAGGTGAGAGTTATAGAAATGAATAAAGAAGAGAACATGAGACTCATAATACTCTTAGTTTGTATCTTAAAGAGTACAAGGAACAATATAAATCTTTCAAAGAAAGTATAACTCTCCAAGAATTCTTTGAACTCAAGGAAGAAATAAGATCATATAGCAGCAATAGAAGGAAGATGCACAATAGATTCTATTTTCCTACATTTGATGGGTTGTCCTCAAGAAATATTAAGGCTTGGAAAAAATATTTAGATACATTTTTCATGCTACATCCTGTGGCTGAAAGAGAGCTTGTCCAAATTGCAACACTTCATCTCTTTGGTGAAGCCAATGTTTGGTGGTTTAATCACATGGAGCATGCAAAGGTAACTAAATATTTAGATTTATTTCACAAGTTGAGGAATAATTTTGATGTGAAGAAGATAGAGATGTGTTACAAAGAGACATTTCCTAAGGAAACAAAGGAGGATGTCATTCTTGTCACTCTGGACAAGAGGTCACTACATTCACCACTAGCTACAGAAGTACTTGAATCTAGAGAAGAGACACTTGCAACCTTGCAAGATGGTCTTGAGCTCTTGACACATAGAGTCCCATGCATGATTCAGGAGATGCATGAGGAAGAGGAGGAAGATTCCAATGCTGGTACATTGATAGAAGAGAAACCATCTCTCTTACCAGAAGTTGAAGACACCATTGTCCCAGATGGAGGAACTCTTTTGTTCTGTCAAGAGGTTCCCACACATCAGTTGATCCAAGGAATGCATACACATTCATCACCTATTGTTTCAGTAGATGTTATTGAAACTTAGGGGACATGCCATCAGGGCCAATGCATAACCAAGGGTTAGAAAAAAATGCTAATTTGAAGTAGCAACATATCACAATGTAGAGGACCCTTGATCTAATCAAGGAGGAGATGAAAAGATATCCTAGTTTGTCATGGATGTACTACATCCAACCTCTTGAGTTGAAGTGTAGAGTTTCAGAAGAAGGGATGAGCATGATCCTATGTACAATGATTGGTTATGAGATCCATATTATACCTTGCTTTGAGACAGTATATGTATTACCTTGCAGATCTACAAAGTTGTCACTTAGTAGCAGTGATAATGATGAGGCCCCATTATTATTGGAGCATTCTGAAGCTAGCTTCACTCATGAAGCAATGGAGGATAAGGTGATGAAGGGTAGACATCTTGAGATGAGAAATCTTTTCTCCTTTCTTGATGACACTTTCTCAATGAGCATCTCACAGCTCAAAGAGAGACTTCCACCTACAACAGATCCAGAACCTTATTGGATTTGGAAGGTCATGGATGAGAAGAAGGTCTCATTAAGAGATATAATTGGAGGTGAACTTCAATATATCATGGAGTTCAAGGCTCTTCATCAGTTTGATGAGGTTGGTGTCCTACAATGGGAGGATACCAATTTTTTTGCAGAATGAGATCCATCATCCACATTGGTATGAAAGGTTGATAGTATGGAGCAAGGGGTTGCCAAACTACTTGCATATCTATGATACAGGCTAGCAAGAAGCATGGCTGCACTGGTTGCTCTTGGGTGAGTATGTTTACTACCCAAAGGTTAATATTTTATTATCTCATGCCTTATGTCACTGTGATAGAATGCATAAGAAAAAGGCATGGTTACTATGGTTGTTGAGAAGAGAGTTTGGACATCACATGTTATATCTTATGTACTTGTATTTACTCTTGCTTGGAATATGTCTCATGTATTTACATGTATTTATGTTTGGGATGTATCTCATGTTCATGTATGTAATTGGGTTTGGGCGAAAGCATAAATCTCACATGATGTGGCATAAGGGAACTTGTTTGTATTATGTTGATGAGACATCCCACATGTCCATTACTTTATTGTTACTCCATGACTTGCACCATGATAATGCAAGAAGGCAGCAAGAATCCTTGTTGCTTTGGTTACTATTGGGAGAGTATGGGCTGAATTATTCCCATACATTGCATGACACTGTTGGAGAATGGCAACATGAGGCCTTATAGCATTGGCTTCTGTTGGGTGATTATGGTCAATGTACATGGTATAATGATGATGTGTTGGGGCAACAAAATGCCTTATTAAGGTGGCTTCTCTTGAGAGAATATGGCCACTAAATTTGGTATAATGATTATGTGGTATGGCAGCAAGAGGCATTGCTCAGATGGCTACTTCTGAGAGAGTATGGTTCTCATATTCTCATTGATGACTTGGCATGGCATCATTGCGGTGGCTTATTTTGAGAGAGTATGAATCTCTTACTTATTTTCATGATGATATAGCATGGCAGCAGGAGGCTTTGCTGTGTTGGTTGTTATTAGGAGAATATGGTTTGACATTGTTCATGTTTTCCCATATGTATCTACTTATTTCTTTTCACTTTGATTATGTGATGTTTGATTCCTACATGGCCAACATGGCTAATGATGAGGGCATTGATGTATGTAATCTACCCTATGTATCATGGGTTGGAGAGATAGTTCATGAGTTGGGAATTTCCACTTTGGGGATGAACCACTTTATCTTGTGTATCCCATTTATAGAGGATAACTTTGGTCATCATATGGTTACCACTTTGAGATTCATTGATGAGGATGGGTATCTAACTTTTCAGTTGGAAGGCATTCTAGACATTATAGAGAGGCAAATTTGGAGTTAGACATGCATGACACATTGCGACAGATGGGAAGGCCTTCTACATGAGGATGCCATTTGGAAGAAGGATGTTTGATGTAGCATCCACTTTTGCAGTTGCTTGAGGACAAGCAACATTTTTCCGGGGAGGACTGTAATATTCCCAAATTTTCACCTCATATTTGGAATATTAGAGTTCTTAATTTTCTTAATGAATTAAGAAAATAAAAGGATGGAGAGACCCATAATCCTCAATATGAATAAATATTCACTTTTTTTTGTGTGAATGTGGATTAATTAAACCTAGATCTACATAATGAGGTAGTTGAGAAACTACTAATGTGAATGGAATTGGAGATCGTGTCTCATTAATGAGATATATCATGGAGGTTGACACAGTCAACTAAGATCTTGAAGAGGTCAAACAGGAGATCATTGAGCATTCAAGATGAGATGATGGAGGAAGTTGTACAATTAATGCACACATGATGGAGAGGGTGTACATTGCACCTAGACATGATGGGTGACTTGGATAAACAACGCAGCCAAACATGGAGGATATGGTCCACATGCACAGTGAAATTTAGATGAGGGCCAAGGCATGGGAAGGCTCAAACACTATATAAATAATATGAAGCCAAGAATGAAGACATGCTTGAGATTATTGATGTTGAGAATCTGTTTAGATCTAGAATTGTCATGTAATTTTCCATTTCTTTCTTGGGTTGTTTAGAAAATATTGCAAGTGCTGTTTAGCACAGGGTGTTCTTGGTCGGGAATCTCACATATTTATTTGAGTAGCTTTGGAAAGAGTATTGTACTTCATTCTACATTAGAAATTGGTTCCAAATATATTTTCCTACTTTCTGTAGGACATCCATATTCAGAAATTGTAGATTTTTGAATATCATATTGAGAGGAGGAGGTTGTCCTTCAACATTTTAGTTGAGGAACTGGTGTAGGATTATTCCTATCACCTTGGGCTTGAAGATCAGCATTCCCTAAGCTTTGTTTCAGATCTAGCATCAGGCCAAGAGTTATTCACCTTCTAGCAGCAGTAATCCCTTCAAGAATTACGCTGTCCACCTTGCAGATCCAAAGGAGGAAGGAAGTTGCTAGCGTTTCAGTTAGTAATCCTATGAGGGATCATCCCCTCACCTTTCCATCAGTATTTCCATAAGCCTAGAGTCCAATGAAACATATTTCAGTAGGAATAGAGTCTCTCTTTCCCTTATAATTCATTTTTTATGAGCAGTTGTATTGCAACAGCTTTAATCATCATTGGAGGATTCAGAAGCTAGATCTAGAGCTTCTATCTTGTAGATCTGAAGGAGGGATCAACCCTTCAAGCTTAGATCTGATCTTGTGACATATTTCAGCCATCTATTTGTCAGATCTAGTTTCATATCTATAATCATAGAAGATTAATTATCAAACCCTAGAAGGGTGATTTTCGAAAGTTGTAGATCTGCAAAATCATTTTTGGGTTATCTTGGGAGCCCATCACATTGGCCAGATATTGAATCTGTAATATCCCAAAAAGGAGAATGTTACTTAACACAATATAAGAAATTACAACAAGATAAACAATAAATCTTAAGACAACATCAGAATTTATAGAGAAGCTGAGCCATTTTTTTATATTGGAGAAGAATCAGTTACACCATGTACAAAATATGAGCAGATCTAGCCAAAGAGATAGTCTAGAAGTACCTAGAACACAAGCTACAACATGTACAATGTAACTGGAGAGGCTCTGCAGCAAATACTGCACCATCCCTTCAGCAGAATATGAACATATAGTTTCAGGCTGAAAAGGGAAATGTAGATCTACTCAAAACTGGAGCTCATATGATGCCAAGATTCAAGATCTAGCCAATGTGATGGATTCCCAAGATAACCCAAAAAGGATTTTCCAGATCTGCAACTTTGGAAAATCACCTCCCTAGGATTTGATCCTTGATCTACTGGGAAATATAGATCTGAAGCTAGATCTAACAAATGGATGGTTGAAATATGATATCAGATCAGATCTATGCTTGAAGGGATGATCCCTCCTTCAGATCTATGAGCTAGAAGCTCTATATCTAGCTTCTCAATCCTCCAATGATGATTGCAGCTGCTGCAACACAAGTGCCTCTAGAAACTGCTCTTTGAGGGAAAGAGAGGCTTTCTACCTGCTGAAAAATGATGCAATAAGCTCCATGCTGATGGAAATATTGATGGTAATGTGAGGTGATGAACCCTCATAGGATTTCTAGTTGAAATACTAGCAACTTCCTTCCTCCCTTTAGATCTGCAAGATAGAGAGTGTAATTCCTGAAGGAAGTATTGCTGCTAGGAGGTCAATAAATTTTGGCCTGATGCCAGATCTGAAATGAAGATCTTGGAAGTTGATCTTTAAGCCCAAGGTGATAGGAATAAACCCTCACCATTTCTCCAGCTAAAGTACTAAAGACAACTTCCTCCTTCCAAACTAATCTTCATAAATATGCAATTTCTGAATATGAGTGTTCTGCAGAAAGTAGGAAAAGGAGATGGCACTTAAAGCCTGATGTATAACGAAGTAAAATCCTCTCTCTAGAGCTACTCTAAGAAATAGGTGGGATTCATGACCAGGAACATCATGTGCTAAACAACACCTGCAATATCTGCTAAACAACCCAAGAAAGAAGTGGAATTTCACATGAAAATTCCAGATATGAAAAAATCTTACATCAAGAAATAATCAACATGCCCTCATCCTTGCCTTCATCTTCCTTATATAAAATTTGAGCCTTCCCAAGACTTGGCCCTCATCTAGACTGCACTATCACATGTGGACAAGATCCTCCAAGTTGGACTGCGTTGTTTGACCAAATCAACCATCATGTCTAGGTGTAATGTACACCTTCCATCAAGTGTGCCTTGTTGGCACAACGTTTCCATCACTTAATCATGAATGTCCCATGATCTTTGACATCTTCAAGATATTAATTGGCTAAATCATCTCTGTTTTTTCCTTTCAAGATCTTAGTTGACAGTGTCAACCTCCATGATCTATCTCATCAATGAGACAGGTTCTCCAATTTCATTCACATTAGTAGTTGCTCAACTACCTTGTTATGCAGATCTAGGCTAAATTAATCCAAATTCACACACAAAAAAGTGGATATTTATTCATATTGAGGATTGTGGGTCCCTCCACCTTTTTATTTACTCAATTCATTAAGAAAATCAAGAACTCTAATATTCCAAATATGATGTGAAAATTTGGGAATATTACAGAATCTTGGCATCATCAGAGCTCATAAGCTCCATAGAACTACATTTTCCTTTGCAGTGTTTACATGTATATTAGCATAAGCAGGGACAACACAATATTTCTTATGTAAGCTCACTAGTTACACAGTTCTAGTTGCAACACAATTGCAGGGTGATTCTAGGCCTTCTCTTGGGCTAGATATACTCATTTTCTAAACATTGTGTAATTGATTCATTTCCATATAATAAAATGGCTCATCTTCTCTATAAATTCTGATGTTTTCTTGAGATTTATTGTTTACTTATTTTCATTTCTTATATTGTGTTTAAGTATTACTGCATTCTCCCTTTTGAGATATTACACCTTGATCATTCTTTTGCAACAAGACTGCTGCAATGGTATGTTCTGAAGAAAAAGAAAAAAATTATAAAATCTTTTTTGAAATCATGACTTATAAGGACTGGTGTTTTTGTAAGGTCTTTTTTAATTGCTTCAAAGTATTGTTTAGCTTGTACTATCTATTTAAGTAATGAATCTTTCTTTAACATGCTATTCAATTTTCTGATTAGTTCTGCTAAATTAGAAATGAATATTATAAGAAAGTTTATTTTACATAAGAATTCTTGTAATTCCTTGATGTTTCTAGGATGGCTTATGTTTAAAATTTCCTCTATTGTAGCTGGATCTATCCTAATTCCCTCTTTTGAAATTATGTGTCCAAATAGTTTACCTTATTCAAGTCCAAAGAGTGTCTTTTTGGGATTCAAGGAAATAACAAATTTTCTGCATTTAATGAAAACTATTCTCAAATGATCTAGATGTTCATTGTCTGCGTTGTGAAACCAGCTCCAAAAATAGAAGAAAAGAGAGATCAACACCTTAGAAATCAGCTAGTTCGAGGGGGAAACCTCCAATACATCACATAAATGAAAAATTCTTGGGTGATACAAATGAAAAAGCCTCCTTTCTATATATAGGAGTCCATGGGGCCACAATGTAATCCTATTGGGGCCACAACGAATCCTAGCTGACCTAACAATAATAATTTAAGGGCACAATAATAACAATATGGGGGTTACAGGGGTACAACAATAATAATAAGTGGGTTACACTAACAACAATAAGGGACTATACTAGTAATATAGGGACCTAACATGCTCCTATCCTTCAAAAAAGTGTTGTCTTCAATGCTTGAGTAGCTCAGGGTGATTTTGTATGAAATTATCATCCTCCCATGTAGAACCCTTAGTGGGTAAGTTCTTCCATTTGATGAGATACTCTGAAATTGATTGACTTCATAGTTGTCAATTTCTTGTTTCTGTGACTACTTAAAGTTCCAATATGGTTTTTCCTTCCTTATCAAGTTCTGGAAATATTTTTTGAACTAGAAGTTTGTCCCCTATAACCTTTTTTAAGCATGAAACATGGAAAACTGGATGCATTCGTGAAGAAGCAGGAAGCTCCAATTTGCATTCCATTCACTTACAATAATATTTAGGTTTCCATGTAGCTTTTGAATTTTTTCCATAAATGCATTAGCAACTGTACTCACTTTAAATGGATGAGATAATGCACAAAAGTGTGCATACTTGGTAATTTTATCAACTACCACCATGATGACACTCCTTCCTTCAGACTTAGGTAAACCTGTGATAAAATCCATTGAAATCTGCTCCCAACATTGACTTGGAATGGATAAAGCTTGTAGAAGACCCAGGGTATTAATTGTCTCAACTTTATTTTGTTAGAAAACCAAATTTTCTGCCACAAACTTTTGAATATCAGATTTAAGGCCATGCCAAAAAAATTCTTTCCTCACACTGTGGTAAGTTTTTAAAAATTTAGAGTGTCCTCCTAAAGGAGAAGTGTGCAATTCCAAAAGAATCTTTTGTTTTAGTTGGGAATTATTGCAAATATATAAGCGATCTTTGTAACATAAGGAATAATTTTTCCAACTAAATGTATCAGATGTACTAGGATCTTGCTGCAAATTTTGAATGAGAGTCCACACTTCTTCATCCTTCTTGCATTCATCCCTTGCTTCGGTTATCCAATATGGTTGGATAATTGAAATGGCACAATGCAATGCTTCCACCTCTTCATCCTTTCTTGAGAGTGCATCTACAACAACATTTAACTTCCCTTTTTTGTAGACAATTTCAAAGTCATAACCCAACATCTTTGTGACCCATTTTTTTTGCTCTTTTGAAGTTAGTATTTGTTCCAAAAGGTGTTTAAGACTATCATAATCAGTTTTTACCTTGAAGTGTCTTCCCATTAGGTAAGGTCTCCATTTATTTAGTACATTTAGTATTTCCAATATTTCCTTCTTATAAATAGCATTTTGTAAATATTTTCCTTTGATTGAACTAATTTTAAAAGAAATGGGTATTCCTTATTACATTAAAACAATACCAATTCCATTTCCTAAGGCATCACATTCCACAATAAAGGTTTTTGTGAAGTCTGGCATAGCTAAGACTGGTGCTAGGAACATTTCCTCTTTAAGATGTTCAAAGGCCTTAGTTGATTCAATATTCCATGAAAATGCATCTTTCTTCAATAATGTTGTTAGAGGTGCTGCTATTCTCCCATAATTATTAACAAACTTGTGATAATACCCTATTAACCCGAGAAATCCACGCAATTGCTTTATGGTTGTGGGGACTTTCCATTCCTTAATGGATTTAATTTTTTTAGGGTCTACCTTAACACCCTCGTGAGATACAATATGACCTAGATATTCCACCTCTTTTACTCCAAAGAAACATTTGGATGTTTTTGCATATAATTGTTTCTCCTGCAATAGTTTGAGCACCCTGTCAACATGTTCAACATGATCCTTCCAAGACCTGCCGTAGATTAGTATATCATCAAAAAATACTAGCACAAATTTTCTAAGGAAGGGTTTGAAAATGGAATTCATCAACCCTTGAAATGTAGAAGGTGCATTGGTAAGGCCAATAGGCATGACCAAAAATTCATAATGACCCTCATGAGTTCGAAATGCTGTTTTTGGAATATCTTCAGTCTTCATTCTAATTTGATGATATCCTGAACGAAGATCCAACTTGGTAAAATTAATTGCTCCATGTAATTCATCCAATAATTCATCAATCACAGGAATGGGAAATTTGTCTTTAATGGTGAGCTTATTGAGCTCCCTATAATCTAGACACATGCGCCATGATCCATCCTTCTTGTGTACCAATACTACAGGAGCAGAGAAAGAACTTTGACTAGGTTGAATTATACCCGCCTCTAACATTTCTGCAATCATACGTTCAATTTCGCTCTTTTGGAAGTAAGGATATCTATAAGGCCTGATGTTTGGAGGAACACTTCCTGAATCAAATGAATAGCATGATCATGATCACGAATAGGTGGGAGTCCTTTGGGAGTTTCAAACACCTTGGAATGATTGTCCAAGACTTGTTGGAGATCTGCAGAAATAGATGATTTTGATGTTGGAACTTTTAGTGAGCATAATTGTGCAATTACACATCGTTGTTATTTCTTTAGAAGCTTTGTTATGACATTAGAGCTTATTATCCTTCCCGGCTTCCCCGCAATACCCCGTAATTCGACTTCCTTTCCTTCTGAAAAAAATTTCAAGAAAAGTTCTTGAAAATTAAAAGCTACCGTCCCCAAAGATTGTAACCATTGTACTCCTAGTACAACATCAACACCTCCCATAGGAATGGAAAGCATTGGAATATTCAATACATATTCCCTCATGGTTAGCTTGATATTATGGCATTTTCCAGAGAAATTTATAGTTCCTCCATTTGCAACCATCACTTGACATTCTGGTGCTGGGTATAGGAAACAATTTAATTCCTTGGCTACCTTGCAATGAATAAAATTATGGGTGCTACCTGAATCAATCAACACTATTACCTTTTTCTTCTTGATATGTCCTTCTATCTTGAGAGTTTGAGGAATGGTAATTCCTGCCAATGCATTACACGATATGGTCAGACTCATTTCTTCCTCTTCTAGGGTTGGTTCCTGGTGTATATCCTCTTCTTGTTCATTTTCTTCCTCTTCACAATCTATGTAAAATAATTTCTTCTCAGCACACTTATGACCTTTAGTGTATTTTCTATCACAACTGTAGCAAAGCCCTTTTGCTCTTTTTTCTTCCAATTGTTGTGATGTCAACCTTGTAGGTTGTGGAAATCTAGGCGTAGCCACACTTCCTTCTTTATAGAATTGAGTGGTAGGCTTCCTTGTTGCCATAATTTTACATTCAACTTTTCTTGCCAACCTGAATGCCTTCTCCAATGAATCAGGTTCCAGAACACGAACTTCATGTTGGATGTTATACTTTAAAGTGCCTATGAAGAGATCAATCCTATGTTCCTCTGGAATATCAGTTACCCTTATATTCAATTTTTGGAAGTCCTCAATGTGCTGCCCCACTAAACCCTTTTGTTTGAAATTTATCAATTGGCTAAAGAAGGTGTTGCTCTTTGTATCCTCATAATGTGCTATCATTTCCTCCGTAAAAATTGACCAAGTGACAATTTTTTTACTGGAGAAAAGCCATCGATACCATACAAATGTATTTTGTTCTAAATGTAAAGTTGCAATGCGTACCTTTTGTGTGTTTTTCACATTATTGAGATCAAAATATTGCTCCATCTGTAGTATCCATGTTACGATATCCTTGCCATCAAACTTCCTCATATCCATCTTTGGAATATGGTGGTTCTTCAATCCAACATTAGAGTTTATGAAATCACGATTAACATTTATTTTGTTCTCATCATGAGTTTCCTCTACTATCTTTTCGCCATTAGGAATAATTTCTTGTATCAACTTTGTCAAACCTTCCATGTTTTCTTTTAGATCATTCTTCATGTTTTCCATTTTGTCTTTCATTTTTTCTTCCATTTCCTCCATCTTAGCTTCCATGTCATCCATTTTAGCTTCCACGCCATTCATATTAGCTTCCACGCCTTTCTTCAAAACATCCATATTATTATTATTCAAACCATCCATCTTTGCTTCCATGCCTTTCTTCAAAAATTCCATTTCATTTTTTGATGCTCTTTGCGAGAGCAAAATTTGGTGCACTTTTTCTTGTAATTTTGATATCATGTTGCAATTCTTCATCTTCATGAGTCATATTAGGGTATTATGAGGGCTTAATGGGTGTTGAATTCTTCTTAGGAGGCATTTCAGAACCCAATATTGAAATATATGCTCAATAGGCCCTTGGAATCACTTTAAACTGATTTTTTACACAAGACTAATGTATTTCGGAAAAACAATACACACCTTTTTCTTTCTTTTGAAGAGCTTGATATTGAATCTAAATTATCTCTGTGATTTCTGATCTTCAGTATCTTAAATTTGGCCCTAAGGTAGCCATATGAATCCTATTTCGAATGCCACAAGTCTGACCTGATTTGGATTCTTCAAGACAAAGTTATGTCCAATCTACGACAATGAACTAATTATGGACTAGTTCATTAGAGAGAACTTGTACGAATTGCCATGTGTCATTGTTTCCTCCTTTCGCTCTGAAATTGATTGAAAAGAAAATACAGTCTATGTAATTGCATCCTTTCTTTACAGAATTCCAATCCGATGCTCAGAGAGAGAGTGTAATTGCATCCTTTCTTTACAGAATTCCAATCCGATGCTCAGAGAGAGAGTTATGAAGATTTTTCCACAATCACCTCTTGAGCTGAAATTTGGGAGCCTGAAAATGCCCTAACTTCCACAGACCATATCTCCAAACATATTGCGAACTAAGCTATGAAATTTTATGAAAATGTTCCTTAAGGGTTGGCTTCGCGCTCTAAAAATTTCAGCTTCTGAACCTTCGTGGAAAAAACGTTATAGCGAAAATGCCATGATGACCTATTTGGAGCAGCGAAACCCTAGAATCCAAAGCTCTGATACCAAATGTTGTGAAACTAGCTCCAAAAATAGAAGAAAAGAGAGATCAACGCCTTACAAATTAGCCAATTCTATGGGAAACCTCCAATACATTACATAAATGAACAATTCTTGGATGATACAAATGACAAAACCTCCTTTCTATATATAGGAGTCCATGGGACCACAATGTAATCCTAGTGGGGCCACAATGTAATCATAGCCGACCTAACAATAATAATTTAAGGGCACAATAATAACAATATGAGGGTTACAGGGGTACAACAATAACAATAAGAGGGTTACACTAAAAACAATAAGGGACTATACTAGTAATATAGGGACCTAACGGTTTGTTTTTGAAAATACTATTATATCATCTAGATAAATGACTAGAAAGTCATGAATCTCCTTGGAAAATGCTATGTCCATAGCTCTTTGGAATGTAGCTCCTGCATTCATCAATTCAAAGGGAATTTTCAAATACATGAAAGTTCCCCATGGAGTGGTAAATGTAGTCTTTGCTTGATCTTCAGGCTGAACTAAGATTTGGTTGTACCAAGAGAATCCAGCAAGCAATGAAATTATGGATGACCCTACTACCCTCTTTAAAATATGGTCCATTATAGGGAGAGGATAGTTTTATTTTAGTGACACTTTGTTTAAGTTTTGGAAATCAACACAGAGTATGATTTCCCCTGTTTTATTCCTAGTGGGAAATAAGTTTGAGACCCAGTTAGAATATCTAATAGGTGTTATGATTTGTGTCTCATACATCCTTTTTACTTATTTTTCTATCAAAGGCATAAGAACTGGATTAATTCTCCTAAGCTTTTGTTTAAATGGTTTCTGATTTTATTTGATGGGTATTTTATGTTGGATCATACTAGTGTCATAAGACTTGAGGTCTTCATAACTCTAGGCAAACACATCTTGAAATTATTTAAACAAAATTATGTATTTCAACTTTTCTTCTGGAGGTAATTCTTTGGATAATTTGATGAGCTTGGGTTTTTGTTCTATTTCTATGTTACGTTCTTCTATGCTTAATCTTAAGGGTTCCATTTTTCGTTTTCTAGTTACATCATTGGAATCAAAAATATCTTCTAATGGGGATAATCCCTTAGGAAAAAAGTTATCTTTAAGGTTCAAAATTTATGATTAATCATTTTTTATTTCTTCTCTTTCTACAGTTTCTAATTTATCTATTTCAAATCTAGTGAATTTAGTTGGTTCAGTTCTATCTAAATAATTTACATCTAACTCATTATTTATTATGTAATCTATTGTACAATCAGTATCTATATTACAATTTTGGAATTCTCCCTCAACATTCATAAAATTGTAGATTTGATAATCCTGTGAAAAAATTTGCCAATATTTCAAATTATCTGGTATAATAGGCCTATGTCTTACCTTTGCAGTGTATTGGTGATTTGGCTGAAAAGCCAATTTGCATGTAGTGGAAAAAGTAGCCAAACTGTGTGCCTGCATGTTTTGTTTCCTTGGAATAACAACAAAGTCAGTTCAAGCATCTCTTTAATTAGATCTAGAATGGTTTCTCTGTATTGGCTTAGTCAAGAATTATTCATTGAAAAATCTCCTTTGATTTGTTTAATTATTATTTCTGAATCTCCCATGATAGAAACTCTCTTGGCTCATAGTTTTCTAACAATCTGCAATCCTAAGATTAAAGCTTCATACTCTACAATGTTATTTGTACATTGAAAGTTTAACCTAAAAGCATGACCGTCAGAATGATTATTTTCCATGTTATGAATCCAAACTCCTGCTCCTCCTCCTATTCTGTTCACTAAACCGTCGAAATCTAAGTGCCACATAGATTCATGAAATATATTGTCACTGCCAACTTCTTTATGTTTCTATTGTAATGTTGTATTTTTATCTGTGATAGTGTCTGAATTACATAAGATGAAAGAATCCATATCAGAATGTACAGAATAAATAGGATAATTTTGTGGCTATTCTGCACTACTAACCATGTATTTCATTAAAGTTTCTCTGTAAATCTTTTTGGGTTGACCAAATACTGAAATTGTGGCATAAGACATGTCTAACTGTAGTGATCGCTGCAGTTTTTCTCCCCATGAGAGAGATAATAACATTCAATACTTTGGAGGGATATCAACAACTATAATATCCATGACAATACTCTTGGCTAGGTATTGGACTAAAGTGACACACAAGTCTTTTATCAAGCCAATATATTTAAATTTACTAGAATGAAAAGAGAAAATATCTGTGTATGGTCTGGTGATATCTAGATTCAATGTTTCCATGATAACTTTTGGCATTAAGTTGTGGGATGCTCTTGAATCTAACATAGCATTGTGTAAAATATTATCATGAATACTAAAGCTAATGTAAAATGGAGGAACACCACCTTATTTATGTTTACCATTTACCTTAGGACCAAATTGTAATTCTGGTTGGTCATCATTCATATTAATAGAATCTTCTCCTTCATTTATGTTCAGTGTTTCAGTGATTTTGGCTTTGTATAAATAATTATTTACCAACTCTGTTAAAGGAACTGGTATTTTCAATTTGGCTATTTCAGTTTGGATATTAAATGGTACTTGAGTTTTTCCTAACTGAATGATTTATTCTTTACCAGTTTGTAGTTTGAGTGCTTTTATCTTTTTTTATCAGCAATTGGTATTTCAGTCCGAGTTTTCATTGTTTTATTTTCAATTTTATTCTTTGGAATGGTTTGAGTTGTAGTTGTAGCTTTGGCAGCATTTTTTGTTTGAGTTTCAGCTGAAGTTTTAGCAACAACTGAAGTTTCAGTAGGTGTAATATCTACAATTTTTGGAGTGGAAGTTTTCTGAGTTGGATTGGTATTTTTTAATAGCCCCAAATGGGATATTTAACTAAATTTGCATAAATCACACTAACCTAACATAATACCATAAAATTTCTAAATTAATAAGCAGAAGATTGCCATGTAAAATAGAACACATAAGCACTACAATCTATCAACACATCAAATAGGAAGAATCTCAACATTTTTTTATTATAGATAATATTAGGGTTACAAATACATCTAACCCAAAGGAAAAGTTGAGATGGAAAACTAGCCACCAAGATGAGTTGCTACACTGTGCTACATTCAAAACTAAACTGCTACACTCTCCCTTCAGCAACAACTGTCACTGAACCCACTGAAGATAATGAAGCACAAGTTGAAGATATGAATGATCCTCACACCAATCCCTGAAGCTCTGCGAAACTTCTGAGTGAAGTCTCCTCAAAAGAGTTAGGTTTTCATCCAACACTCACCAATCACCTGAGGGTTTCCGTCCTGGGGCTATGGCTGAAGTAGAGAACCATGTCTCACACCTCTCATACAATAAAATGATATGATCAAAATATATCCCTCAATGGCCTCCTCCATTTCTTTTATAGATCTCTTGGAGCCTTCTAGAGAATTATTTTATTATTATTTTATTCATGGCGCACTTTTCCCTCTTATTAAAATATTCCTTTTTAATGCAGAAAAGAGTAAATCAGCTACCACGTCTCCTCTGGTGACTGAAACCCATGTCTAAGCATCCCACCCTGTAGGTATCCTTGCCTTGGTTCCAATGAGCTATTACACTAAGGTGTTCCATCATGTATTCCTCCCGGAATGCCACCTTGAGTGTAATCAGCTAAGTTAACCCCAAAAATAAGTCAAAATTCTGAAAGCTATTAGAATGCACCAGAATGAAAGCCAAACTTCTCGGATGATGGAATATATCAAGAAAATGCCACCCAAGCACATAGAAACTACTCAAAACTCCTCCAAAAATCCCCTGGAATCATTGATGACACCAACCTGTACCTGTGACTAGTCTGTTTCTAACTCTGGAAGTCCATCCTAGCCTTGTCATAGGTGACACTAAAAAAGGGAATATCACAGACCTTGCACCCCAAGATTTCTTGCCCTCAAGCAATCCAAATATGTGGGCCACCCTGTTGGCCCACTGCAACTAAGACCCAATGCCCAGATCCCATACAAACCCATGGTCATTGCTATGCACCCATGTCAAGCCACTCAGAATAGACCCCTCAATGCCAGGATCCCAAACTGATCTCTCAATGTACTAGTCAACAAAAAATCCTCCCAAACCCCAACGCCATCATGGCCAATCATCGTCGAAGTCCCACAGCTTGGACTGCACACTGCCTCTAGCTATATATGATGCCCCATTAAGTGAAGTATGCTAACAAGAATTAATGCTCCCTGTCTCCTGCTGTGTTGTAACTCTAACTATATAAGCTATCCCACCAACTATGTACCAACTCATCACCTCTATCCAATCCAAGTCCTGACTCAATCCCATGTTGATCGTACTCTCCTAAAATCAGGATGGAGTGCTGAAGAAATGATGACCTGTGCCCCACTGCCAGCTGGAATCTGTAACATCTGCTATGTCTAAGGACCCCTGCTTTGTTGTGCTCCCTACGAAGAAAATTGTACCATTAAGAGGGTACCAGCTCATGATCTCCCACCAATCTATCCTGGAAGAAGAATCCAATGTAGTTTCAACTAGAATATGCCTATGTAATTGTCACCAACTCATAATCAACTCACGCTGCTTTGTCCCATCTTTCTACGAAAGCTGCCTGTAGAAGAAATCCCCTCTCTCTATAATGGGCCAAAGTGGGCAAGATATGCTGCAAGCCCCATCGATGTACTCCTGGAGAGTGCTACTCCCTGGAAGTACTGCAGCTCTGCTGACTGCATGTGCATCTATATTAACCTCATCAGTCTATCGGCCCAAAAATGGATGCTCCACCATCTCCAACAACTCATCCCTCTGCTGATCAGGAATATAATGCTCTAGCTGTCTACTAGACCCCTGTAAAAATATCCCATCAACCTCCAACATCTCCAGAGGATATGGATCTACAGCTGTTGTCACCATACTCATTATCTGTGCATCTGTCTGCTCCTCCTTAATGGCTAACCCCACATTTAGCTGCATATCCATAATAGACTCAATGTGATCCTCTATCCGGCTCTCCCCTAGAGGACTATCATGCATGATGTGCATAGTATCCTCATCTACTGACTCAGGCTCCATCATATGCTGCTATGGCTAAATCATCAAAAATGACTCATCACCCAGAGTATGTCCTATAGATTCTCATGACTGCTCACCTTGCACACTGGAATGTAGCTCTGACCTACTGCCATCAATTCCACATGACTGCTCTCACTCCCCAGAAGCATCATCATCTGATACCATGGACTCATCTGAAGAAAATTCTTCATCTTGGCATATCGAAGGAACATCTACCTGCTCTACCTCTACTACCTCATCTTCATGTCTGAAACATGACTAATCAGGCCCCCATGGGTTTTTGCAAATGAAGCAAAGTCCCTTCCTCCTCAGTTCATTTCTGCTGCATGATCCACCAAAGTGGAACAACTCCTCCCTGGTCAACTATCTCCTGAAAAGCTCAATGTTCTACTCAACCAGCCCTTGGGCTAGTTCATAAGCAGCAAGTGAGACCAATTGATCTCTCCTCCAAATGCTCAGCAACCTAGTCTCCAACTCCCAACAAATGGCCTCACGGACTCCCATACATGATGACAGGATGGACTGCATGTGTGCTATGATTGTGTCAGAATGATGTCTCCTAATGCTAAAGAAGCATTGGAACATATGCAGAATCAAGCCATCACACTCAAGGTCAAATATGATATCATAAGTCTGGGTCATGGCCCGACTTCTAAAACCTTAAGCTTCCTCCCAAATGTAGAGCCTGCACAGTTGTCCAAATCCCGAAAGGTTCCTACTATCAATCTAAAAATTCTTTTCATAATGTCATCATTGTAGGGTGGGAAGGGTGTTGTTATCCTAAAAATATCACTGAAACAAGAGGTAACTATAAGCTTGACTCTCTCACTTGGATGTTCCAAGAATATAGCTTGTACCAATGTAAGCACAGATGGCTCCAAAGCCCAATTTAAACTCCACTCTGATTACTCTACCTTTGAAAGGCAAGATTCCAGTTTCTCTAACATGGGAAAGTCATTTTTTGATCTTCCACTCTTTAAGTCCATACCAAGTGCATAAAGCCAATTTCCCACTTCTTCCTCCTTGTGTAATTTCCTCGGATTCATTTGTTGGAGCAAATTATGTACCTTCTTGGAGAAGGGTGTTTTTTTTTGTTTCAATGAACTAACTTCTACATTGTTTAATCTTTTTGGTCTTTGGTTTAGATCGCAACCCATTGAGGCACTGCTATGTTGATTTAGGATTTGTTTTAAAAACTTCATTGTTTCAATGACATATATCGAAGTAACAGTGGTTTAGCTAGACTTTCATAAGGCAAGCTACAAGCACAAGGCAAGATACAAGCACACGGTGATGATTGCAAGGAAATCCAACCGCTCCAATAGCAAGCTCCTCCAGAAACTTCATTGCTGCTCCAAAACTACACTGCTGCCTGATTTTGGCCTTTGTTTTACCCACTGAAAACTGCTTAGAAAATTCTAGGAATTTGGTAAGGTGATTTTTTCCCAAAACCCAGAAAAACCTAGAAAGGGTTTCTTCTAATTCCAACCTTAAAAATCTGACCCTTTGTAGTTTGGCCCTCTTCCAATTTCGTTTTCTGGCACTGCATCTGTTACTGTCAATCATTGCTCTCCAAAATCCCAGAAAACCTCCTCATATGGTTCTCCTATCAATTTCCCAACACCCCAGCTCTAAAATCCCACCAATTGAGCTCCCACAAATGAGCCTCCTCTAATGACTACGTAGGCCCTTCTAACCAAAATAGCTGCAATTGAAAACTGGAAACCCACAGGCTGATCCAAGATTGAAGCTCTGATACCACTGTAATATCCCCAAATGGGATATTTAACTAAATTTTCATAAATCACACTAACCTAACATATTACCATAAAATTTTTGAATTAATAAACAGAAGATTTCCATGTAAAATAGAACACACAAGCACTGCAATCTATCAACACATCAAATAGGAAATATATCAACATTTTTTTACTATAGATAATACTGGGGTTGCAAATACATCTAACCCAAAGGAAGAGATGAGATGGAAAACTGGCCACCAAGATGAGTTGATGCACTGCGCTAGCCTCAAAACTAAACTGTTGCACTCTCCGTCCAGCAACAGCTGTCACTGAACCCACTAAAGATAATGAAGCACGAGTTGAAGACCTAAATGATCCTCACATCAATCCCTGAAGCTTTGTGAAACTTCTGAGTGAAGTCTCCTCAAGGGAGTTGGGTTTTCGTCCAAAAATCATAAATCACCCGAGGGTTTCTGTCCTGGGGCTATGGCTAAAGTAGAGAACCACGTCTCACACCTCTCATACAATAAAATTATATGATCCAAAGATATCCCTCAATGGCCTCCTCCCTTTCTTTTATAGATCTCTTGGAGCCTTCTAGAGAATTATTTTATTATTATTTTATTCATGGAGCACTTTTCCCTCTTATTAAAATATTCATTTTTAATGCAAAAAAAAGTAAATCAGCTACCACGTCTCCTCCGGTAGTTGAAACTCGTGTTTAACCATCCCACCATGTAGGTATCCTTGTCTTGGTTCCAATGACCTATTACACTAAGGTGTTCCATCATGTATTCCTCCAGAATGCCACCTTGAATGTAATCGGCTGAATTAAGCCTAGAAATAACTCAAAATTCCAAAAGTTATCGAAATTCACCGGAATGAAAGCCGAACTGATCGGATGATGGAATGTATCAAGCAAATTCCACCCAACTGCATAGAAACTGCTCAAAACCCCTCCAAAAATCCCCTGGGACCATTGATGACACCAACTTGTACCTGTGGTCGGTCTGCTTCTAAATTTGGAAGTCCATCCTAGCCCTGTCATAGGTGACACCAAAAAAGGGAATATTATAAATTTTTATGAATTGAATTATAATTTTTCTGAGTTGAACTAGAATTTTGCTGAGTTTCTCTTGGGAGAATTTGTAGCACCTTGGACATAGGAACTTTTACTGTTTTCTTGGTATGATTTTGAACTGTTTTCTTAGTAGGAGCTTCTACATTTTTATTACTTATAAGGTTATGCTGCTTGTGAACTTCCTTAATTTCAAATTCATAACCTTGTTTATAATCAAAAGCCTTCCCAAATTCTAATTGTAATTTTTGCAGCCTGTATAATTCCTATTCTTCTTGGGTAAGAAAAATAGTATTATCATCATTTATTCCCATTAAGTTAATCTGAGTGTCTTAATCATCATCATCATTTTGTTGGGAACTCTATGCATAGTTTTCTTGGAAATTTGGTCTAATAAATTGATCAGGTGTTGTTTCTTTTGATTTACCAGTGTTGGTATTCTTCCTAAAATTGGGATTTCTGATTTGAGGACCTTGTTGTTGATTATCCCACTGTGGTTTTCTTTCCATATTTTCTAATCTATCCATTATTCTTTTCCATACTCTTTGCTAAAATATATATCTTACTGTCTGATGTGGATGGTTCATCCTTAATGGTTACTCTTATTTCATTTCTCATTTTCTCTCTTTCAGCTAACAAGTTAGCTTCTACACTAACTGCATTTCTTTGCATTTGTTCTAATGTTTCTGTGTTTCTTTCTCTCAATTGGTATGAAATATCAGTATCAAAACCATCAGGAAATTTCATTAAATCTAGATCTAGTGGGGGTTTGATGTTTGATGGAATAGAATTATAGATGCTATTGAAACTACTACAATAATCCTGAACTGATTCATTAGGAGATCTTCTAATGTTTTCATATTCAAACAATATTTGTAAAAAAAAAATCTTTCTTTCCCATCTATTAGTAAATAATTGATGAAAAGAAGCTAAATCAGCTGAATGATTGGTAGGTAAAGATTTAAACCATTTCTTTACATCTCTTTCTAATGTTTGGGCAGACAATCTCATTTGAACATCAGCTTCATCAGTTTCATGTAATTCAAAGTAATTAGTCATTTTTTTTACATTTTGTTGGGTAGTGTATTGACCAATACCATCAAAGTGAAATATTTTACGTTGGTAATCCTAGGGCATGGCATGTAATTGAGCTGGTAAGACCAAAGGGGTATATATGGTTGGGATGGCTAAGATTCTAGCTTGGCTAGGAGGTAAATTTGTGGTGTTTGGTGATGAGGCTGAAGTACTTGCATATGAGCTTGGGACACTAGAAGGTGTACTTGGAAATGAGGTTGAATTTCTTGAAGATGTAGCAGAAGTGCTAGAAAATGAACTTGAAGTGATTGGAGACGGAAATAAAACTCTAGGTTGAAGAGGAAGTTTGGGGATGAATGATTCAGTGGAACGAAGTGTAGTGGAAATAATAGATGATGTCATACTAAAGAAAGATGAATTTACACTTTGAAGGAATGGTAGAATTGTTAGGGGTAAGCAGATAAAGCATCTAATTCAACAGAATGTTGAAAATAGGCTTCATCAATATCCTTAATCAAAGTTGTAGTCAAAGCATCAAGTTTATCAAAAGGTTCTATAGCTTGTTGATCTGAATCAAGTGAAATGGTCTCCTTCTTTGTTTCAAATAATTGAATGAAATTAGGATCTATTACACTATCATAGATGGAATTTTTAGATTTGGTTCTAAACAAATAGTGTTCAAATGATAAATCAGATTCAATATATTGTAAGCTTGATAATTCTTTAGGGAATGAATTAGCTTTGATTAATTGACTAGTACTTCCTAGACTTTCTACTTTTTTGGTTTTTCTTAAAATTCTGTCAGGATCATCAATATTTATAATGGGCTGTGGATCAGGATGAGCCCTGGTATAGTATGTTCTTTTCGAAGCCAAAATTTTAATTTTCAATGAAAAAATATTAACAACCCTAAAAAAAACTTAAGGTGAAAAGATGAGAAAAAATGTTTCTTTTAAGGTTTATTTTAAAACTGAGGACTGATTTCCCCAGTGGAGTCGCCAATATGTTATCACTCCAATAATTCCTAGGGTTCTTATGCTTTTTGTTTAAATAAATATTAGAGGTAATTATCAACCTACTTTTGAGATCAGGATCTAGCCTTCCTAATGCTCAGAGAGGGCTGTCTCTTTATGATTTAACTTTGTTGTTTTTAGTTGATTTTAGGTTAGTTAGGTAAGATTGACTTGGTTTTGATTTTTCTTTGCTTTTGTGGTGGAATTACTGATTCAAATGGATAGGTGTAGGTCTATTTTCCATTGGGCTATGGATTCAATGTATCAAGCAATAGGGTAGAATCAAGTTTTAAAGGAAGTGTTCACAGGGCAAGGTAGTAGAGTAACAACAGATCTTTTAGGCTGGATGGTGAAGTGGTTTTCAATCGAGATCAAGGAGTAGTTAGGGATTCTTTAAACTGGATAATGAAAGAAATGACAGAGGTAAATTGGAATGGGAGAGAAATTAAGGGTTCTCAAATCGGGATATCAGAATAAAACTTCAAAATGAATAACAGTTCAGAACAGAGTGTACTTAAACAATTTCTGCAATAATATTCCTGTTATAACATTTAAATTGCAAAACATACAA
The DNA here is from genome assembly GCA_034641835.2 of Pinus albicaulis. Classification (NCBI taxonomy): domain Eukaryota; kingdom Viridiplantae; phylum Streptophyta; class Pinopsida; order Pinales; family Pinaceae; genus Pinus; species Pinus albicaulis. The sequence goes on along the minus strand of CM076579.1, from coordinate 826,847,900 downwards.
GTTTATGGAATACTTAACGAAAAACATGAACAATAGAAATTTACTTCACTGAAGTGGCTCAACACATGAATCTTGTAATGCAATGCCTTTATTACTTGTCCTCTGCTGACTTGAAAATGGTATGATAAACACTCAGGTTTTAGATCAATTACAACTATAGAAATGTTCAGGAATCCACACTCAATACTTCTAATTATGAACTATTTATACAAAAACTAATACAAAATATCCTAAAACTGATTTATGAATTATTCAATGAAAAATAAATATCTTCATGCAAGAAGATAGAGAAACCTACGAGACTAAATGCTAGTTGTCCCTTCTGATTTGGATTTGTTATTTATTCTTTGATATTTTGTTGCTTTATCTATTTGACTGTTTACTTTACATTGGCTGCCTTTTTTCTGTTGAGTGTCCTTTATGTTGTGTTTATCTTGAAACTCCGCTTTGATCTTTACCTTTTTGTTATCTTTATTGTTTTACCCTGACTACTTTTTACTTGTGACCTTTGACTGCTCTATTTTCATCTTTATCCTGGACTGCTCTTATACCTGTTTTACATTTCACTTTCATAGTAAATAATTCAGTTTCTCCCAAGCCTCATCATTTGGTAATTTGATATTTACCATTCTCTTGTAAATTTCATCAGCCTCTGGGTATTTTGAAAATGTAGGCTTGTTGATAAAGAGATGATTTACCTCATGCTGGAGGTAAAATAGATTTTCAAATGTATGATGGAGTACTCTTCCTGTAAGAATTCCTTTCATGGAGGAATTGTTGGACTATTCTTTGGCCACTTCTCTGATCTTCTTGTCATATTCTTCATGCTTCATTAATTTGTCTTTGGTCACCAAAGTATTATGCAGACCTTTCTGCCTCAAAAAATCAAATTTCACCATGAATCTGGTTATTGTAAGCTCCATGTTTTGACACTTATCTTCAAGTTGTGTCATTAGGTTTATTTTTGAAATTACCTTTCTTAATTCTAGGATTGTTTCAGCCCTATCACTTATGCCAATTTCTTCTAATTCCTGTTTGTTCTTGGAATTAAGAGACTTAATGATCTCAGTGGCCTCTTCTGGATTTTTCCCAATTTCTTCTTTGAATTTCTGAATGGATTCATTTGCTGCCTTGACCAAATCCTTCTGCTCAAAGATAACTTGGGTAGATGGCCAAATATCATTAACAAAGTTAATGATATTTTCCCACAACTGCTACTTTTCTTGGGCAAGTGACTCTTTTAGTGTCAATTCTTTCTCAAACTTTTGAACTATGTCAGTCAATCTATTTGAATTTCGTGTTTCATTCTTATGCATGATTTGTATCAACTTATTTTCATCCTCTAGATTTTTTATTTGTTCTTTAAATCTATTTATTTTAGTAGTCTATATTGACATGTCCTGGATGGCTTTAATCAGTTTACCTGCATCATCACTAGGATGAGCTGCTATTATTGGTTAATCTATTGATGATGTAGTTGTTGATGTTGAAATTGTTGTAGCCACTGTAACTGCTATTGCCACTGGAGCTGCTGAAGTACAAGGAACTGTTGTAGTAACTGTAGGAATAGCAGTGACAAGGATTGCTTCCTTGTTGTATTTTTTCTCCTACACCAATTTATCCATCTCATTCTCCATATCTTTCAGTTGAGTTGTCAACTGAATGATGAGATTCATCATTTCATCTTTTTATCCTTCATGCTACAGAACTTGTTTTGCTTGTTGATGTTTAGTAGGAGGCAATTTCAATTGTTTTTTCAATGCAAAAATGTTTGCATTCATTTTCTTGATGAGATATTTTTATACTTTGATGTTGTTGGGATCATATCCTACCTCTATGACCAATTATTCAAGTGATTTTATTCTGTTTTCCTCGACTTGTGAGGAAGCCTTCTCTAGTTTTAACCGACCTTTGATATTCTCTAGAGAATTTTGTAATTTCTGGACACTCATAGCTTTATTGGTCATTCTGGAGTATATCGTTTCTCCAGCTTGCTTATGCAACTCAATTTCGATCTATTTGATATAGATCTTTGGCTTTAAATTAAAATGTTGTTTTTCTGTAGTCTGCTGATGAACTTGGAGCCTTCACTATTGGCTACAAAAAGGTCATTTGCATCTTCCTAGTCTTGTAATCAAAAGTAGAAAGTAACATGTTCTGGTCACTAGGTGTTTGTTTCCAATATTGGGCATAGTTTACTGCTTTCAATGCCTCATTCCTGAGTTTGTTTTCTTTATACTTTTCTATTATATCTTGTTCTTTGTCAACTGGTTTACTTGATGAAGATACCTCTACATTGTGCTTTTTCTGAATTATCTGTGTATTAGAGGTTGAAGGTTGGTGAGTTTCCTCTGAAACTGCTAGAGGTGCATTTTCTTTAATCACTGTGTCTGTATCAATGATTTCAATTGTCTCAATTGTTTCTTCTTGTTCAACTATTGGATTCAGCTTGGGATTTTCGCTATACATTAATTTGAATTTAGACTCAATAGTGGTTTGAGCTGAATATGAACCTTCTTCTCTTGCTCTCTTGGAGTTTCTATCTTGTAGGGATGGAGTTTTTAGGACAGCGCTAGTCTCAACTAGTTTCTCCACCTCTTTCAAATTATTCTCCAACCACTCTGACTGGTTGGAGTACTTTTCAATCTCTGGTTTGGACTCATGGACAAAAGGGGTTAATTTAAATTCGACTCTTACTTTGTTGATAACTCCCAAAGGATCATAATGTGGTTTGAAACTTTCAGTGAAATTGAATTCCTGTAAGTACTTTTCTACTTGTCGACCAACATTCCTCATGTTACAAATGAAAGGATAAATCTATTGCTTGATTTTAAACTATGTTTTCTTCTTTGCTGATAGAAAATTCACTTCATCAGAGTTTAGGATTTTCCTGATATATTCAAGTGAAAATAACCTCATTGGGAGGTATTTGGGTAGCTTATATGGAGTGAGTTGACATCCATATACCCAAATTTTAGTGTGGTTCTAGTATAAATACCAATATCCTATTATACTATGTTCATAAAACTGCAATACTTTCTTTATTTCTTCACTGATCTTAGGTTCAATGCTACTGCTTAACATATTGACAATTGGATGAATAAATGAATCAATGAAGTCCTTGTAGGTAAATGCTGTGGAATATTTTCTGATTAAGGAAGTCTAGAAGACTATTGATTGGGGCTTACCCTCAGTGTCCAGTTTTTGAAGGCTAATTGCAAACCTTTCATATTGGAAGTATGGGAATAAATGAAACAACACTGAAGAATATTTAAACACTCCTTCTGGTAATTTAACTAGTTTCTCATGTATGACATCTGATAAGTATTGAGAAAATTTATATGTAAAAGATGGAGGTTGTACTGTGCAGAAATTAGATAGAAAACCTAAGATTAAAGCATATACATACTCATTTGTAAAGTATCCTAATGTACAAGACAACATTGTGACAATATGCCTAGTTATTTCTGAGAAAATTGAGGCTGAATAAGGAGGGTTATTATTTAGGATTTCAATTGATGAAGGCAAGAAGTTTTGGAAGATTTTAAACCTATTTGTAAAGTCAAGCTTCAGGTATAATTCAGTGAGGACTTTAATTCATAGAGGGGCTTCATCAGGCTTGGGTTGGATTTGCAACATCTGATTTATTGATTCTGTAGTAATGGTGAACAAAATATCTTTGTTGGGGCTTATTCGGGCTCTTTCATTGGGAAGATAATTGATTTGACAGAGCCTGATAATCTATGGGAACTTGAAGGTCTGAGGAAGGATGTACTTGGGTAAATTTGATTCCCAAAGGAAAACATCATCATCTTGGCCCATGGATTTATCATGGCTCCAACAGTGGATGTCCAAGAGGTTGAAATCAGTGACTGTGTCACTGATTTTGAAGTCTTTGTCTGCAAAGGGGGTATTTTCAACATCAACAAGAGGAGGTTGTAGGAGATTAACAATCACAATGCCATGGGAAGCCATTTAATTTGTTCAATTGATTAATTTATTACTTTCTGTCTTAAGAAATGGCTTTTTGCACTAAGGAATACCTGGAAATGGAGCTTTCAGTTTGCAGAGAAGGTCCTAGAGGCAACAAGGGCTTTCCTGGTCTTTATAAACCTTTAGTTTGAGCCGACACTACCTTTTGGTAGTAAAGGCTTCAATTGTAGTGTGAAGTATCTTGAAAATAGGTTGGAAGAGGTTTTTTTACGCAAATCTGAACAAAAAAATGGTGAAAAAGGCTTTTAGGGTGGTATTTATTGTTCTTAACCAACAATGGTTAAACTTATTGTGTGGGGTTAAATTCAAATGGCAAGGTGGTTTCATCATACATCTTGGAAGATGGATTGGAGGTTATTGCATTCTGAAAGTGGCTTAGGGGTTTTTATTTGAGGGATGTGATACAGTGTGGGGCTGCCACGTAGCTGGGGAGCGGGGCTGCGAAACCACCCATTTCGCAACCCCCCCGTGGCTTTAAAGTTCGGGTAGTTGGGGGTGTGATCGCTATCATTTGCCATTGGGTCAAAGGAATGGAGATCTAACAGATGGACGAATAGGAGGGATTTCATAGGTGGGACCCGAAATTAAGTCATGCGATGGGATTTAATATGTGTGGGTCAAGGAATATTATATAAATGGGAATTGGATAATGTATTAAAATGGAAGGGTTTTTAACATATGTGATGGGTTATAATATAAGTGGGGTACGGGTATATGATCAGCGAGATTATAAAATAACAAATTGGGACCCGGGGAAATATGTTAAAGCGAGAGTTAATATAATATGGGGGTTAATAAAATATATATATGGGATATTTAAAACACAGTAAGGATATGAGTTGAAAGGATATATGGGATGGGTTTTCAATGGGGCCCGATAAATTTTGAAACATTTCATACTTAAAATGAGTGGGTTTTCTCATGTTTTTAATGAAAAGGGGAGTTAGTAAGGGGAATTTACTTTTCTAATGAAAATATGATTTTTAACTAGGGAAAGTAGGGTTTAGGAAGGAAAACGGGTAAAATAAAGGGAAAGGGTTATTTTACAAGGGAATATGGGTTTTAAGAATGGAAAATTGGATTTTAAGCAAGGGAAAGGGGATTTTGAGGAATATTAGTGATATGAAATGACCAATCAATGCTTTCCATGACTTGTGACACTCTTATACCTACCCATCATTTAACCTAACATTTTTTCTTCATTTCTTGGGTGCATTTGAGCTTGCTGACCCTTTTTATTTTCCTTTTATAAGAAAACTATCTAATTCTAACCTTATTACTTCCAATGACTCAGATTAAACTGATGAGCTCATTTTATTCTCTAACTAACTACCGCTCTTCCAAGATTAAGTGGTTCGGCTAGATATTTTTTATCTAACTATCAGTGTTACACCATTTTTTGGTCATCTAACCTATTATTATTAGATGGACCTAAGTACACCATGTAAGACCAATTTTACCCTAAGTAAAATTACTTTCATTATGAAAAATAACTTAGTAAAAAACCTTTATTAAGTTGTTTATGGTATAAACAGGAAACCCCATGAGGAAATATTAAATAAATCCATATTTGCTTGATTTTACTCAAGGAATAATTAGTTAAACATCGGTTTAATTAATATTCCTAGTCATATTTAACCCAAAACAGGAAAATTAATTAGATAAACAATATATATCTTATTATTTTCTAGGAATAATTATATAAACCTTATTTAAATAATATTCCTTGTTAAATATGACTAAATCACTTATAAATAATTAAATATATAATTATTTATTTGATTATTACTCAAATACATCCTTAAATGATAAATAAATCATTTATTTATTTATTATTTACAAATAAAGGGATTTGACCCAAGTCAAATTATTTTTCCCTCCGACATATATAATAAAATATTCCATAAAAGTTGGATCTTGATTTGGTTAATAATATTTTAATTATGCACCAATATATAAAATAAATCAATATTTTGTTAAAAATAAAAGGGTTTTTCCATTCATTCACCACCTTTTGTTGCCTAAAGATCACTCTGGATCTATACTTCTAGTCTGACTTTGATCCACCATCATTGTCATATTTTTCTATCTTTTGCTTGTGAGCTCCCTTTGAGTTCCATTTTTTGTCTGGGTTTTCTACACCATCAAGAGAGAGGAATTTTAGATCTGAAGTGCTGAGGACTTACAAGAACCCATCCCATTGAGGAGAACTAGTAACATCCTTCTATGTTTTCCTCCCAGGTGCCCTTAATATAAAATTCATTCAACATATTTCTGTCTTTTCTATTGGATGCATGGAGTAAATATCATTTTTTTAATTTACTGCTTAATGTCTTTTGATGGATAGATCTAGATTTTTGCAGTATTTATCTTGATCACCTAATTGCAAATATGAAGATATTGATTTCAATCTTTGTTGTTAGGGCTGTTTGTTATGCACAACTAAAGTGGTCTTTTTTCGTACACTTGCAATTAAGATTCATACTAACAACTGGTGACTCCACACGGGTTTACAATTACGACCGCTGTCGTTTTTCAGATCCCTACATATCCAGCTGCTTCAAAGCCTAGGATTTCTCTTCAGATTTTTCTTTTGCTTTTCTTGATGTTTTTTTTAACCTATAAAACCCTAAAAAATTAAAAAATCTAACTTCTTTGTGTTTTCAGACCTATTGCGTAGGTGACACATTCCGCTGAAATTTTTTGCCGAGAGTGCTAGAAGTGCAGGTCGCTCTTTTTGGCCCTAAACTTGCGACCTAGAGCTTCAAGACGCACAAATATGCCCAAAAACCATGACCTCAGCAAGAAATAGATCAGAAACTGCGACCTGGACTTTTTGCAGGAGTTTTTTCTAAAAGTTTTCTGGGTTTGTCTGGGCCTTTGTTCAGGGTTTTCTGACGTCTATATCCACCCGTTTTGGACCTGTACTTGTTCTGTTTTACTCAACTAAGTGGGAAACTAGCCCCCTAGGGATTCAGTACCCTCCACACTTTGTGGAAGAGTTTTAGCTGTTGTAGGTTGTTTGAAATTTTCAGAGTGTTCAACCTTTTTTTAGATCTTATAACTCACCTTTAGATCTGCTTCAGATTGGCCATTTATCCATCCAAATCACCTCATTTAGTTTTGTTTTGGTTTTCCTCTAGGGCCACTCCATTTCCCTCCTGGAGATAGCCTTTCACCACCTCATTTACAACAAATTTTCCTCTGATTTGTTGTTGTTTTTCTGCACCACTTTCCGGTAGATCTCACCTTTAGATCCCTATCCCTCCCAACCTTAGATCTATTGTCTATTTTGGTGTGTTTTGACTAGTTTTTTTCCCGCCTACAGACTACTTGTTGAGAGACCTGCCTCCCTGGGTTTAGATTAGCATCATTGGCTGTTTATTTACTGTTATTTTAGTTTCATATACTGTTATCTACAGGTTTATTTACAGTTATGCAACACACATTTTATTTTTCTCTACAAATGTCTGGGTTTAAAAATTAAAATTTACACACTTTGCACACACACCCTAAGCAAAAAAGAGCTTGGTTAACACCGCCATGAAAAGGCTTTAAAACATTGAAATCAATTGATCCTGCACCTCTCTGCCATTGTTTCGACATTATAATCAGTTGATCCTACACCTCTCTGCCCTTGTTGGTCTCTCTTCCCTTTGTTTCATGTTTGTGTCGTCATCATTGTGCCACCAAGGCATTTATTTCCGAGACTTCATGGCCTTCATCATCAGTTTCTGGTAGGAAGACTTACTTCTTCGTGTAGGATTCGAGTTAGTCCTCCACTGAGTCCACACTTCGACTCTTTTTCTAGTTCATTGGGTTATCCTTTTGGTTCCACCCCCAGTTTTCCTCTTTTAACCTTCACCATGTCTGGTTTAGGACCTAACACTGGTGGTGGCCCTGGCCCTAATGCTGGGAATACTACTAGTGGGACCGCAATAGGAACTACTCCAGCTGCTCCCTTTCTCCTCTATATGGTAGGCCTTAGTCTTCCTGATTTTGACTAGTTGATAAATGACCCTATACACCATAATGTTGGTTGGCCTACAATGCCAACCAAGCTCCCTTCCGATATCCCAAATTTTGAAGATCTTGCTGGAAAAGATCCTACAAATCATGTTCAATCTTTCCACATGTGGTGTTCGTTTAACTCCATTATTAAAGACTCTGTCCATCTTCGGTTGTTCCAATAAATGCTTACTGGTGAAGCTTCTAAGTGATATGTTGATCAGGTCCCATCCTCTCATACCACCTTTGTGACTCTTTCTCGGGCTTTCTTGTCTTATTTTCAGGTTACCCTTTGTTAGGACATTGGTACCGAACTTTTGACTTCTTTCCGTCAATCATCTACGACCCGCCTATTCAATCATGTCCAGGAATGGTGGAGAAGAAATAGCCTATGTAGAGCCCCTACCTTCGAATACCATGTCTACATGGACCAGTTCCTTAGATCTCTCTTGCCTGGTATCGAAAAATATGTCGCATTGCGTTTCCCTCAAACTGAAGAAGCCGCTCTCCAAATTGCATTAAAATATGACCTGATCTACGCTCAATAGGGTCATGTTTAAACGTTCTACTTGATCTTCATATACCCAGTGGTGCCAATTCACTGGGGGCATCTCATGCCGTCGACGGTATCGTTGGAGCTCTCTCTCATCCATACACTCAACCTCCCATGGGCTATGGTTTTCCTTGTGGGGGCTAGCACCTCCTGCACTTTTCTCCCTCCTGGTAGCATGTATCTAGGATACGGCATGCCTCATCCTTTTGCCCAAAGTCCTGTTTACCACACTATTAACCAACCTCCTTATTATCCGTATCCACAGCCTGGTGCTCCAGCTCCTCTAGTATTAGCACCTCCTCCTCCCTTGCCTTCTCAACCCCCGCAACAGAAGCCACCGGCCCCCTCAGGGACAAGTGTATGCATAACAGGGCGCGACTAATCCTCCTCCTTCCAAAAAGAAGAGGAAAGGCACTGAAAATCAATCTCCTCTCGGTAATCCTAGATCTAATCCTAAAAATAATGCTCCTAACACTACTAACTGGAAATAGGGCACTCAGCCCAAGCAGGACAGGCTTGTTTGCATGAAAAAGACTTGTTCTTGTTGTAGTGTTTATGGTCATTACATGCATGATTGTCCTCTTTTACCACAGATGAAGCTGATGTGGGAGTCTCAAGAAAAATTGCAAGAATAGAAAGCCTCCCCTTCCGTCCCTTCCAGTGCTATGCCTAGTCAGCCAGCTGTGTTTACTAATCCTTTCCCTCAGCAAAGAATTGTGGCCACCCAACCACTTGAAGGTCAGGTGGCCACTCAACTTCTTCCATTTGGTACCTTCGATTACCAGATCCTCATGATGAATTCTGACCAACCTTTAACTATAGACATCAATCTTCAGACTCGGTCCCGTCAGTACAACAAGCCTCCCACTACGTCTGTCCCCAAGTCACCTCCTTCAGTCCCTAAAGAGCCTCTTTTGACACCTAATGGTCCCTTGCATATCTCTCACCTAAGGTGGAGGTTCATACTAATATCCCTAAGGGATCACTATGCCAAAATGTTGCTTCTGGCAAAGCTTCCCATTCGTATAGTATAGTAGATGATTTGGTACAAACTCCTATTGCCATTTCAACGCTGGAACTCCTCTAGTCATTCCCTTCACAACGAAAAGCTCTACTATCCACCATGGGAATTGTAGATCCTTCCGATGATCGATTTATTATCTTTGATGTTGATCAGTTAGAACATCCTCCTCTCCCTACTTTCGCCGCCTTCCAAATCCCAATCAAGATCCGGAACGCCAACGTTTCCCGATGCATTATTGATGAGGGGGCATCCACCTGTGTGATTTTCGCTTCAGTTTGGAAGTAACTTGGATCACCTGAGTTGGATCCTTCCACGATTGCTCTCCGAGCGTGGGATGGCCATGCCTCCCAGCCCATTGGCCTATTCCACAATTGTCCTATTAATCTTGCAGGCAAGATTGTTTGCATTCACATAAAATTCATAGATGCCCCCTTATATTGCAACATTCTATTGGGTCGTAGCTACACCTATGTGATGCATGCTGTCCCATCTGCGGTTCACCGCAAGATGTCCTTCTCTCATAATGGAAAGATAATCACCATTAAATAACTGACATATTACGAACCAAAGTCTCAGACCTCCCCTGAGTCCATCATCTCTTCGATGGCCGATAAGCAAACCATCGATCCTTTGACCAATGCCTCACCCAGAGTCTACAAGACTACTCACTTCTTGGTACATTCCCTTGTCTTCCTCCTCCTATCTTTGATCCCAAATCATCGAATGTTTACATGATGAAATTTTCTCGGGGTTCCCTCAAGCTGCCTACTTCGGCTATTCAATAGCCTCCTCACCCTTCGTAGCCTACTCCTAACCCTTTGATTTAGCCTTTTGGACCTCCTCCCCCTAGCCCTTCACCTACAACTGGTATCCATGAGCCTCTTTACCCTCCTATAATGGTTCCTCCAGGCCTTAATCACCTGGGAGCTGGCCCGCTTGGCCATTACCCCTCTAGTCAAATATCGTTCCTAGCTCCCCCCCCCCCCAAGAGTGTACACAGTACCTGTCATGGCTACCCTCTCTCTCCCTAACCTGACCATTGGGATTCCCATCTGGTACCTTCATCCTCTAGCCTCTATCCCACCTGGTCAACCCAAACCTTATCTTTCTTTGACCCTGGTTCAACCGGTCCCCATGAATTCTCCTGCTATTACAGTGCCTCAGCCACCTCAACACGAACCACCTCCTGTTGTGATCACTTCGGGTAAGAAGGGAAAATATCTTAAGAGGGAATCAAAAGACAAGGCTACCCCGACTGACCCTACACCTCCTGTGCTTCCAAAGCCTTGTGCTTTGTGTGATGTTGTCAGCCATGACACCCATAACTGTCTTGACCTGCCCCATATCAAGCCCATGGTTAATGTTGTGTTCCCTGAGTCTAGGGTCCTTTAAGCCTCTGTTTCTTCCTCGACTGTAGCCAAGAACCCTAATAATATTCACACCAATCAACCCCATGCTTTGTGTGATCTCCATGGCCATTATTCTCACCATTGTCCATGCCTTACACATTACCGCCCCTCTTTGGAGGTAGTTCATGAGTACGAGGTTGAATAGAACCAATCTGCCTCTCCCGTACTTGCACAATATGGTATGAGCCAGCTTGAGGATTTACCCGATCCCATTGAAATTCCCCCTCTTGATTTCTAGATGATGGATCCTATGGCCACCATCCTCTACCTATCATCATCCATGAGACCCTCGGTGGAAGTTCCCTCTGCATCTTCCCTTGTTGTTTCGCTTGAACTCCCTTCAGCGATCACCCTAGGCTCAACATCGGTAGATCCCTTATCTTCTTGTTCTTCCATCATCCCTTGTGATGATGCACATGTGAACCTTTCTTCTCATGATGATGAGTAAGGTAGCTTCGCCACATCATGTGGTCACCCTTCCTCCCGTCACTCCATCTTCTGTTGTGATGGTGACATTATGGAAACTTGGTCCACCCATGAATTCATCTTTCTCACCCATAAGCAAGATGGCACCATATTTTTTTTTGCCTGAGCACAAGATACGCCTCCAGTATCTCCCACACGCCCCCTATCCGTCAACGTGTGAGTAGTAGACATCTTACCCAGATCACTCCCTCTCGCAGTGTTTGTTCGATCTCTATTGTGCGCTCAGGTTGCCAACATTGTTCATCATCCTCCCATTTATTGTCTTGTGGCACTTTTCAGATGGACCTCCCATCCACACTTTATATTGGTTATGTCAATGGTCCAAGTCACTACTCCCGGAATCTAGCCTCGGCAGGTTGGGCCATCTTTAACCCCTTGCATTCGCTGGTTCTTTTGAATGGTGTATGCATTGGTAATGCCACCAATAATCAGGCCGAATATGATGCCATGTGAGGTTTATTAGCCGATGCCCTTTCTCATCGCATCCTCCACCTTCATGTTCGTTTAGATTCTCTACTTCTTTTCATGCAATTGAATGGTGTTTATCGTGTGCATAATCCTATCCTTTTCAGAAGATATTTATGGGTGAATATTTTGATGCATGAATTTTAAATCATTACATTTAGTAATGTATCTAGAGAAAAAAATCACTATGTAGATAGCATTGCAAACTATATTTTAGATTGGAATTTAGCTCATGCATTTAAAACAAGACAATAACATAAATCATCAAAACAATGCATATCCATAATATGTGTCATATAAAAATGTTTTAGAGTCCATCAACCCTGATACATATGACATGCTCATAGCATGTTAGAAAAACTCTAAAAATGGGGGCACCACCTTCCCTCACACACTAATCACTATCTGGAGGATCCCAAGCCAATGGCTCTTCTCCCATAGCTCAAAGATTTCGCATCCCCTGTCCGGCCATCGGCATGCGCCACATGACCCCTCACCACTTCAAGGGTAAAATAATACATGGCTCTATGTACTTGTCCTCTAAGTCTTTCCAGTCGTGCTCTGCAACACCAGTTAGAAGCCTCTCACATCTATGACATATGTTCTCCAAAAGGGCTACTACATCCTCATTTTGTGGCACCCTCGACCCACTAGGACCTGTAGCTCCTGATACTGCAGGTCATCCCATATACCCAGCCAGTTTTACCAGTGCTGTATATGCATACCAAAAGTGAAAGAATCAGTACCATATACAATATTATGAAACTTTACAATGCCCATAAAATATTAACAATTTTTCACTTACCATCGGGCCCCCATACTCGACCAGGCGGTAGTGGCAAGTGTGTGCTCAACTTAGTGTTCCTAAATTGAGGTCATAAATTATCAACCAGGGTTAGTAAACTGCTGAAGTGAGGTGCACTATATGTGCCTAGGTATCTATTTCTCGCTACGTTGTGTTTAGTGTTTTTATGATTTTTTTGGTTTTGTGGTTTTATGTTAAGAAGGAAAAGAAATAAATGTTGAAAAAAATAATAGTGGTTGGGCACACTAAAAACAGAGCAAAACCTATACTAAAGAATAGAAAATGCAAAGTTTGATAATGACTCATAGCAAGGAAATAAATCACAACATGAAATCAATAACTCATAACATGAACTCATCCAATTCATTCATTAGAAATATATTGGGATAGCTTGAGAAAGGGACAAGTTTAGTGCAAATGAGGTTCTCCTAAGTAAACAATCATCTTACAATATTACAAAGAATCTCATCCATGGTTAAAAGTTTATTGGAACACAATTAGAAAAGATTATTTGTAGAAAAATAAGATTTCTACTTTGAATTAACTTGTAATGCTAAGATTAATCCATTATGTAGCTCAACTTGTCACTACTAAGCCTCATTCGAAAGTAGAGATTTTCTAGAATAGTTTTTGGGAAAAGGCTTATTTGTGAAATTGCAAAAGATTGCAGAACAATCAAGGCCTTAAATTGATATCACTAATTCCTGTCCATATGATGATGCATTAATGGAAAGTCAGAACAAGAGTAGTTTTTAAACAATGAAGGCCGTGAAGTCTAATTTTGACAGTTAACACAACTTAAAGAACAATGGATAACACTGAACTAGAATGCAATTGATCAAACTTGAAACATAGTGATCACAGCTAAACTAGAATGCCATTAATCTAACTTGAAATACAGTGAACTGGAACTAAAATAGAATGCCACTAATCTAACTTAAAATATAGTGAACAAAGTTGAACTAGATTGCCATTATCAAACTTGAAATATAGTGACAGAATTAAACTAGAGTGACATCTACCTCCGGAGTATTGCAACTGGACTAAAATGCAACTAATTCTATGAAATACTACAGCCCTATCTCGTTCAATATGAGTGATATTTTGGAATAGTTTGTAAAAAAACAAGTCTGGCTGTATCATTCAATGCAAATGAGCATAAAACATAAAGTTCAACAAAACGAAATAAGCTCTGAAACACCACAGCTATGTCTCATCCGGAGTTAGTGATATTTTGGAAGAGATTAATAAGAACAAGACTAGTTGTAACAACTGATGTCATTGAGCACAAAAATATAAAGTTCAAGGAAACACAACTAACCCCTAAAATACTACAGTTATATCCCATCCAATGTTAGTGGTATTTTGGAATAGTTTGTAAGGATAAGACTGACTGTGGCATCCACTGCAAGTAAGTATAAAAACACAAAGTTCAGAAAATTGATTAAACTAGGAATGAAACAAGGCTAAGTTACTTATCTAAACCATATGAACAAAGCTTCTCAGGTAGCAAGGGCCCTCTACCACCAGATTAGCACGCAAATCTACTCAAGATTGACTCAGCTCTTGCAATAAAGTGATGCTTCTTTCATTAAAGGAGAAATTCTTCGAAAAACAGAGTATTACGGTCTTCTGAGATCTAGCAACAAAACAAAATCTAGCTAGCTATTTCTGTCATACTTATAAAGAAAATTTATTAACCTGGTTTTTGAGATAAAACAGGAATAAATGTCTTTCCTAACTAAAATCAAACTAGACTTTGGAGGTGGCCTCGTACTATGATTAAGGACATCCAGCATGCCCTTGTCCCATTAGAAGCCCCATTCACCTCTCCTACTTTGGTTTCCACGTGCATAACCCACTCAGACGAGCCCAAACCCCTGAGATGAATGATGGGGGAGTGATGTGGAATACAACCTTATGCATTTTTACTTGAGGTGACACCTGGAACCTGTGTGAACATGAAGATAGCTGCGGAATAGGCGACTGGCTACAAAATGACTGCGTTCTGTAGCCGAGTCTAGTAAAAAATTACTACAACAACGAAATCATGAAAACATAGCAAGTTAGTCATTATATACATTCTTAAAGTAATCCTAATCAATCCTATTGATCATTCAAGCCTGTAATTGATGAGGAAAAAAGGAAATGAAGTGAAATGTGGTGGAAAAGAAGGACATCTTTGGGGCTCAACAACAAGTTTGGGTCTCCACGATAACTCATCCCACTATAGAGATAGTTGTCTGTGTATAATGGCATTTGATCCTAATGAGAAAAGAACTCGGGTCAGAACACTCGTCCGACTGCCCCACCTCCTCCTCTGCACAGTAGTTGCCCCCACCAGCACATCTTGGGCTCTCTCGGGCCACCATCATGGCACTGTATGCGAGGTTGAAGTGTCAGGGTCTTCTCAAAGAAGAGTGAGCAGAGGACTGTGCCATATGCACAGTCATGGTTCACTTGCCGCTTGAATAGAGAAAAATGTCTTTTCAACGACGATAGCATCATCTAGGCCCACCCATAGTAGGTTCCACTCAACACACTCTCCACAAGCATCATTTTCCCTCCAGTGATGTGGTGGAGTGCCTAGTTTCCCAGGATCCGCAGTACCATTGTGGCCCATATACCCAAATTTTAGTGTGGTTCTAGTATAAATACCCGTCTCCTATTCTACTGTGTTCAGACAACTGCAATACTTTCTTTATTTCTTCATTGATCCTAGTTTCACTGCTACTGCTTAGAATATTAACAACTGGATGAATCAATGAATCAATGAAGTCCTTGTAAGTAAATTCTGTGGAATATTTCTTGACTAAGGAAGTCCAGAAGACTACTGATTGGGGCTTACCCTCAGTGTCCAGTTTTTGAAGGCTAACTGCAAACCTTTCAGATTGGAAGTATAGGAATAAATGAAACAACACCGAAAAATATTTAAACACTCCTTTTGGTAATTTAACTAGTTTCTCATGTATGACATCTGATAAGTATTGAACAAAGTTAGATGTGAAAGTTGGAGGCTATCCTATGCAAAAAATATACAGAAAACCTAGGATTGAAGCATCTACATACTCATTTGTAAAGTATCCTAATGTACAAGACAACATTGTGACAATCTGCCTGGTTATTTCTAAGAAAATTGAGGTTGAATAATGAGGGTCATTCTTTAGGGTTTCAACTAATGAAGGCAAGAAGGTTTGGAAGATTTTAAACCTCTTTGGAAATTCAAGCTTCAGGTATAATTCAGTGAGGATTTTAATTGACAGAGGGGCTTCATCAGGCTTGGGTTGGATTTGCAACATCTAATTTATTGATTATGAAGTAATGGTGAACAAAATCTCTTTGTTGGGGATTACCATGCCTCTTTCAATGGGAAGATAATTGATTTGGCAGAGCCTGATAATATATGGGAACTGGAAGGTCTAGGGAAGGATGTATTTGGGTAAATTTGATTCATAAAGGAAGATATCATTAGCTTGGTCCATGGATTTATCATGGCTCCAACAGTGGATGTCCAAGAGGTTGAAATTAGTGACTGTGTCATTGATTTTGAAATATTTGTCTACAAGGGGGGTATGTTCAACATCAAAAGTAGGAGGTTGTAGGAGATTAACAATCACAATGCCCTGGGAAGCCATTTAATTTGTTCAATTGATTAATTTATTACTTTATGTCTTAAGAAATGGCTTTTGGCACTTAGGAATACCTGGAAATGGAGTTTTTAGTTTGCAGAGAAGGTCTTGGAGGCAATAGGGGATTTCTTGGTCCTTATAAAGCTTTAGGTTGAGCCAATACTTGCTTATGGTAGTCAAGGATTGAATTTTGGTGTGAAATATCTTGAAAACAAGTTGGCAGAGGTTTTTGTACGCAAATCTGAACAAAAATGGTGAAACATGATTTTAGGGTGGTATTTATTGTTTTTAACCAACAATGGTTAAACCTATTGCGTGGGGTTAAATTCAAATGGAAAGGTGGTTTCATCATATAGCTCAGACGATTGATTGGTGGCTATCACATTGTGAAAGCAGCTTGGCAGTTTTTATTTGAGGGATGTGATACAATGTGGGGCTGCCACGTAGTTGGGGAGCGGGGGTGTGAAACTACCCATTTTCCACCCCCCCCCCCCCCCCACCGTCGCTTTAAAGTTTGGGTATTCGGGGGTGCGATAGATATCATTGGCCATTGGGTCAAAGGAATGGAGATCTGATCGATGGACGAATAGGAAGGATTTCATAGGTGGGACCGGGATTTAAGTCATGCGATGGGATTTAATATGTGGGTCAGGGAATATTATATAAATAGGAATTGGATAATGTATTAAAATGGAAGGGTTTTTAACATATGTGATAGGTTATAATATAAGTTGGTTACAGGTATATGATCAACGAGATTATAAAATAACAAAGTGGGACCTAAGGAAATATGTTAAAGCAGGAGTTAATATAATATGGGGGTTAATAAAATATATATGTGAGATATTTAAAACACAGTAAAAATATGAGTTGAAAGGATATATGGGATGGGTTTTCAATGGGGCTTGATAAATTTTGAAACATTTTATAATTAGGATGAGTGGGTTTTCTCATGTTTTTAATGAAAAGGGGGGGTAGTAAGGGGAATTTACTTTTCTAATGAAAATATGATTTTTAACTAGGGAAAGGAGGTTTTAGGAAGGAAAAGGGGTAAAATAAAAGGAAAGGGTTATTTTACAAGGGAATATGGCTTTTAAGAATGGAAAATTGTATTCTAAGCAAGGGAAAGGGGATTTTGGGGATATTAGTGATATGAAATGACCAATCAATGCTTTCCATGACTTGTGACACTGTTCTACCTACCCCTCATTTAACCTAACATTTTTTCTTGATTTATTGGGGGATTTGAGCTTATTGGCCCTTTTTATTTTTCTTTTATAAGAAGACTATCTAATTCTAACCTTATTACTTCCAATGACTTAGATTAAACTGATGAGCTCATTTTATTCTCTACCTAACTACTGATCTTCCAAGATTTAATGGTTTGGCTAGATCTTTATTCTCTAACTATTAGTGTTACACCATGTTTTGGTCATCTAACTTATTACTATTAGATGGAACTAAGCACACCATGTAAGACCAATTTTACCCTAAGTAAAATTGCTTTCACTATGAAAAATAACTTAGTAAAATACCTTTATTAAGTTGTTTATGGTCTAAACAGGAAACCCCATGACGAAATATTAAATAAATACACATTTGTTTGCTTTTCCTCAAGGAATAATTAGTTAAAAAACAGTTTAATTAATATTCCTGGTCATATTTAACCCAAAATAGGAAAATTAATTAGATAAATTATTATTTATCTTATTATTTTCTAGGAATAATTATTTAAACCTTATTTAAATAATATAACTTGTTAAATATGACTAAATCACTCATAAATAATTAAATAAATAATTATTTATTTGATTATTACTCAAACACATCCTTAAAATGATAAATAAATAATTTATTTATTTATTATTTACAAATAAAGGGATTTGACCCAAGTCAAATTATTTTTCCCTCTAGAAAATATAATAAAATATTCCATAAAATTTGGATCTTGATTTGGTTAATAATATTTTAATTATGCACCAATATCTAGACTAACTCAATATTTTGTTATAAATAGAAGGGTTTTTTCAATCATTCACCACCTTTTGTTGCCTAAAAATCACTCTGGATCTATACTTTTGGTCTGACTTTGATCCACCATCATTGTCATATTTTTCTATCTTTTGCTTGTGAGCTCCCTTTGAGTTCCATTTTTTGTCTGGGTTTTCTACACCATCAAGACAGAGGAATTTTAGATCTGAAGTGCTGATGACTTATAGGAACCCATCCCATTGAGGAGAACTGGTAACATCCTTCTATGTTTTCTTCCCAGGTGCCCTTAATATAAAATTCATTCAACATATTTTTTTCTTGTCTATTGGATGCATGGAGCAAATCTAATTTTTTTTATTTACTGCTTAATGTATTTTGATGCATAGATCTAGATTTTTGCAGCATTTATCTCAATCACCTAATTGTAGATCTGAAGATATTGGCAGCGATCTTTGCTTTTAGGGTTGTTTTTTATGCACAACTAAAGTGGTATTTTTTTGTACACTTGCAATTAAGATTCATACTAACAATCAGCATGAAATTTAAAGCATGAATGAATCAAGATTAAATTGTTTGATCATCATGGATTGTGGCATTTCTTACAAGCTGCACACAATCTTATTTTTCAAAGTGAAGTACAAAGTAGTGGCATTTGAATTTAAATCACTTTCAGGATCTATTTGTATCTCTTTTTCGTGGGGTTCATACTTTATATTCTTTTTCGGTGTTTTTCTTTTAGGAATTACCCTCTTTACATTTTTTAATATGGGAAAAAATTTGCAGAAAGAAAATTATGTACAATATTACAAGAATAATCATAGTCAATTCAAAATTATGATGCCTATTAATATAGGACCCTAATAGTGGCTCCACTTGGGGATGGAATTTTTTGGTGAAATGTCAAGAGCTTTGAACTCAGTGGCATTAGAACTTTGATTTTGCTTGCCTTGAATTTTTTTTCTGAGCTCTCCTTTTGTAATATTCATACATTAGCATGCAACTAATTGGAATGTTAAATTTTTCTCTAAACACATATTTAGATGAATAAATGGGTAGGGAAGCCCATAGATATTTTTAGCAGCAATAAAAACCCTCTTAATTAGGAAAGGGATCATATTCATAGCTGGATAAAACACCTTCATGTGTGAACAAGGCTAAATGCACGTGGACAGGGTCAATTTTGACCAAGTCAACAAAGCTAAGATGGAGGATGTGGAACATTAATGAAGATAACTCAGTGGGAATATAGATTTGTTTAGATAATTAGAATAAAGCCAAATTGAGTGTGGAAGAATACTTTGCATGGAGATCAAGTCAAGATTGACCAAATCCATCAACGATGTTATGGGGGGGTGGTATTGATGATGGGAAAACATAGTTTTGGAGGGAGATTCATTGCATGAAGATGGAAACCCTAATGAGTGGGACCCAAGGTGAGAAGGCTCACATTGTTTATAAGGAGGAGGATGGCAACCATATGGGGTTAGCTTATGATTATGATTTTCTGATTATATGGTCTGTTTAGAAATATTTATTTCTCTAGATGTTTAGCTGAGATAGAGTGTTGTTTAGCACAAGGTGTTCCTGGTCGAGAATCCCACCTCTTCCATTGAGTAGCTCTTGGAAGAGACTTGCACCATATTTTCCACTCTCTTTCTTGAGGCCAAGCTTTGTCTTCCTTTGATAGCGCAGATCCTGTTGAGGTTTTTTCTGTTACAGTATGCTACAACAAGTGGAGGCTAGATCTTCAGATCTAGTCCATTTCAGTGTTTATTTTCAGTGGAGGACGGTTCTAATCCATTGGAGCGACAATATTTAAGGTATTGAGCTATATTTTCATATCTTGGATGCAGGCCAATAGTATTTTGTCCCCTACAGTGCAGAAGAATTCCAAATCTATGTTATTTTGGAAGGAGCAGTTGTAGGGTGATTTAGTGCACCATTTGGAGAGTTGATTTGCTAAGTCTTGGGGATTTTCCCTTCACTTTGGAGATATTTTGGAGGAGATCAGTTTACTGTTTATATAAGATCATATCCACTTTCCAGATTTGAATATTTCCATAGATCTATAGTCTTAGATCTCAAATCTACACTTTGTACATTGCGTTTTGTTGAAAACCCCAAGGGGGATTGTTAAAGGAACTTGTATAGTGTATGGATCTGCTATAGATCTAACTTTTTGTCCACATAATCATTCTAGATATGATGTAAAATGTACTTCTATTGCAGAGGTAATAAAATAATGCTTTCACGGTATTCCAACTTTCATACATGGTTGCAGTCCATATTTTTGCATGATTTTGGGATATTTTTAACATGGGAGATTTGTTTAGCTATGAAATAATGATTGTTTCTGATTTCCTTTTAGATTTGGGTGCTATAATATCAGATCTAAGGAATCCATGACCTTCATTTGACAGTTGTTGCATATATTTATGAAAACTATGTTATTTATTCATTTATTGTTGAGTTTTCCCATTTGGGAATATTACAATGGTATTAGAGCATGATCTTTGGCTCAACCTATGAGTCTCAAGAGAAGATGCTATAAGAAGAAGAAAGAGATAAAAATTATGGGAGAAATGAGTTTCATCTCATCTCTTTTCAGATCTAAGAAGGACCTCACCAAGGAGGTCAAGAAAAGAAAATTGGATAAAGAAAGTGAAACGGCCTAAGGGTTTCAAAATGAGGAAGGTCCATGTACTTCCTATCAGCAAAAAGAAGATCCGGTATTGCATAAAGCTCCAAAGAAACATACTATGGACTTTTCTTTCAAAGATAAGAGGCATATAAATGAAGAATACTTAGAACATGAGATTCTAAGTGAATATATTGCAGAATATAAGTCTCAACCTAGAGCTATCAAGAAGTGTCTAACTCTTCCATAGTTCATTCAACTCAAAGAAGAAAGGAGAGCTTGCAGCAATAGAAGAATGAAGGGCAATATATTTCTATTGTCTAACTTTGATGGATCATCCTCATGCACAACAAAGGCTTGGGGAAATAATTTGGATTCATTTCTTTTGCTACATCCAGTAGTAGAGAAAGAAGTTGTTGAGATTGCAACGCTGCACCTCCAAGGTGAAGCAAACAATTGGTGGTTCAACCATTTGAGTCATGCAAGAGTGACTGCATATGCAGATTTTACTCAAAGGTTTATCAAAAATTTTGACAAGAAGAAATCAAAGGAGAAGAAGCCATCACCACCACTTACTGCAGGAGCAATTACATCAGGAGGAAAGATACTTTCACCTTTGCGAAGTAGTCTTGATCTCTTGACATCTAGAGTCCCATGCACTATTATGGAGATGCATGAGGAGGAAGAGACTTATACCAGTGCTTATGAAGCCATAGAAGAGCAACCATCATCATCAATAGTTGGGGAAGCCATCACACCAGAAGGAGGAACCCTTGTAGTAGTACAAGATGTTCCCAAGTTGTACCAAGGTATGCACATGTTTCCATTTCCTGTTATTTCAATACATCATATGGAGGATGATGGGAATGTACCATTGCATGACCAAGGGTCAAAATATATTGCTGATTTGGAGTAGCAAAATTTCATTGCGCTAAGCAACCTTGATTAATTCAAGGAAGAGACAAACAATCATCCTAGTGTATCATTGTTGAGTTGCACATAACCTTTGGGGTTGGAATGTAGATTCTTAGAGGGTGGGATGAGTATTGTCTTGAACAATACATTGAAAAACTATGTGTCCAGCATTGGACATGATCTTGAGGCAACAGTTGCACCATCACGGAGATCAACAACACTATCATTGAGCAACAGTGATGAGTTTGGGGCCAACCATTGTTGGAGAATTCCAATGAAATTCCCATATGTATGAAAAAGGATGGGCAGATAGTTGTTGGGGGACATATTATGATGCATAACATCTGTCATGGTTGTGATGGTTATTTCTTGATGGATCTTTGACATCATTATGGGAGGTTTTTTCCTACCACCTATTTGGATCCTTATGGGGTGGACTTGATCATTGATGAGTGGTCTTCATTTGGATATCTCCAAGAGATTGCATTTCAACATCCCATGAAATGGAAAGACATAAATCTGATTTGGGAGGATGGTATTCTCCATTAGAAGGATGCCACTTTTGGACATGATGATAGACACTTACCATGGGTTGGATGGGTGATGTTGATAAGCAAGAGTTTTGAAATCCACTTGCAGATTTATGATACCGAGCAACATGAGGAAATACTGCATTGGTTACTCTTGAAATATTTTGGTCCTCATGTGACACATTCTATTTCAAAGAGTTGGTTGGTGAATGGAACTTGGCATGGCGCTTACATCATATGGCAGCAAGGATTTTTGATGTATTGGGATGATGTGATATCTTTCATATCAATTATGATGATATTTCTCCATGATTTATATGAGGATGGTGTGGGGAGGAAAATAGATTTGTTGTGGATTTGGTTGTTATTGAGAGAGTATGGGCTGATATTCTCCCATACTTTGCATGATGTTGCAGGAGCAGGAGATGGCACTATCATGGTGCAAAGTGGATACTTCTTAACTTTGGAGGATGAGGAGGTAGTTCCACTTTGGGAGGAATCTCCCACACATAGCAGCATTATGATTGATGGCTTTGACATGTGGGATGTCAAAGGATTGAGCTATGAGACGATAGGATCCTTATTACAAAGGCAAATAGCATTGTCACTTGGGAGCTTGGGGTTTTTGATGGAGTGTTCCTCGGATCACTTCACATATGATGCACTTGATGGGCATGTAGGAGATGAGAGTGATGGATTAGTGGATGGAGACATATATTACCTTGAAATGATCTTCTTGAATTGGATTTTCAAGCATAAGAAGAGAGATCTACATGTAGCACTTGTGGGATTTATTTCCATGCACCTTGATGCATATCGTTCCTTATTGGAGGATTTCACTTGGGAGGGCATCCAAAAAGATGAATATCAGCATATGGGGATATGAATAGCCTAGATGATGATGGAGAGGTTGTCACAACCACTTCCCTACTCATTAAGAGTGAGGGAGAACTCTTAGTTGGGCCATTTCAGCTCAGTGACCAAGGTACATGGTAGAGGATGTACATTCATGCATTATGATTTGTACTCTTTTAATTTTTGTAAGTAGCATGTTTTACTAAGGAGGTTCATTCGTTCTTGTACATTGTATTATGATGTACTTGAGGCAATTTGTAGCATTGATGTTGTCCATTATATCAGTGGTTTGTGGGGGAGGCCACATGATTCTTGGTGTGCACCATTGACACCACATTTTACTTTCATGATCCTATCTTGTAGGATTATTATGGCAAAAAACAAGTGTCTGGAAAGACACTTGTTATTATTTTTTTTTAGGCAAGAAAGGGATGCACTACGCTGGTTCCATATGTGGAACTATGATCCACCTCCCGGTTGTCATATGGCAACTTGTTTTCATTGGTTTTTGCTTCCATATGTTAGAGATGTTCTTATGTTTATGGGAAGCTTTGTTGAGAGAGTGGCACAACAGTTGGAGGTGCCCATTGGGAGTATGATTCTCCATACTTCATATGTTACATGTTTAAGGAGAAACAATGGGAAAACCATGATTTCACACTACACCTCTTGTATTCATGTGGGAGGAGCTATTTGGAGAACTTGAGTTCTTGGGAGAGGCACTTCATGGATGTTTTGATTGGTGGGGTGACTTGGATCATTATTGAAGACCATAATATTTCAGCCCAAGATCAGTAGCAGCCTCATAAATATCATAAGTGGAGAGAGAAGTAGCATAGGATGGATATTTTAGTCCCACATATTAAGCTATGTAGCCCACATTCTTTGCAAGAGTCTAAGGTGGAGGAGATGTTTCATGGGTTTCCATTTTGGAGGGTGACTCACGTTTGTGGATGATAGCTTTGGGATGGAGGCTTCACATGGGGATAATGATTCCCAATATATTTTTGATTCCATGCCTCAAGAAGGCATCTAGACCATGCATATCCCACTTTTTTTCATGTTGAGAGCCATTTGAAATTTTCACCAAAGGCATACTTTTACACATGGGAGGAACAACTTGAGGGCATATTGTTGAGAAAACTTCTTGTTATTTGGAGGAACTTATCACTTGAGGATGCTATAGGAAGAAGAGGGGAGGCTCTTCAGTTATATCCTTGCAGTTGCTTGAAGACAAGAAAAATTTGGGAGGGGAGGACTGTAATATTCCTACATTAGCATGCATCTAATTGGAATATTAAATTTTACTCTAAACACATATTTAGATGAATAAATGGGTAGGGAAGCCCATAAATATTTTAGCAGCAATAAAAACCCTCTTAATGGGGAAAGGGATCATATTCATAGCTAGACAAAACAACTTCATGCGTGAACAAGGCTAAATGCATGTGGACAAGGTCAAGTTTGAGCATGTCAACAAAGCTAAGATGGAGGATGTGGAACATTAATGAAGATAACTCAGTGGGAATATAGATCTATTTAGATAGTTAGAATAAAGCCACATTGAGTGTGGAAGAATAATTTGCATGGAGATCCAGTCAAGATTGACCAAATCCATCAGCGCTGTTATGGAGGAGTGGTATTGATGATGGGACAATGTGGTTTTGGAAGGAGATTCATTGCATGAAGATGGAAACCCTAATGAGTGGGACCCAAGGTGAGAAGGCTCACATTGTTTATAAGGAGGAGGATGGAAGCCATATGGGGTTAGCTTATGATTATGATTTTCTGATTATATGGTATGTTTATACATATTTCTTTCTCTAGCTGTTTAGCTGAGATAGAGTGTTTTTTAGCACAGGGTGTTCTTGCTCAGGAATACCACCTCTTCCATTGAGTAGTTCTTGGAGGAGTCCGAGGAGGGTTCTAATCCATTGGAGGGACAATATTGAAGGTATTGAGCTATATTTTCATATTTTGGTTGCAGGCCAACAATATTTTGTCCCCTATAGCGCATAAGAATTCCAAATCTGAGTTATTTCTGAAGGAGCAGTTGCAGGGTGATTCAGTGGACCATTTGGAGTGTTGATTTGCTAAGTGTTGGGGATCTGCCCTTAACTTTGGAGAAATTTTGGAGGAGATCAATTTAATATTTATATCAGATCAGATCCACTTTCCAGATCTGTATATTTCCATAGATCTACAGTCTTACATCTCATATCTACACTTTTTACATCATGTTTTGCTAAAAACCCCAAGGGGGATTGATAAAGGAGTTTGTATAGTGTATGGATATGCTATAGATCTAACGTTTTGTCCACATAGTTGCTCTTGATCTGGTTTAAAACCTATTGTTGTTGCAGAGGTAATAAAATAATGCTTTGATGGTATTCCATCTTTCATACATGGTTGCAGTCCCTATTTTTGCATGATTTTGAGTTGTTTTAGCATGGGAGACTTTTTTAACTATGCAATTTGAAGCAAAAAAAGTTCCTTCTCAAGTTAAATTCTCCAGTACTGGGACATACAGATATCTAGGGAGGATGTATTATTGGGGGAGATGATTGAGAATACAAATGAGGCCTGCTCTCATACCATGATGCTCTACGAGATGGCCTTTCAACGACTAATTAACTAATTAATAATTATTTACATTATTTATTCATTACATTGCCTCCCTCCTCAAAAGGTTTGTCCTCAAAACTTGTTGATGAAAAGCCTTAATTTATTTTCCTGCTACGAACTTCTTCTCGTCTCAGGGCAGTCATCCTTGTCGATACAAGTTGATATGATCCTCTAAGTGAAAAACAAAAATGTCACATTGAGAATGGATCAAACCATCCTAAATCAATATTCTGTGGAATCGTACGATGACTGGAAACTTGTGATGACTTGCTATCACCTGAGAATATTGCGTCGACATTAGTATTCATTAGAATATCAACTTGTTTATGTTCCGAATGCATAGCTCAGTCGAGTTGTCTGCTCCCATGGTTTGAATGACGATAGGGAAATTTTTTGGTTTGACTTCTTTGATTTTATTTTGGCGAGGATGTTATTGAGTTGGTTATAGTACCTTCACTTATTATGTTCCTTGTCTGAACTACAACATCTAAGTTTGTATTTTATGCAACTTGCTTGTCTTCTTCTTGAGTTGTGACATTTAGTGTATCAATGTTCATTTTTTCTTCAACTTGAACTTATATATTTGGAGATGTTGATGCTTCATTTTCCAATGACTTCTTGTCTTTCTTCAGCTTCCTAATTTTCATTAGTAATTTATCGTTGTGGTCCTTGAGGCGAGAAACATCTTCATTCTTACTAGTTGTGATTTTATCAATTTCCTTCTACATATTTTGTATCACCTTTTTACCTCCTTGGAAAATTTATTTCAAAATTTCTTGTACGTCTTCAGGCATCATGAAATTTGGCTTCAATTTAACGTCCTGCAGTGTTATTTTCTTCTTTTTGTAGGAGAATTTCAAAAGCTTCTTTTTCATATTAAGGATGAATGACCCTAGTGATTCCATCCAGAGCGAACCCAAAACTATATCACTATTGTTGCAAAATAAGGTTTTAACGGTGAATTGCGAGACAAAGGAATACTCCCCAATAATTAGGTGTAAATTCCCTATGTCGTATTGTTTGTCATTTGCGTGAAATGAATTTGTTTCAATTATATTTGCTTTAGGGATCACTAATTGGTTAGCACATTCAGTACTAACATAATTATTCTTTTGAGAAAGATCGATAGATATGAGAACCTCCTTTATCACAAGGGACCCTTTGATTTCAATTAGCGCATAGACACACATACTATAATTTTTAGGAAATCTTCCTTCGTTTAGTTTTTTTTTGGATGTCATTTTGTCAAGATAACTTCAGGGTTCTTTTTTTAAAAAGTGACCCTTCCTAATATTTATAATAATATATTATTATTTTCCTCTTCAATATTTTGTAATGAATCCTTCACTAATATTCCTTCAATCTTTGGTAATGAATCCTTCACTAATATATATATTTTTAAAAGAGTCTCAAATCATTTTATATATGTATATATTCATTTTTTAAATAAAATCTTTAGAATATAATGATTTATCTCCTTTTCCACGTTTCCAATACATAAACCTTTAATAACCTCTTTTTCCTTTTATATACCTTCAACCTTTAATAATGATTCCTTAATATTTTAAGAAATCCTTAATAATATTTTTCCTTCAGATTTGTTTTGAAAATTACTTCCTTGATTTATTTTTATGAAATCATGTTTAATTACTAAGAAGATGTTTGACTTTCATAATAATATTTTTTTTAACAATTGATTTTTTTTAACTCTTTCTTTTTTTTAACTCTTTTTTTTTAACTATTTTTTATTCCTTTTTTTCTTATTTTACCTTGAAAATACCATGGGAAATTACCATGGGCTTCTAAAACCACAAGCTTGTAAACCACTTAAAGAATAATCAAAATAGCCTTATCTACTCTTCCTTCTTTGTTTTTCCTTTTTATTTTTAAATTGCCTTGGTATGTACATATATGTACTACTTTATATATATCTCTTTTTTTCCTTTTTTTTTTTTTTACTTATATATATATATATATATATATATATATATATATATATATTGCTTTTGCTTCTTCTTTTTTCTTCAAAAAATTCCCTTTTTTTTCTTCAAATTTTTATTTTTAGTCAAAGGCCTACTGTTGAAAATGGAGAAACTCCAAGATTTATAGTTCTTGGATGGATAATTCATTCTTGCGGACAAGATAGACCTCCCAAGTGTCCTACGGACAACGAGCAACAAATAGACAAACAAAAACTATTTTCTCTAGATAATATTCAATTCATTAATTAGCTACAATATGGGTTTTGAAGACCTACCCATAGTCCAGTGCTATTTTTAATAATATTCTTTCTAGTTGCTTGAAAGAGTCGTTTTCAAAGATCTGCAACCACAAACGCGAAAAAAAAATCAATAGCACCTACATAGGATAAACTAATTCACGAATTATATATCTATCAAGATGATCAAGGAATTCAAGAAATAAGATAATTAATTAAATAACCCATTGATAAAACATGATAAACAAGCTACTTAATTAAAGAACTCATTGAGAAAATGGTATTCACTCATATTATCTTTAATAAAGAAGAGCCTTACAACCGTGTCCGCCTCGATGTCGTACAAGCCTTCCTAGGGTCCAGAACAGTCGTTTCCTTTACTCTGTCAAGATTTGCACTCTCTCAGCTAAAATATACATGTGTATGTAATCATTCCCACATAATGACCAGTTAAGAGAGTCTGAGTCTATACATCATTTCTCCTAAAAAATTCTCAAATTCTAACTCACTAACTAACCCTTGAAGATGCACTATGGTTTTAATTTATAGGAAAAGAGAGGAGGTTATGGTTCCACATAAGAAGGGATAGAATTCTCTTTTGAAGGGATTGAGCTCCATAAATCAAGGGGTAGGCTCCCATAATGGAGGAATTAACATACATGATAGGAGCGAACCTTTGACCGGATAATTGTTTCTAGAAGCTTCTAGATTTGACTACTGGGCTTCTAAATGTTACTTTCCACCTTAATTTTACCTTTTATAGGGGTTCGCACCCTTACTGAAGAAAAATTTCATTTAGCTCCACATGCTTTAGAACAAAAAGGTGTGGCACCACAAGCAATGTTAAGAGAAAGTGCGGTATAAGCGTTTTTAAGATTTTTATGAGCTTTTATCTTAATTTCAAGGCTTGATTTTAGGAAATTTGATGTCGTAGACTTCTAAGGGAGTACTAAAACATCATGGACACAAATTTTAGTGTAAAAAATTCCCCCCTAAAGTTCGGAGTCTGAGAGCATTCGAAGAGTGATGTGCTTTATCATTTCAAGGATTAGCCTGTGGACACCCCAGTCAGAACCCTGTAAAAACATTCAATGCAAAACATATATATATATATATATAATAATGACAATGGCTCTCAAAGTACTCAGTACAATCCATGAAATGTGAATAAGTGATATGAAGTCAAACATTTCACGGAATCGTTCGATCAAAGGTCAATGATGCAACCTGTCATCGAAGGCGAGAAAACTGTCATTAAGACATGCAGATTCCAAGGTACTGACGGATTATAGATCAAATTCCTATATGATGAGCTGTCGTCGATAGAAAGTGATCCATCATAAGCAAGCTCACGACACGAGACCATAGATCAAGTTTTGAAGAATTTTTTTGCAAGGACCGACTCAGGGATGGTCAACGTGAATGGAGACAAATGTTTGCAGATGAATGGTTTGTTTGAATGTCCTCTTAAACACATAACAAAACTGCAAATGGTTTGGTAATAGTTGCCCTAAGCTAATACCTAGAAACTGGCTGAAGACTTTCAATGTGGTTTGATTAACTGATAGGCAAAGGATTTCCCAACCTAGGTAGAAGTGTGACAAAAAGTGTCATGTTCAAGAGTGATTTAGTTCTTTTAAATCATGAATTCATCTTCTCTCTTTTCCCCCACCATTTCTGGCAAGTTCCTCTTTATTTTTGACAAGCTTGAGGAGGATAACATTTTCTTGTTTATAATCTCATCCTTCGGATGAGTCCAACTTAGTTTAAAATCAAACCCTAAGAAGGAGTGGTCCGTTCATGTTTGTAATGGACAGGTCCTTTACTGTTAAATTTTAACGAGTCCAATATAGGAGAAACTCGTTGTTTTTCATTTTTATGGAGTCAGAAGAAAAACTTAAGAAAACTCCATGGGTGTACATTTTTGTAATTTTAGTCTCTCAGGCCCAAAAAAGGATAAAATAATGCGGGAGAGAACTCTATTGACCATGATTAGTCAACGTATAACTTCTTTGTAAATAGTCCATTTCAGTCTGGAAAAGGGGTAAACTTATACTAAAGGGATGACTATTCATTTCCTTTAACGAGTTCGAATAGTCAAGTACTTGGCAATATTTTCATTTTTATAGAGTCTAAAAAGGGCTTAAAAGAGAACTCCATGGTTTCACTTTTTCGTAAATTTTAAAGAGCCCGAAAAAGTGATAAAAGTATACTCTTCGTCAAAAATTACCATTTCACCTGAAAAATCTAGTTTTCTACACAAAAACTCAAAAAATTAAATGTATCTACTTCAATAATAAAAATATTTTGAAAAACCATCTTTTTAAAGTGAAAAATAAAAAAATTTAAATTTCATTTATTTGTAAAAACTTATAAAAATGAGTTTTCCAAATTCAATTTTACCATTTGAATTTGAAGTGAAAATTTTAGAGCTTTTGGCAAAAAATGCTCCAGAGAATATTTCGGACAAACCGACTATTGAAATCGAAAACCGTCTACTCCAGGTAATCCACATCCTCTTTTACTTGCTTTTCATCCATTCATTTCCTTAATTTAGGGTTTAAAATTCATTTTTGGAGAGGAAATAGGTTCAAAATTCCACCCTCAGGGGTCCGCAGGTAAGACACATGGTACTTGCGGACCTCGACATTTTCTTACAAAGAAAAATGTCGTGGTCCCGCACTTTTAGCACAAATCCCATGCAAAGCTATGCATTGTCTCTGAATGAAAAGTGTGGGGGTGTCATGAATAATTTAAAAACATAATTTCTTTCCAAATTACCCAAAATTTCCTTTTTAAAATGATTTTAATCTTTCATTTTGTTCATTGTAGGATATTTACAATGCCTATCTAGCAGGAACGTGAACATGAGGAGGTGGATGAAGCTGCAATGATTCATCTGCCTACATCACAAGTTTTAAGAGCAAGCAAGCTACTTAAATTCTGAGCTATTAGTGGCATGAGAGTTTAAGTAGACCTTCTCACTTGGTTGGTAAACAAGTGGGATGTACAGGACCAGTGTTTTATGATTGGAGGCAACCGGCTCGAAATTGAGCTGGAGGACATATATTTTTTGACTATTTTGTTTAAAAGAGGCGAACCACTTTCTCTATTTAGGGCTAGGCCAGGTGGCCAGTTTGTCACTAGCCTACAATTAGAGTTCTACAATGATGAGGCAAATCCTAAAGACAAACAGATTGATATCAAAACTATCATTTGTCCTGAATTAAAAGTGGTTGCATTTACCATAACCAAGCTATGTGGAAGTGTAGCTTTTCATGTTGCTATTGGATCTCAAATGCAGATTGCAGTGGATTGTTTCTGAGGCACCATATTCAATTGGTGCGAGGCAGTGTTGGCTAATATCAAAGGCCAACTAACTAGAGCAAAGAATGGGAAGTTAAATAACTTTGGATATGGATCGATCGTAGTTACTTTTGCTTTGGAGAGGGTTCCTCTACTGGCCCCGCAACATATTCCAGTTGATGCTGGTAGAGCTCTAGACCCTCGGATGGTTTGATGGGTTGCTTTTATGGCCCATCACAGTGAGGGTGGAGAGATTGTTCGATTTCCCCCAACATACTTCTGTTGGCTAGACCACCAACTCTTTGTGATAGAAGATTTTCCTTATGCAGGTATAGATTTCTGCGGTGACCGAGATATGCCACTTCCTCCAGGAGTTCAGTGGGATGAGTCAGGTAAAAAATCTTTTTGACATGCTCTAATTTATAATTTTTATTTTGTTTTTTAAATCGTCTAAAATTGATAACAAAAATTTCAAATGCAGATGTGGCTCCACGCTGACCAGTCACTCTCTGCCCCTTCGAGAGGAGGCAAAGGGATGCAGCTACAACAACACCACCAACATAGGATCATACAACAGAGATCCTTACTGATTTGGAACACCATCTAGAGTGGTTGACTATGGACATCCTTGAGACTACCATAGACGACATTCCACTTCGTTTGCAGAGATATGTCATTGGTGTTCTTGGACCATTCAGGAGATTCCTAAGTAGAGTGGCACGAGCTGTAGTATATTATCATGATCATTACCATGGATAGTGGATGATCGATTGTATAGACTCATATCATTTTTGTATCACTTTTTTCTTGATCATAAGGCATTTTGAACCTATGATCGAGGATGATGTACTATTTTTTGAAACACCATTCTATACTATGATATACTACTATTTCCAGTCACCTGTGTTGGAAATACTGAGAGGGGGGGTGAATTAGTATTTCTTTCAATTAGAGAATTAGTTAATCTTCAATTATTATCAGTGCTTGTACAATGATAGCAGGAAACAAGAGGAACACAAATGCACACAATTTTTAAGGTGGAAACCCACTCTGAGACAAAAACCACCTAATGCTTCTCTAATAATTATTTTCAACTCCAATTGAAAATAAAGCTCCAAATTGCTAGAATCTAGAAAATAATTCTTCTCCAGATCCCATTGGATGGACGCTCCAACACCCGATATTCTTTAGTAGTCACTGAATGGATGCACCAACACCCAATGAGTTACAACTCACCCTAGCACCACCCTACCACCCTATAGAATAATAAAAGAAGAATGGAATCTCGTACCAGAGAAAATTGTCCACTTTACAATGATATAGAATGATGTAGAAGAAGAAGATATACTAGACCATAACCCCAAATTTGACACAACCACTGCCTCTTCAACCCTTGGCAGATAGACACTAGTACAATTTGTACAATAATGTATTTACAATGACTAAGCACAATGATACCTTTGTTATTATTGTATGTAGTGTTGCCCACTTGAAGATTTCATATGATGAACTTCTTGTTGCTGTTATGAACCTTGGTTGCAGCTCTTGTCATGCTACTCTCTGCTGCACCTTTCTTTGCTTTGCTACTGTAGAAAGTTTGGTCCTTTGCAACCCTTGACAACACATGATCTAGCTTTTTCTTGCCTTCTAGGAGCTCGATATTTAATATGGTGTATCTTTTTTATTTCAGATCCTCAATATCTAATTTTCGGTCCTAGAGTATTCCTCTGAGTCTTATTTCCAATGCCATAGGTCTGACCCAATTTGGATTCTCCAAGAGAGAGTTATACCCAATTTCTCACACTTCCCTAATTATGGATTGTTTAAGTAGAGCGCAATTGTATGACATGCCACGTGTCACCGTTTTATCATTTGTCTCTGAAATTGATAGAGTGAAAAGTACAGACTGTGCACTATCCATCAATTTTTACGTCATTCCAATCCAATACTCAGAGAGGGATTTATGACGAATTTACCAAGATCACTTCTTTGAGATGAATTTCAGGAGCCTGCAAAAACCCTTACTTCCACAGATCATATCTCCAAAAATGTTGCGCAACTTGATCTAAAATTTTTACTGCAGCTTCCTCAGGATTTCGGATTGACCTCATAAAAATTTCAGCTTTTTAGCCTTCGTAGAAAAAATTTAGAGCGAAAATGCCACGATGACCTGTTTCAGATGGCCGAATTCCTTACCTAAGGAGGAAATGAAGATCACAATATATATGAATGCTTAAGTTGAGAGGGGCTTCAACAAGTGAACATGGGAGGGATTTTAGGAGCATTAAAAATATTAATTACTAATTTTTAATGACCCATGCCCCAACCCCATGGGGTTTTAGCCCACTAACTGGGGTACAAACTTCAAACATGAATATCTCACAAACCGTGAAGAATTACATGGTGTGCCATATATCAACGGAAACATCTCGACAAGTAGAAACCATCAAAAGAATTATTGACCTAGAATACATTAATTTGGTAGGTCAAACTTCTCATTCAATATTGGGTTAGCCCGTGGTGCTGCTTGGGTTGACATCAATGACAACCGTTGATCAACAACTTGTTCAACATATTATCGAATTTTATTTACTGCTTTCATTATCGCAAATGTCTGTTTATAACACAAGAAGCTATTGCATCTGATAATGTGTTTAATCTTCTTGGAATGTGTTGATACTCAAAATAATCAAATTCTCGTTCCAAGAGACGAATTTTCAAAAATAATATTAGCAACAATGGATTTCTAATTGCATATACTCGATTTAATTGTAATAAAACGAGCTCAGAATCTAACCTAACGATCAAACTCCAAATTCAAAATGAAATGGATTCAGACAATAATTCAATAAATACGCTACATTCTGCAATAGTGTTTGTCGTCTGACCAAGGCTTACCCCATGCATAGATACTAACTCATCAGTGGGTGAATAAATAACCCAGGCTACAGAAGAAATGTTCTGTGTACTACGACAAACACCATTGGCAAAACCAATGTATGTTTGAAAAGACGTCGACATCTGCAATATCGAGAGTAATCTAGATAAGTAGGAATAGTACTAAAAGAACACTTAAGCTAGGAAAACGTTTCTAATCTACAACACACCAGCTAAAAACTAAATAATATATAGGAAAGATATTCACACAAAAATCAAGAGTAATATTTCTTCAGATAAAGCCCATTTCTGGGTTTTCCTAAAGAAACTCCGTCAAAATCAATGAATTCATAGGCCGCTTTTGCAAGCTGTCTCTTGAAAATATAAGGACCATGCCACATGGGTTCAAATTTCCCAGCCCCTATCTTATCGTTAGCTTGATCATATAGCAAAACTATCTCCTTCTAAAAAAATACGAGGTGTAACACTTCTATCATATTGAGCTTTCATTCGTTTTGCATGAGTCTTAGTGAATAATGCAGTGGTGCGCCTATTCTCATCTAATTGAGCTAACTACAAAAAGCATTTTTCCTCCTCAGAGGTAGCTGGTAGTAACTCTATGGCTAGTTTGAGTGACGGTATCTCACATTCAATCGGTAATACCGCTTCTAAACCATAAACTAGTTGAAAAGGGGTAAAGTCTATTGATGTTTTTGCTGAGGTTCGATATGCCCAAAGTGCAGAAAAAAGCATGGTATGCCAATTCGATTTATGAATTCCGATGATTCGTTTGATCATGGTGACTAAAACTTTATTAATCGCTTCAACCAGACCATTAGCTCGTGGATAATATGGTGTAGAACTATCATGTCACAGGCCAAGTTGGTCAGTTAGCTCAGTCATCATGATGTTTTGAAAATGATTCCCATGCTCAGTAATTATTGCTTGGGGTACACCGAAATGAGCAATCACATGATTGAACACGAAAGTAGCTGCAGATTTTCCATCTGCCGTAAATGTAGGCATCGCCTCGGTCCATTTGGTAAAATAATCTACTGCGAGAATAGTATACCCATGCCCCCCGGCCGAGTGAAGGTTACATGTAATGAAATCAATGCCCCATTTTGCAAAAGGACCGACAACAATTATAGGGTGAAGAGGATCGGGTGGTGTAGGCATATTTCAATCCAAATATTGACAATTATGGCATTTTCAGACCGCATAAATACAATATTTAAATAATGACGGCCAAAAATAACCAGTGCACAATATCTTTTGGGTTGTGGCATACCCAGACATATGACCGCCACATCCTCGAAAGTGACAGTCATTTAAAACCTTTTTGGCTTCTTCATGGGTGAGACAACGTCGAAAAATAGAGTCTGCACCACGACGGTATAGTGTGTCGCCAACAATATGATATTGTTGAGACTGGAAACAGATTTTACATCATTGTGATCATGAAATTTTGGGCCGAAAAGATTGGGTCTGAAGATAAAAAATGATATCTCCATACCACGGATCAATGTTACTAATAAGAAACAAGGATTCGTCCGTGATCGATTGTTCGGCCACAGTTTCTATATCAGTACGTGGGAAATCACACATAAGTTCAGCAAATATCAATGATTTCTTTGATTTAAACTTTTCAAATTCCAAATCAAACTCCTATAGGATAACAATCAATTTGGAGTATTTTCCCCCTAGCAATTGTTTGGTCAAAATATACATCATAGGGTTACAATCAGAAATCATTTTTGTTTTGCGTAAAAGTATGTAATGATGAAAACGTTGGACAGCTTGAATAGCTGCCAAGGCCAATTTTTCCACATGTGAATATTTGATTTCATTCAAATGCAAATTGCAACTAAGATAGTAAATCACATGTTCACCATGAAATTCATCTTCCTGAACTAGAACCATTCCTATCGTGGAATTGGAAACAACGAGGTACAAAAAATAATCCTGGTTGTAATTGGGAAGATGCAGTAATGACACATGGGTCAGCGTGTTTTTAAGAGCATCAAAATATTGATCAACGATTTGTCCCAAAAGAAAGGAATATTTTTTTTTAACAACCTGGTGAAACCTTTCATTAACTCAGCGTAGTTAGGAATGAATCAACATAAAAAGTTCACTTTCCCTTGCAAAATTTGGAGTTGGTGAAGAGTAGAAGGAGGAGGTAAATTTATGATAACCTCAACCTTCGATGGAGCGACATGAATGCCTGCCTTTGAGAGAATAAATCCCAAAAATTGTCCAGATTTTACGCAAAAAAAAAAATTGTGAGGATTTAGACGAATCTTATAATGCCTACATCATATAAAAATAGCTCGTAAATGAGTGATATGATCTGCTCTGCGCAAGGAATGAGCAGGAAAATCATCTAGGTAGGGTTGCAAAATGTGTTTAATATCATGAAATGCACGAGACATTGCCCTCTGAAAAGTGGCGCCAACATTCTTAAGTCCAAAAGGTAATTTGTGATAAGAAAAAGCCCCCCATGGAAAAATGAACGTTGTTTTAGGTTGATCTGTAGGTAGTATGTTGATTTGATTGTTACCGAAAAATCCATCCATGAATGAAAACATTTCACTTCCAGCACAATCATTAATAATTTGATCGATATAAGGGGTTGGATAGTTGTCTTTTGCACAAGCTTGATTTATATCCCTATAATCGATGCATACTCATATTGTTCCTTGTTTTTTATTTACATGAACAATATTAGACACCCAATCCGTTAACAGAATCAGATAAATAGAACCTGCAGGAAGTAATTTTTCAACTTCTACTTTAATGGCGGCAGCTTTTCTGGGATGTATCTGATGTAATCTCTGTCTCACGGGTTTAGCATTCGGGTATGTCTTAATTTAATGAACAACAATCGATGGATTGATTCTTGGAATTTCTTCATATGACCAAGCAAAAATGTCAGGGAATTCCTGAAATAGGGCTTTATGTGCTTGGATTTCATTAGGCGTACAAGAAGAACCTATATGAATGTTTTCAATAATTCCGGGTTTACTGAAATGTCAATGGGAACCGTTGTAGAAATGTTTTCTAAATTCAATTCAGAATCAGAAGATGAGATAGGATTATGAGGTCATTTGACGTAATCAGTAGTAAAAATAGAGAAAAAATTATTCTCAAAATGATCAAGATCAGGTAAAAATGAAGACCTATGATGTATATATTCCCATGGTAATTCATCGACAGAAAATAATTCATGAATTTGTTCATCAGTATTAAATATGTGTTGATTAGGATCCGGAATTGATGTCGAAGTTGAGCTCGATATTGAAAATGACTCTTCATTGATCACATTCACTGGATCTGATTCAGTTGAAGGAATATCAAAAAATGACTATACAGTCTGATATGCTAACTCAAAATGACTCAAAGGAATCACACCATCGAAAGAATCCAGTTATGATTCTGAAGATACTATCCAAGGATCATCAAAGGAAATAGTACTTGAAGTAATCATATTGATGTTAGCAATAGGAGGTTGTATGTTGGGAGCAAGCAGGGAAAAAGTTCCCAGTAAAGCCAAATCTTTAAGAAAGCCTACTCCAACATCCTTATAAGGGATAGTCGATTTTCCGATATGCTGGATGCTATCAGTAGAGGCTGGGTTGGATGAGTAATATGAAAGTTGATCTATTTTAACAATATTTCCTTTATGAGGAAATATGATGAGACGAAATATCTCTGATACAACAACAGTCATGGCATAAGACCAACTGCAACCTAGGAGAAGGTTGTAATCCAGAGGGGCATCAACCACTTCCACATCTAGATTAACAGTTTTTCCTTCGACCTCTATTGGTAGATCCTGTAAAATACCATACGAATGAAAACCTCTTCCATCAAAATATTTGAGGATAG
The DNA here is from genome assembly GCA_034641835.2 of Pinus albicaulis. Lineage (NCBI taxonomy): Eukaryota > Viridiplantae > Streptophyta > Pinopsida > Pinales > Pinaceae > Pinus > Pinus albicaulis. The sequence goes on along the minus strand of CM076579.1, from coordinate 826,809,681 downwards.
TTGGTGATTGGTTAATTGTCAGAGAACCAAGTGATTTCCAACATTTTAACAACATAATACACATGGAAGTCCCTTCATCAACAATAGTACGAAAAATATGTTTGTTTTCTACTATTATCGGAATTTGAAAATCCATTTGATGGGGTAGGCGGCGTTAAAATTCTCTAAATCGAAGATCACGAGGTTGGAATCTTGGAGGTCTACGGCTCCTAAGGCTGAAAATAGTAATTTTCAATAGGCTGGGCATGATTGCAACACTTTCAAAGGCGACATTGCTGAAGGGGAAATTGCCAAGTCTTCAAAGATATTGTAATTTTGAGCAGCTCTCGCATGTGGATTGAAAGTTGAGTTACAAAGTACACCTTTAACAGGTGGTTTTATTACTAATTCATGATTTTTTTTCTCGATTTGTAGTGGATTAGAAACTGAGGGAGATGTAGTTGATGCAGAATTAGATGTTATTTCTTCTTTACAAGGATTTTTACTACCGTAATCTTGCGATTGCGTCGCAACCATGAAAATATCTTCTAGCGTATTTTTGGAAGATCCAATCATATTACTATCTTGAGCAGGAAACGGATCTTTCAAGACAGCAGGTATGGGTGAACCCTTAACGAATTTCGATACCTCAGCTCTACGTGGACACTCTTTTGTAAAATTATCCTCATCACAAATGAGACAAGGATAATGAGGTTTTCATTTTTCATCAGTTGGTTTAGTTTTATCATTTTTATCTTTTGAAGTTTTTTTCTTTCTATTCTTACCTTTCTTCTTACCACCAGTTTTAGGTTTGGTTATAGATGATTCTACAACATGAATATCGGCGAAATTTTCAACGGAAGAAGCTCCTTTCGGTGAATCGAGTAAAGTGATAATAGGAGAAGTCGTCTTGGAATATTTCTTCTTACTTTTACTAGTGCTAATAGAACCACTTACACTATCAATGGCATGAGAGCCGGAAGGAGTTGTAGTTAATTGACCAGGTCTTGGTAAATCGAGATTTTATCATACAAAGTACCTGAGTGGGTATATACAAGGTCAAGGTACTGAGCCTGAGCAATGAATTTCTCTTCTGTAACAACGCCTCCCTTGGCCACATCTTCAGTAATTTTGGGCAATAACAATTTAATAAACCATTTAGCCAAAATTTGATCCGAAATAAAGACCTTCACTAAATGCCTCCTATGTCTCCATTCATGAATGTGATCGGATATGTATGTAGAGGTAGATTGTTTTAATGAAGTTAGCAATTTTTTTCCATTGTTGTATCTGACAGGCAACTGAAAATGGGTTAAGAAAGTAGTAGCTAGTGCATTAAAATTATTAAAATATCCTAGTGGTAATTCAATGTACCATTTGGCAGCTAGACCAATGAGAGTTCTCTGAAAAGGACGCAGTCGAATCGAATCATCGATTAGTGAATTGGATGCACACTAGAGGTGATAAATAATAACATGATTAGATGGCTCCTCTCCTGAGTTACCCTCAAAATTTGGAATATCACTGGGCAACTTGTTAGGCATCAGCAACTAATACGGAAGATAAATTATAGGATCATTCATAAGGTGTGATAGATTAGGTAAATCTAAAGTTTCTATAAATGGTAACCGATGGCTAGGGTCTTGATAACCTTGTGTGATCAAACTAGTTCTAGGAGGAGGATATCCAGGATATCCTAGAATTGGATGTGCATTGGGAATCGTGAAACCTCTTGGATAACCAGGATTAACTAGACCATATTGGGGTTGTTGAGGTATTTGATAAGTATACCCAGGGTACAGTTGATACTGATGTACTGGATTTTGGGTAGCCTGTCCAAATTGATACTGTCACTAGTAAGGTTGATAAGTAAATTGTGGTTGACTAGTAAGAATCGTACTTGTACCAGCTTGCCCTGTAGGCATCTGGACCGTAGTCTGAATTGTAGGTCCTGACTGTGGCACAGATACTTGAGGAATTTTCACTGATACAGGGGTAGTAGAAACAGGAGCTATAGATACTCCAGAAATAGGTGTGGTGGGTTGAACAGAAGTTGCAGTAGTAACAGAAGTCTGAGGTGGAGTCTGAGGTGTACTAGGCCCAGGTTGCTGAACAGAACCAGGTGTAGGGACTTGAACGGTAAGCTGGACAGGTTGTTGGGTTGGAGAAGAACCTATAGGTTGTCCAGGTTGATTAGGTAACTACACATTGGGTTGCAAATTTTGTTGAATTTGAGATGGATCCCACACCATATTAATTCTAGGGTATTGACCCATAGAAGGTTGTGCATATGAAGGACCATAACCAGGTTGAACATAAGTTTGATAATTAACTAGAAAATTTTCGGTTCCTTGTAACAATGGTTGTCCTAAAGGAGGTTTAAATCCTTGATCTGGGTATTGACCTTGAGATTGATAACCTTGAGGCGTGTACTAAATTTGGGGTTGGTATTGACCTTGAGGAATAAAATGACCCTGGGGTTGACCCTGAGGAATAAAATGACTCTGGGGTGGACCTTGAGGAATGTACTATCCTTGAACTTGATATTGACCTGAAGGTATGAACTGTCCTTGATGTTGTTCTCCAGGTAGATAACATTGTCCTACAATTTGTCCTGGTAAAGAATTACCTTGAGGTTGCCCCCCAGGATTTAACTGACTACCTTGAGTTTTCCCCCCAAGCGGTAACTAACTACCTTGAGGTTGCCCCCTGGCGATAACTGACTTCCTTGAGGTTGAGGATTTGGAATATTTCCAGACATCATAAAAATATATTTTGTGTTCAACAATTTAGTTTTAGTTTCATTTGTACCAGATGATAGCACTTGTTCAATTGGTTGAGGAGCTGCCCCTAGGAAAGTACTAGAGAGCGACTGGTATCCCAAAGGAACAGATGGACCACCGTATAAAAATGTTTCCAAATATTTAGAAAACATAGATGACTCACCCGACATAGCTGATGAAGGATGATAACCTCTCGGTGTAGGGTGAAAAGGAATTCGGGGTGGTGAATAAGTAAGACCTTTGTTTTGTAAAAAAACAATCAATGATAAATACCAAGCGTCAGTTCTAAAAGGACTGTAGAATATTGATTCACATTCCCTAAGATTCAAATTTTCTTGGTTTTTAGGAAGAACTATGTCTTCGTCTAGACCAACAAGTTCTTCAATACATATGAGATCAGAAGGAAGGTTTTTAGTGATGTGATGTCTTAACCTAGGTGAATTACGATCACTGAAGTCAGAGTAACAAATCCTAAAGATGGTTCCAACATAGCAGGTTTAGTTTCGGGCTCAGAAATTTCAGGTTCTTCAGCTAATTCACTGGTTGGAGAAATACTACCACTAACTTTGGAAATTGAAATTGGCTCTTGAATATATTCTCTTGTTTGTGATTGATAATCAGGATGAATAACTATAGATGATTCTCCTGGTTTTGTTGATCTAACTCTACTGACACTAGGCGGTACCCAAGCTCAAGTCCTTCAAGTTGGCTTGGTGTATACTGAGGGGGTTTCCCATGGAGTCTACACGATTGTATTGGTAATTCAGCCACGATTAAAAATTATTAATCACATGCAAGCAAAGAAAATTTCAATGAAAAATCCTACAGTCACTAAGGAAACAAACAAATGAATCACACGCCTAAAATTCTAGGAGATCAAACCACACAAAAATAGTAACTCCCCACACTAAAAAACTAGTTGGTGATGAAATCCAACATCGTAGTATTTTAATGTAAAAAGGGCGGTTAGAACAGTTACCCCGACACCCTGCTTAATGAAATAGACCAGTGCAAGTTTCTCCACTTAAACCATCTCGAGTGAAGATAACCCTCTAAAGAGTCCAAGTGAGTCTAGTCAACGTCTGCTCCAGGTACAGTGGGATCTTTCCTCCACTGTCACCTTAGGAAAAAACCGTAAATATTATAGCCACTAAGGTTACCAACAGGAACTAATATACTTGGGGGAATAGTCTACGATCTGACATGCGCCCAAGGGAAGAGTAACAAAGCTCAATCCCCTTGAAGGCTCCTTGACATAATCCAAGGTATATCGACAAGTGACCCCAAGCTCCTCAACAATAGTCTATCCCAGGTTTACCATTGTTAATATGCGCACAACTTCTATCATTCCCAATGAGATAGAATTAATTATCCCACTAGTTTTGATATAACCTCGTGCTTGACTCCTTTAAGAGGAGCTTCCCAGAGCATACAAGCGAATATTGGAATTTTCCTACCATAAGATCAACTACTTGTTTGTTTTAATTATCTTGGAGAGTTAATTACTCCCTACTCCAAGACACTATCCTAAGCTATATTGGTGAAAAGAGCCCTGGAAATATAAAAATTACTAGATTGATTTTAATTTAAGTGTTGATTTTAATAGGCCATTTCTTAGGACAATAGGTGTGAAAGTGAAACTGATGATATGTAGTGACCCGACTCAAAACACACTAAAAATGCATCTTATATGAGAAACAATTCCTTTCCTTTCAATGAATTCTATCTAAAAGAAAGAGTTAAAAAATGCAATCTTTCAAAACAATTCTTTCCTTCAAACAAGAATAAATGAAAAGAAATCTAATTTCACAAGAACTCAAAATGATCAATTTTTCAATAATAAATCCCTTTATCATTCAAAATCGAAACAACAAACAAAATTTTTTCCAAAAGAAAACTAGAATTTTCTAGAAATAATCACTCAAAACTAAAAAACACTAATTTTGAGATCTAAAAATTATAAAGAATAAATCTAAATTAAAATTTTAAATATTTTGAGGATGTTTTTCTTAGCTTGTTATCTAACTAATAAATTCCTTGCTTAGATCATAAAGAACTCAAAAAACATCCAATTTTGGTTTTTTAAGTGAAATTCCATACTTATCAACAATTTTTTTTTAAAGATTTGCAAATGAGAAAATGGGATCTAAATCTCATAAAACAATTTCTGCTATGAAGTCAAACTCAGCAAGAAATCAAGGAAATACCAGTGATCTAAATATATTCCTAGGCTTCTAATCTTTGAGTGGGATAAAGACAAAGCAAAAATAGCTATAACATGCAGATCTTTCAGAAAATCATTCAAAACTTAAAAATTCTAAAATAAACTCTCAATCAAAGCTTTCTGACTAAAAATACAAGTCTGGGTATACACTGAGAATCTAAAAAACTGATCCAGAAAAGATAATTTTAAGGTTTTCTAAAAAACTTCACAGGGTCCCCAGTTTCCAGTGTAAACAGGTGCGGTCCCGCACTGTTTATACAAGAAAAGAGCGGAGATTCCCACACTGTTTCGAAAAGAAAAGTACAGATACCAGAAAACTAAGAGAAAAATAAAAATCTCTAAAACATTTCTAAAGGATTCTACAGGGATAAACTACCCAAGCCAGTATAAACTAATCAAAATCAGAAAAATAAATTCGTAAGTCAAAAATAAAAGAAATCAAAGTTCAAGATCCATTCCCCAGCGGAGTCGCCATTTTTTTGGACGGATAAGTCGTTCTTGCGGACAAGACAAGCCTCCCAAGTGTCCTATGGACAACTAGAAACAAATAGATAAAAAAAAAATATTTTCTCTAGATAATATTTGATTCATTAATTAGCTACAACAGGGGTTTTGAAGACCTACCTGTAGTCCAGTGCTATTTGTAATAATCTTCTTCCAGTTGCTTGAAAGAGTTGTCTTCAAAGATGCTGCAATCACAAACATGAAAAAAAAATCAATAGCATCTGCATAGGATAAACTAATTCACAAATTATATATCTATCAAGATGATCAAGGAATTCAAGAAATAATATAATTAATTAAATAACCCATTGATAAAACATGATAAAAAAGATACTTAATTAAAGAACTCATTGAGAAAATGGTATTCATTCGTATTATCTTTAATAAAGAAGAGCCTTACAACTGTGTCTGCCTTGATGTTGTACAGGCCTTCCTGGGGTTTGGAACATGCGTTTCCTTTACTCTGACAAGCTTTGCACTCTCTCAGCTAAAATACACATGGGTGTGTAATCATTCACACATAATGATCAATTAAGAGAGTTTGAGTCTATACAACATTTCTCCTAAAAAATTCTCAAAGTCTAACTCACTAACTAACTCTTGAAGCTGCACTATGTCTTCAATTTATAGGAAAAGAGAGGAGGTTATGGTTCCACATAAGAAGGGATATAATGCTCTTTTGAAGGGATTGAGCTCCATAAATCAAGGGGTAGGCTTCCATAATGGAGGAATGAACATACATGATAGGAGCAAACCTTTGACCAGATAATTGTTTCTAGAAGCTTCTAGATTTGACTACTGGGCTTCTAAATGTTACTTTCCACCTTCATTTTACCTTTTACATGGGTCTACACCCTTAATGAAGAAAAATTTCATTTACCTCCACATGCTTTAGAAGAAAAAAGTGTGGCATCTCAGGCAATGTTAAGAGAAAGTGCGGTACAAGTGTTTTTAAGACTTTTATGAGCTTCTTAATTTCAAGGCATGATTTTAGGAACTTTGATGTTGTAGACTTCTAAGGGGGTAGTAAAACATCATGGTGACAAATTTCAGTGTAACAGTAGCGAAACACTTCAACGACAACAATGTTGATGAATTTTTGATGGCCAAAGGCTTGGATCGAGGAGCGTAGCTCTGTGCAGCGATGAGCAACCAGAAGATTGAACTACTCTGATACCAAATGAAGTGAACAAAGTTCCTTCTCAAGTTAAATGATCCAAAAGACTTGGAATACAAAGATATCAATGAGGATAAAAATATTATATTATATATTATGATGAATGAGATATGAGATGATTGAGAATTACAAATGAGGCCTACTGATATATCTAGGTAGGTGCCTCTTCATTAAAGGTCATGTCTCACCAGACATGGCCTTTCAACCTAATTACTAATTAACTAATTAATCATTATTTACATTATTTTATTAACTAAAAAATAGTGATTTGTTTCTAATTTCCTTTTAGATTTGGGTGATCTAATATTAGATCTAAAGAATCCATGAGTTGCATTTGACAGTTATTGCATATATTTCTGAAAATTGCGTTATTTATGCATGTATTGCTTAGTTTTCCCATTTCGGAATATTACACCTTTATTCATACTTATGATGTTATACCTTTAAAAGCTTAGGGCATTCTCTTCAGGCTTAAACTTCAAAAGATATTCATCCAATCCAATCTAAACTTTGCAATGGTATTTACAATGAGAAAAGTAAACAAAGTTAATTAATGGTTAATCTCAAGAAAAGTAATGCTTCAACATTATACCATTGACTGGTCCACTTGGTAGATCTGATCCATCTAACTCCTTTAAGAAAAATTCATTATTACCTATGTAAGCATAAATGATGTATGGGCCTTTCCAAAGAAAATCAAATTTACCATGTTTCCCTTTATTTTCTATTCTAAAATCCCATTTGAGTACCTTATCACCCTTGTAAAAATCATCCTCTTTTGTTTTTTTGTCAAAAATATTTTTGATTTTATGTTGGATAACTTGTGCTTTGACATAGAATTCTTCCTTGGTTTGCTGCAAATGTATTGTTTGATTTATCCTTCTCTAGATATCATTTGGTTCTACTTACAGCTCTTGGATCATTTTCATCACTAGCACTCCTAAAGAGGATGGGAAAACATCATCCATCCCATATACTAGTTGAAAGGGAGATGTACCAATGGATTTCTTTGTGGCGAGTCTGTCTGCCCATAACGCATTGAATAACCTTTTGTTACAAGTATTTTTGTTGTCTTATAACAATTTCTTGATGATATTAACCAAGATTTTATTTGAGGATTCTGCAAGTCCATTACCTTGAGGGTAATAGGCAATGGAGTGGTCAAGGTTGATGTGGTATTTTTTATAGAATTCAATCATTTTCTTATATTTGAAAGCAGCTGCATTATCGGTAAAGTGCTTTTGTGGGCATCCAAATCTAGAAAGGATATTATTTTCAAGGAATAAGATAATGACGACATCAGTGGCTTGTCTAGAAGGAATGGCTTCTATCCACTTGGTAAAGTAATCAGTGGCTGTCAAAATCCATTTATGTTGGGCTAAGGAGGGTGGGTGAATTTCGCCAATGAAATCTAAAACCCATTGCTGAAATGGCATTTCTGTAGAGATGGGTTTGAGGGGTAAAGGTAATAGCTTTTTCTTCCCTTCAAATATCTGGTATTTGTGACAGGAGGTCACATACTTTCTAAAATCTGCAAAAAGAGTGGGCTAGTAAAAGCCTGCCCTCAAGATTTTATCAGCAGTTGATTTACATTAAAGGTGTCCTCCACAGTCACCTGCATGAAACTCTTGCATAACTTTATCAGCTTCATATTTTAGTAAACAATTTAATAGAATGCCACCATGATCTTTCCAAAATAAAGCATTATATATGATACAATATTTCATTGCTTTTAACTTTAAGAATCTACCTTTAGTTCTAGACAAACCAGGAGGAGCTTCTAGGTTAAGTAAAAAAAATATGATATCTGCATACCATGGTGAATCTAAAAAAGCTTCAGTGATCTATGGATTCACCATCTCTTCCTGATCATTTATTACTGTAATGAAATTTATATCTAAGGTTCGACAGTTCGATTCTGACATGAGTTTTGTGAAACCCTGGCCTTTAATAAACTTAGGAGGCTTTATTTCATTGTTATATTCTAATATAATGGCAATCCATTAGCCTCTCTTTCCATCAGGCCCATTCCGTGTCAAAATGTCCTTTACTATTGAATTTGGAACATATGCAATTATGTGTGAGTATAACATATACACTCTGGAATCTTTAATAGCCTTCACTAAAGCAAGTGCTTGTTTTTCCATTATGTTGTACTTTATTGTTGCATATCTTATGGATTTTCTAGAAAAAAGAAATGGGATGTTCATAACCCTGATCATTCTTTTGCAACAATACTACTCTAGTGGTATGTTCTGAAGCAAAAGAAAAAATTATAAAACATTTTTTGAAATCAGGACTTATAAGGACTGGTGTTTTTGTAGGGGCTTATTTGATTGTTTCAAAGGACTATTTAGCCTCTACTGTTCATTTAAGTGTTGACTATTTCTTTAACATGTTATTCAATTCTATGATTAGTTTTGCTAAATTAGAAATGAATATTCTAAGAAAGTTCATTTTACCTAAGAATGCATGTAATTCCTTGATGTTTCTAGGATGACTTATGTTTAAAATTTCCTCTATTCTAGGTGCATCTATCCTAATTCCCTGTTTTTAAATTATGTGTCCGAAGAGTTTACCTTCTTCAAGTCCAAAAAGTGTATTTTTTTATTCAAAAAGATACCAAACTTTCTGCATTTAATGAAAACTCTTCTCAAATGACCTAGATGTTCATTGTCTATTTTTGAAAATATTTTTATATCATCTAGATAAATGACTAGAAAGTCATGAATCTCCTTGGAAAAGCTATTTCCATAGCTCTTTTGAATGTAGCTCCTGCATTCATCAATCCAAAGGGCATTTTAAAATACATGAAAATTCCCCATGGAGTGATAAATGTAGTCTTTACTTGATCTTCAGGTTGAGCTAATATTTGATTTTACCCAGAGAATCCATCAAGAAATAAAATTATGGATGACCCTACTACCCTCTGTAAAATATGGTCCATTTTGGGGAGAGGATATTTATCTTTTAGTGACACTTTGTTTAAGTTTCGAAAATCAACACAGTGTCTGATTTCCCCTATTTTCTTCCTAGTGGGAACTAATTTTGAGACCCAATCAGAACATCTAATAGGTGTTATGATTTGTGCCTCATACATCCTTTTTGCTTCTTTTTCTATCAAAGGCATAAGAGCTAGATTAATTCTCCTAAGCTTTTATTGAAATGGTTTTTTATTTTATTTGATGGGTATTTTATGTTGGATTATGCTAGTGTCAAAATACTTGAGGTCTTCATAACTCCAGGAAAACACATCTTGAAATTATTTAAATAAACTTATGTATTTCAGCTTTTCTTCTCGAGGTAATGCTTTGGATAATTTGATGAGCTTGGGTTTTTGTTCTGTTCCTATGTTACATTCTTCTATGTCTAATCTTAAGGGTTCCATTTTTGGTTTTGTAGCTACATCATTGGAATAAAAAATATCTTCTAATGGGGTTAATCCCTTAGAAAAAAAGGTTATATTTAAGGTTCAAAATTTTTGATTCATCATTTGTTATTTCTTCTATTTCTACAATTTCTAATTTATCTATTTCTACTCTAGTAAGTTTAGTTGGTTTAGTGCTATCTAAATCATTTACATCTAACTCACTATTTATTGTGTAATCTACTGTAAAATCAGTATCTGTATTACAATTTTGGAATTCTCCCTTAGCATTCATAAGATTTTATGTAATATTCCCATTTTAGCACACAGCTAAATGGAATATTAAATTTTTTTCTTATCACATAGGAAGTAAATAAATTGGTAAGGAGGCCCATACATTGTAGAAGAATGAATAAAATACCTCATAATATGAAAATGGATATTTAGAAGAGCTGGATTTCATACCCTCAAGTATGAAAGAGGACATTTGCATGAGGACAAGGTAAAGTTTGACCAAGTCAACAACGCTGGGATAAGAGGTGGAGACCACTTGGAGAGACATCGCAGTGTGAATGGGAGGAAATTTCCTTGGAGGAGTAAACCCTAAGGAGTGGGACCCATGGGGAGAGAGTTATCACTTGTTTAAAAGGAGGTCAAGGCAGCCATTGTTACTCATGTTATGAACTATTGATTTTACGGTATGTTTAGACTCTTGTGCAGTCTCTTTCTGTTTAGCAGAGTTGCAGTGCTATTTAGCAAAGTTGCAGTGTTGTTTAACACAAGGATCTCCGGTTTAGGAATCCTTCTCCTTCCAAGAGAGGCCTCTTGAAGTATCTTGTACTTCATTCTCCACATTCAGGCTCAATGCCAAGCCACCTCCTTTAGCTACAACGTTATTTCTGCTCAAGTATAACGTTGTGTTGTAGGGTGTTGAAGTGGAGGTCCCACAACACCATTTCCAGAGCTGTTTTTCAAAGGAGGGAGCTTACATTCCTTTGGGAGGTTAGTGAGGAATGTTTCAGAGCTTACTTCAGATCTTGGCATTGGGCCAACTCATTCCCTTGCACCTACAGTGCAGTATCCATTAGTGACTGCGTTATTTCTAGTGAGAATTTGTAGTGGGGGATTTGCATATTTTTTGGAGGGTGAGATATTCAGTGATAGGATAAGCCTTTCAATTGAGAGATCCATTGGAGGAGGTTTATTTATATGATGCAACATATTCATTCATCTCTATCCAGTTCCAGTTCTTGAGTTGCAGCTGCTACCCTGCAACTCTGACATTTCTGTAGTTTTCTATATTTCATCCAATCCTTCTAGGATTTACTTGAAATAGTCTTTGGGAGCTTATATATTCTCTCCCATCATTGTACCATCCATATATATGTATATATATGATTTTTTTATTTCCTGTAGCAATTCTCTCTCTTTAACTGTGAAGTTTTGATCCATAGACATTCTGCTATGTAGGAACATTTCACTATTCACATATGTATTCATTGAGGCTTGTTTGCCTTGATCATCTGATGTGTATTGTACTTATTTGCTATTGATATATAAAATAAAATGGCTTTATGGTTTTCATACATCTTGGTATTATCTTATCACTGCTACTCCATGTTTATGTTCATGTATTACTGGATCTCCAACTTTAAAATATCTTAATATATTCTCATTCTTGTAGAATTTCCCTATTTTGGGAAATTACAGTGGTATCAAAGCATAATCTTGGCCCAGCCTGTGGAAATCAGCCAACATGCTATCAAGAAAAGAGGAGATGAAGACTCCATTCTACAGAGAAATAAATGAAGATAGGCTTACAAAGATTCTTCCAAGATCTGTAAAGAGCATTCATGAAGATTTCAAGAAGATAAGAAGGGAGATGTATACAAAGTCTCCAAGAGGGTTTAAAACTGAGTCAAAATCTAGATTTTCTTATGGGGAGTGTGAGCATGCAGCCACACCCTATGATGCACAACGCAATCACATGCCCAGTTTTTCCATGAGATAAAAGGAAAAATAAGGAATGCCTAAGAGGGGATCTCTTAGTGGTTTCTTGCATGAATATGAATCTCAAAATCAGAAGTTTAGAGATCATATCACTTTCCTAGAGGTTTGCAAGATCAAGGTGAGGAGGAGAAAGTAGCATAATGTGGATATATTTATTCTGTCTACCTTCTATGGTTCACCTACATGTTCAGCCAGGGCTTGGGTGGAAGAGCTAGACACCTTCTTGCAGCAGCACCAAATTTCTGGAGATGAAGCCATCAGAGTAGCAGTGCTACATTTTGGAGGTAAGGCCTATGCATGGTGGATATTTGAGTCTTTTACTTTAAAGAAAGAAAATACTTCTTCCTATGTAAAGTTCATTAAAAATTTGGTGGAAATATTTGGTAGGAATAATTCTGAAACACATGTGGAGAAGACAAACAAATTTAAGTAAAAAAAACCATTACATGTGATGGAGGAAACCATAGACTCGAAACCTCTTTAGAAAACCATGGAGGAGGCTGGTATCTTGCATTATACTTTGTTGGAGACAATACCTTCATCTTTTATTTTGGTACAAGAAGGCAAGGGGGTCCCTTTTCCAAAAGAGGATCCAATCATTGGAGGGTTTCCCATTCATGTTGAGGAGGCTAAGGGCAACAATGTTGTCAGATCTGGAGTTGATCTAGCACCTCATGCAAAGGAAGGAGGAGCTCTTGCTCCAACTAGAGGGATTCTTTTATCTTTACAAGGAAGTTCCCAGGATCTCATGTGTGGATATCGAGGCACAACTCATGTTTTACATGTGCCATTGATGATGAGGTGTGGAACTATGGAGATATAAGGAGGGGATAGGAAGGATGGCCAGCATCATGTGATGAGGAGCACACACCCCTGTTTATTTCATGAGGTTGATGCACCTAAGAGAGAGACTAGATTGCACAATGAGAGAAGGGACATGTTTTTCCATTCATATATGCATTCTACTCTTGATGATTATGTCTCATTACATGGAGACATTGCACCAAGGAGACCACCAGGTCAGTAGATGATGAGATATGCTTCACATTTTGAGGCACCATTCATTGATTTCAGAGGGGTGGAGACCTTGGGGGGTCATTGTACAGTGCTGAGAGTCTTGGGTAGACTCAAGGAGGAGAGAGGCATTCTCTCAACATCATCTTTACCCACTCTCATTTCAGACTCTGCGTTGTGGCAGAAGCAACAAGGGAAGGATAGCAGCCTTCCAACTTGCATATTTGGCATGGGAGATGTAAAATTGAAGGATGACCATATGACAGATGTTTTTCATGATAGATCATCAGCGCTGTCACTATGGAGGATAGATCCATATGGGAACTCCCAGCTATTGGTGGAGTATTCCAAGGATCTTTTCACTTGCATGATATTGGATGACCAGTTGCATGAGGAGGGATATTCAGTTTGAGATGGGGTCATCTACTACCATGGTAGGATTTTCTTATCTGGAGCTTCCAAGCTCAAGGAGAAGTTGCTACAAGTAGCACATGGAGATTTCCTTTTCAGCCACACTTATTCTATGAGGACAAACCACACCATCATGGATGGGTATTTTTGGGAAGGCTTTGAGGAGGAGATGTATCATCATTTGAGGAGATGCATGGATCATGTAGAGATGGAGGAGATACATAACTCTTTGAAAGAGTTAGCATAACCACCTCTTTCCTCTTTGAGGATGAGAGGAGACTCATCTATGAGCCACTCCATTTGTATGAGCAAAGTATATGGTGAAGGTATTGTTTGTTTGCATAATGATTTGTATAATGTATATATGCATCCCTTAACCATATATGTGCAGGATATTGCTCAAGGAAGAAACATTCTTCCTTCTAGACCTCATGGTCTACTTGAGGCCATGAGCATTATTGATGACCAATCCCTAGGAGGACTTGGGGAGAATATGTATTATGGAGAACATACTCACTTTGTACCATACATCATTCACTTTCTCCAAACATATGAGGAGAGTGGGACAACAAGAAATTGGTTGATAAACCACACTTTTTGTCACTCTCTTTTGCAGTTGAGGGTCAAACTGCATTGGTTACATTTGCAGGACCATTGTCCTTATCCCTTGCTACATATGGCAACAAGTATGGTTCTCATAATAGTTCCTTATGTTGGTGTTGTTATTGTTTTTATTGGGAGCATTATTGGGGGAATGGCACATTGGTTGGATGTGTCTCTTAGGGGAGATATTTCCCACATTGTTTTAATTGCATGTTCTAATGGGAGCATGAGAGGTATTATGGGCACCATAGCCAAAAAAAAATTCTTTTATGAGGTGAGCCATGGGATTTATTGGATTCCATATGATGGTGACTTCCAACTCATCACATATGAGGTGATTTGGGCCAGCATGCTTCATAATGTTGGAGGAGAGATCCTTGGAGGTATAGTCTTCATCTTGTCACTTGAGGGAAATATTATTGCATCCCAAGATCGATGTATACTCTACACTAATCCTAAGTGGAGAGGAGGACAACATGAGGTAGGCTATTTTGTCTACCAAGATCAGATTTTTAGCCCACCTACATTGCAGGAGCCAAAGGTGGAAGAGGATTTTCAGGAGTTGCCATGTTGGGAGGTAACTCATTTTGTATGGATGATTGCTTGGGGATGGGAGCTTCAAATGGGGATGATAGATCCCAATTCATATCAGACCTCATGCCTCAAGAAGTTCCCTTAGTTTTATTTTTACAGTTTCTTGAGGACAAGCATTGTTTGGGAGGGGAGGACTGTAATATTCCCATTTTAGCACACAACTAAATGGGATATTAATTTTTTTTCTTATCACATAGGAGGTAAATAAATGGGTAAGGAGGCCCATAAATTGCATAATAATGAATAAAATCTCTCATAATATGAAAAGGGATATTCAGAAGAGACATATTTCATACCCTTAAGTATGAAAGAGGACATTTGCGTGAGGACAAGGTCAAGTTTGACCAAGTCAATAGCGCTGGGATAAGAGGTGGAGACCACTTGGAGAGAAAACGTAGTGTGAATGGGAAGAATATTCCTTGGAGGATGAAACCCTAAGGAGTGGGACCCATGGGGAGAGAGTTCTCACTTATTTAAAATAAGGGCAAGGCAACCATTGTTACTCATGTTATGAACTATTTATTTTATGGTCTGTTTAGACTCTTGTCCAATCTCTTGTTGTTTAGCAGAGTTGCAGTGCCGTTTAGCACAAGGATCTCCTATTTAGGAATCCTTCTCCTTCCAAGAGAGGCCTCTTGAAGGATCCTGTACTTCATTCTCCACATTCAAGCTCAAGGCCAAGCCATCTCCTTCAGCTACAGCGTTATTTCTGCTCAAGTATAACATTGTGTTGCAGGGTGTTGTAGTGGAGGTCCCACAACACCATTTCTAGAGCTGTTTTTCAAAGGAGGGTGCTTCCATTCATTTGGGAGGTTAGTGAGGAAGGTTTCAGAGGTTATTTCAAATCTTGGCATTGGGCCAACTCATTCCCTTGCACCTACAACACAGTATCCCTTAGTGACTGTGTTATTTCTAGTGAGCATTTGTAGTGGAGGATTTGCAGATTGTTTGGAGGGTGAGATCTTCAGTGATAGGATAAGCCTTTCACTTAAGAGGTCCATTGGAGGATTTTTATTTATGTTATGTAGCATCTTCAGTCATATCCATCTAGTTCTAGTTCTTGAGTTGCAGCTGCTACCCTGTAACTCCGACATTTCTGTAGTTTTTCATATTTCAGCCAATCCTTCCAAGATTGACTTGAAATAGTATTTGGGAGCTTAGATATTCTCTCCCATCATTGTAATAGCCATATATATGTATATCTATGATGTTTTGTATTTCCTATATCAGTGCTCTCTCTTTGACTGTGCAATTTTGATCCATATACATTCTTCTATGCCACAACATTTTAGTATTCACATATGTATTCATGGGAGGCCTGTTTTCCTTGATCATCTGATGTGTATTGTACTTATTTTTTGCTAATATATGAAATAAAATGGATTTTTGGTTTTCATACATCTTGGTATGAACTTATCACTGCTACTCCATGTTTATGTTCATGTATTTCTAGATCTCCAACTTTAGAATATCTTAAGATATTCTCATTGTTGTAGAATTTCCCTATTTTGGGATATTACATTTTAGAATCTTCTAAATTTTTTTGCCAATATTTAAAATTATCTGGTATAGTAGGCCTATGTCTTACCTCTGCAGTGTATTGGTGGTTTAGATGAAAAGGAAATCTGCATGTACTAGAAAAAGTAGCCAAACTATGTGCCTGCATGTTCAGTTTCCTTGGAATAACAACAAAGTCAGTTTCAAGAAACTCTTTAATCAGATGTAGACGATTTCTCTATATTGGCTTAGTCTAGGATTATTCACAGAAAACTCTCCTTTGTTTTTTTTTATGATTAATTTTGAATCTCCCATGATAGAAACTTTATTGGCTCCTATTTTTCTAAAAATCCGCAGTCCTAATATTAAAGCTTCATACTCTACCATGTTATTTGTACATTTAAAGTTTAACCTAAAGACGTGACCTTCAAAATTATTATTTTCCATGTTATGAATCTAAACTCATACTCCTGCTCCTAATCTGTTTACTGAACCATCGAAATCTAAGTGCCACATAGATTCATGAAATATATTGTCACTGTCATCTTCTTTATGTTTCTTTTGTAATGGTGTATTTTTATTTGTGCCAGTGTATGAATTACATAAGATGAAAGTATCCATATCATAATGTATATAATAAATAGGAAGATTCTGTGGTTGTTCTGCACTAATGACCATGTATTTCATTAAAGTTTCTCTGTAAATATTTTTGGGCTGACAATATAATAAAATTGTGGCATAAGACATGTCTAACTGTAGTGATCCCTGCAGTTTTTCTCCTCATGAGCGAGATAATAACATTCCATACTTTGGAGGGATATAAAAAACTACAATATCCATGACAGTACTCTTGGTTGGGTATTGTAATAAAGTGACACACAAGTCTTTTATCAAACCAAGACATTTAACTTTACTAGAATGAAAAGAGAAAAGATCTTTGTATGGTCTGGTGATATCTAGACTCAATGTTTCCATGGTAGCTTTTGGCATTAAGTTGTGGGATGCTCCTGAATCTAACATAGCATTGTGTAAAATATTATCATGAATACTCAAGCTAATGTAAAATGGAGGAACACCACCTTCTTGATGTTTACCATTTACCTGAGGACCAAATAGTAATTCTAGTTTGTCATCATTCATATTAACATAATATTCTCCTTCATTTATGTTTAGTGTTTCAATGATTTGGGCTTTATATAAATCATTATTTACTAGCTCTATTAAAGGAACTGGTGTTTCCAATTTGGTTATTTTAGTTTGGATATTAAATGGTACTTGAGTTTTTCCTAACTAAATGATTTCTTATTTACCAATTGTAGTTTGAGTATTCTTATCTTTTTTATCAGCAATTGGTATTTCAGTCTAAGTTTCCACTATTTTATTATTTCATTGGAACAGTTTGAGTTGCAGTTGTAGCTTTGGAAACATTTGGTGTTTGGGTTTCAGCTGGAGTTTTAGTAGCAACTGAAGTTTCAGTAGGTGTAATATCTACAATTTTTGGACTAGGTACAATTTTTGGAGTGGAAGTTTTCTGAGTTGGACTAGAATTTTTCTGAATCGAACTAGAATTTTTCTGATTTGAACTAGAATCTTGCTGAGTTTCTCTAGGGAGAATTTGTAGCACCTTGGAAACAACAACTTTTATTGTTTCCTTGGTCTAATTTTGAACCATTTTCTTAGTAGTAGCCTATGCATTTTTGTTACTTATAAGGTTATACTTCTTGTGAACTTCATTAATTGTAAATTCATAACCTTTTTTATAATCAAAAGATTCCATAGATTCTAACTGTAATTGTTGTATAATGTATAATTCATGTTCTTCTTGGGTAAGAAAAATAGTATTATCATCATTTATTCCCATTAATTTAATTTTGGTGTCCTGATCATCATCATAATTTTGTTGGGAACACTCTGCATAGTTTTCTTAGAAAGATGGTCTAATTAATTGATCAGGCATTGTTTCTCTCGATTTACCAGTGTTGGTATTCTTCCTAAAATTGGGATTTCTGATTTGAGGACCTTGTTGTTGATTATTCCAATGTGGTTTTATTTCCATATTTTCTAATCTATCCATTATTATTTCCATACTCTTTGCTAAAATATCTATCTTACTATCTGATGTGGATGGTTCATCCTTAATGGTTACTCTTATTTCATTTCTCATTCTGACTCTTTTAGCTAAGAAGTTAGCTTCTACACTAACTGCATTGCTTTGCATTTGTTCTAATGTTTCTAGTTTTCTTTCTCTCAATTGGTATGACATATTAGTATCAAAACCATCAAGAGATTTGATAAAAGCTAGATCTAGGGGGGGTTTGATGTTTGTGGAATAGCATTATAGATGCTATTGAACCTAGTAAAATAATCCTGATCTGATTCATTAGGAGCTCTTATAATGTTTTCATATTCAGAGAATATTTGTAAAGGGTTTTGCTTTATTTCCCATCTATTATTAAATAATTGATGAAAAGAAAGTAAATCAGCGATATGATTGGCAGGTAAAGCTTAAACCATTTCTTTACATCTCTTGCTAATGTTTGGGAAAAAAATATCATTTGAACATCAACTTCATCAATTTCATGTAATTCAAAGTAATCAGTTATTTTGTTTACAAGTTGTTGGGAAATATATTGACCAGTACCATCAAATTGAAATATTTCACTTTGGTAATCCTAGGGCATGGTATGTAATTGAGATGGTAATACCAAAGGGGTATATCTGGCTGGCATGGCTAAGATTCTAGCTTGGCTAGGAGGTAAATTTTGTGTGCATGGTGATGAGGTTGAAGTACTTGCAGATGAGCTTGGGACACTAGAATATGTACTTGGAAATGAGGTTGAAGTGGTTGAAAATATACTAGAATAGCTAAACATGAACCTGAAGTGTTTGGATATGGAAATAAAACTCTAGGTTGAAGAGGGAGTTTGGGGATGAATGAATGAGTGGAATGAAGTGTAGTGGAAATAATAGATGATGTGGTACTAAATAAAGATGAATTTACAGACTTTGAAGGAATGGTAGAAGGCTTAGGGATATAAGCAGATAAAGCAACTAATTCAATAGAATGTTGAAAATAAGCTTCATAAATATCCTTAATCAAATTTGCAGTCAAAGCATCAAGTTTATCAAAAGGTTCTAGAGCATGTTGATCTAAATCAAGTGAAATAGTCTCCTTCTTTGTTTCAATAAATTTAATGAAATTAGGGTCTATTACATTATCATAGTTTGAATTTTCAAATTTGGTTCTAAACAAAGAGTGTTCAAATGATAAAACAAATTCAATATCTTGTAAGCTTGCTTGATAATTCTTTAGGGAGTGAATTAGATTTGATTAATTGACTAGTACTTCCTAGACTTTCTACTTTTTTGGTTTTTCTTAAAATTCTGTCAGGATCATCAACAATTATAGCAGGCTATGGATCATGATGAGCCCTGGTATAGTATGTTATTTTGGAAGCCAAAAATTTAATTTTCAATGAAAAATTCTTAACAACCCTAAAACAACCTTAAGGTGAAAGGATGAGGAAAAGTGTTTCTTTTAAGGTTTATTTTAAAACTGAGGACTGATTTCCCCAGTGGAGTCACCAGTATGTTGTTACTCCAATAATTCCTAGGGTTATGCTTTTTGTTTAAAGAAATATTAGAGGTAACTATCAACCTACTTTTGAGATTAGGATCTAGCCTTCCTAATGCTCAGAGAGGGCTCTCTCTTTATGATTTAACTTTGTTGTTTTTATGCTAGTTAGGTAAGATTGATTTGGGTTTTATTTTGGTTTGGTTGGGTGGTGTAATTACTGATTTAGATGTATAGGTGTAGGTCTAGTTTCCATTGGGCTATGGAGTCAATGTATCAAGAAACAGGGAAAAATCAAGTTCTAAAGCAAGTGTTCACAGGGCAAGGTAGCAGAGGAACATCAGATATTTTAGGCTGGATGGTGAAGTGATTTTCAATCGGGATCAAGGAGCAGTTAATGATTCCTCAAACTGGGTAATGAAATAAACTGTTAATGTGAATTCTAATCGCAAGCATACGAAAAAAAAAAACTCACTTTAGCTGTGCATAAAAAACAACCCTAACATCAAAGATGGCTGGAAATTTCTTTAGATCTACAGTTAGTTTACCAAGACAAATGCTACAAAATCTAGATGTATGCAGTTAAAGACATTAAGTAGTAAATAGAAGCAAGAGTTGCTCCATGCATATAATAGACAAGGCAAGAATATTTTTTTTTTTTTTTTTGTGTTTATGACACCTGGGAAGGGAACATAGAAAGATGTTACCAGTCCCCCTCAATGGGATGGGTTATTGTATGTCCTCAATGCTTTAGATCTAAGATCTATCTCTCTCAATGGTGTAGAAAACCTAGACAAAAAATGAAACTCAAAGGGAGCTCACAAGCAAAATGGTAGAAAAATATGTCAATGATGGAGGATTAAAGTCAGACCAAAAGTATAGATCCAGAGTGATCTTTAGGCAAAAAAAGGTAGTGAATGAATGGAGAAACCCTTCTATTTATAACAAAATATTGAGTTAGTCTATATATGGGTGCATAATTAAAATATTATTAACCAAATCTAGATCCAACTTTTATGGAATATTTTATTATATTTGTTGGAGGGAAAAAAATTTGAATTTGGTTAAATCCCTTTATTTGTAAGTAATAAATAAAAAATAATTTATTTATTATTTTAAGATTGTGGTTGAGTAATTATTAAATAAATAGTGATTTATTCAATTATTTATAAATTATTTAGTCAAATCTAACAAGGAATATTATTTAAATAATGTTTAATTAATTATTCCTAGAAAATAATAAGATAAATAGTGATTTATCTAATTAATTTTCTTATTTTGGGTTAAATATGACTAGGAATATTAATTAAACTATTTTTTAATTAATTATCCCTTGGGGAAAATTAAACAAATGTGGATTTATTCAATATTTCCTCATGGGGTTTCCAGTTTAGACCATAAACAACTTAATAAATTATGGATTAGTAAGTTATTTTTCATAGTGAAAGCAATTTTACTTAGGGTAAAATTGGTCTTACATGGTGTACTTTGGTCCATCTAATAGTAATAGGTTAGATGACCAAAAATTGGTGTAACAGATTGCCCTCCAGCGTGCGAGCATTAGGAGCTAATCGTATGACTGAAGTATGTTGTAAGAACTCAATCACTAGACACCGAAGGGGGAGTCAGAGAGAGATAAATATAAGGCAGACTAAAGCGCTAGAGGAAAAAACCCTGAGGAGTCAAGACTCACAGATGTGGGAAGTCTCTTTTATGAGTGAGTACATGTTCTACAAGTGGTGTGGGAGGCATACCTATTCCCGTCGAGATAACAAAGTACAAATAATAATGTGTCCAGTAAACAAGGGACTGAACTATATAGTACATGCTGGCATAAACATGGGCCAAATAAAAAAACATGAAAATGGAACTCACATACATATTGTGCGTGGGATAAAAGCTAGGACTTATACAATAATATTTGAGTATATGAGATATAAGTACAACCAAAGAGGCCCTGTAAAACAGGAGAGGGTTCTGAAAATATGAATGATACATGCAAACTAAAAGGCGTTGTAAGCGACTGAGGCCAGAACCATAAAATCTATGGAGTTGCATCAAGGCTGAAATAGAGAATCATTCGAGTATGTGGGGGAATACCTGAAGGGCCACCCCCTCATGAGGTCTCAAACATCTCACACACACACCCAATAATCACCGGTAAAATCTACTACATCACTGAACCATCAAGTATACAAATCTCGATCATGCCGTAATGAGATGGAGCTGAGAAACAATAAAACCAAAGGGAAATAAAGAGTCTCTTTTCCTGATCCGAGGCACTAAACAAGAGTGGAATATGGAACCAAGGTACATCACCCTCTAGACCTATCTTCTGGAATGAATGAGCTGATGTCGACAGAAGGAGGTCCGCCATAGGTGAGGCAATAAGGGATCTTCAGCTAAGGCATGAGAGATAATAGTAGAGCAATTGATATAATGACACTAGGGATGATGATGGAATGGGGGTACTGAGTAGAGGTCTGATGAATTCCCTTGCTAGAGCATGAATGGCATGGATGACCTGGCGGCAATTGACACAATATCAAAGGGGATAGGGGACAGTATGATGGAAGGCCACAATGTGCGACATGAGAGAGGAACCAAGAAATGAAGGATGGAGGAATATAGTGAGATAAAAAGGGACTCAGGATAGACCCCATGAATGCGATGATGACTCAACTCGGATGTTATAAACAATGGAGACTCAATGATGCTGCCATACAGAAAAGGTTCGGTGGGGACCATAAAAACATGAGTACAAGATGGTTACTCATGAATAAAATTGACACGAGCATAGAAAAGTATTGAGGAAAAGTGGTGCCCCAAGTACAAGTGTTGCAAGTGAAGAAATTAAATTTTGAGGAGTGGTGAAGTGACCCTCCTTGGAAAAAATGTTTCTGAGTGAAGTATCAAATCACAAAAAACTAAAGGATACTCATTTGAGAGCTCGGTGAGAGCTTTCCAATGGTGCTGACGGTTTTTCAAACTGAGCTACAGTTTTGTCGCAACTGGCGAAAGAAAAATTCGGTGTTTCTGCTTTAATAAGGCATTTTCCCTCCAATTTAATTCAATTGCAAGTGTAGCTGTTGTAAATATAGAGAGGAGAAAAGGCCCTAAATTGTGCAACGATCATAGCGGATAAACCCACCATTGGAATCAAGATGCGTCAATTGTAGGTAAGAGGCCTAACCCTACTCTTTCATTTCATTGGCTTGAAAGTTCAGTTTAGGCACCCAAAGCTTAGTAACAGACCCAAGCTCTTCTTCATGGTCGGGTCACACTTTTTGGGGCAATATTTGTGACTTGGGTAGTAGGTTTTGGGAATAAAACTGCGGCCTATCCCAGGACTTTCTTGAAAAGTGAGACCTATCAGAGAGGGGGATTTTGGTGTTGTTTCTTAGTTAAGAGCAAGGTTTCTATGGTTGAATGCAGTATTTCCTTTCTTTACACTAACAAATGTGAAGTTTTTGTGCAGATATGACAGAATTGAGGATCAACTAGAGAGAGAAAGACAAGGACACATTACGGTTGGATATTCGAGAGGATCATGGTGTTCGTAGTGCATTGGCCAGGTTTGGGGTCCTGAAGTTTGTGGAGAACTCTTTTATGAGAGCTGGGGATCCCTTTTTGGCTCGAATTTTCAGCTATTGGGATCCAGATCATGAGATATTTATAGTGCAAGGGCATTGAATCGAGTTAACTGTCCTGGATATATATTTCCTAACTAGTCTCCCATCACTTGGGATGGTGTTACCATGAGGGCAGAACATCATGGAGTTTGTAGAGTGCCATTGCCGACCATTTCTCCATGTGAAGGGGACACAGATACTGATCGGGGATCTAGAGAGGCTAGAGACCCGTGCTGTGGCCACAACAGTGCTCTGGATCCTGGGAAACCAAGCACTCCACCACATCACTGGGGGTCATATGATGCCTGTTGAGAGTGTGTTGAGTGGGACCTACTATGGGTGGGCCAAAATGATGCTGTCATCATTGAAATGATAGTTGTCGCTATGCAAGCGATAAGTGAACCATGATTGTGCATATGGAATAATGGTGTGCTTGCTCTTCTTTCAGAAGATCCTGACACTCTAATCTCACATACAGATCCTGTTGGCAATATGATGTAGAGTGTTGTCCTTTATGGAAACCTACTTGATAAAGTTGATGGCAACCTATTTGATGAAGTTGTTCTTGATGCAAACCTATTGAACTTGATGGAAACCTACTTGATGAGTTAAGGGGGAGATTGTTGGAAATATGATACAATGTATTGACTTTGATGAAGATACAATTTAGAAAGTGCCAGAATAATGTTGAACAAGGTATGTCACAAGGCATATATGGTTTTATTAAGGAGAAGTCGCGTATGTACGCGTAAATTAATGTTCCAAGTCGCATATGCCAATTTGTGCTCTAATTTTATAAAACCATGGGGCATTACCATGGTATTGGCCCAAAGTATTGAGCGCTTGATTATTTATTTAATACCATCCGGGAATATCATCGAAAGTGGTGTGGTTTTGGTTCATGGTATTGACAAAGGCTAAATCTATTTAAGGAGAAGAAAATCATAGTGCAAGGTGAGGAGAAAGTATATGGGCTTTAATGAATACTTCACTCTGAAGTATATCTGCATGGTTGTTCTTTATTGATAGATTTGAATCTATGATGCACCTATGAATATGATGAAGGTTCAAGATCTCTAGATCTAGAAATGATGAATCTCTAGGATGATCTGAAAAGAAGTGATGAAGACCTGGCACAAATCTGATGAAGAAATTGAAAAATCTAGGTAAGTTCATAGATCTGATATGTTCTGCAAAGTTTATATTTTATAGATATATACGCAGGTTCGTTTCATGAAAAGTGCGTGTATACGTGGATCTGATGAAATAAAAGCACGTATGGGCAGTTAGGGTTTTTCTGAGAAATGCACAGATGTATATGCGGGTTCGTTTCATGAGAAGCGCATGTATACGCGGGTCTAATTAAATAAAAGCGTGTATGGTATCTGAACTAATGATTGCTCAAGGTTGAATGTGTTTCTGCATATCTATTCTGAAGTCTGGGTTATCTCTTATATTCTGGTTACAGTGGTTTCACTGTTCTATTTGAAGCATTGGGCGAAGTATATTTGTTGATAAATGAAGATTTGAGTTGAAGTTGTTTGATCCAGTTTGAAAATTGATGAAACGTGTTCTGTAGTGGTGCTGAGGGTTGAAGCCTTCAGTGAGGGGGTAGTAGCTCCCTTCCAGTGGTAGTTGGTAAACGAGAGCAGGGGGTTGTAGCTCCCTTCCAGGAGAGGCTGGTAAACGAGAGCACGGGTTTGTAGCTCCCTTCCAGGAAAGGCTGGTAAACGAGAAGTTTGTAACCTTCTGCAGGTGGGTGCCTGCGTGCTGGTATGAGTTTGCACCAGTACATGGTTGTAAGAATTTTTCTTTATAATAAATATTGAAGGCTGAGACGACGACAACGGTGGTTTTCTCCCGACTTGGGTTTCCACCTTAAATCCTAGTGTTCATGTGTGTTGCTTATGTGTGATGGTTTATTCTATTTTTACTGCACATTCTTACTGCTTAACATCTGATGAATAAATGATGCAATGATTTAAGAATCAAATTCATAATAAAATCTCTGAGCATACGCGAGTTTCCTTAAGGATATCTGCGTATATATGCTAGTTTTGTTCTATAAAGTAGCGTATGGGTTTTTATAAAAGAAAAGTAAAAAGTTTATCAGTTAGCTCTAAATACTGATTCACCCCCCCCCCCTCTCTCAGTATTTTTCCCAACAATTGGTATCAGAGCAGGTCCTTCTGAAAAAGCTTAGCCGCTAGAAGGAAGATCAAGCAAGATGAGAAATCAAGATGTAACAGCATCTATCAAGCCTCCGCTCTTTAATGGAAGCAATTTAATCTTCTGGAAAACAAGGATGAGATCCTATCTTCAGTCTATGGGAACATATGTATGGGCCATTTTTGAACAAGGATATAAATATCCAGCTACAATACCAACAGATCCGACTAAAAAGAAGAATTATGAATCAAATGCAAAGGTGGTCAATGCTATAACGGGAAGTTTGACTGAATTTTAATTTTTCAAAGTCATGCAGCTAAATACAGCAAAGGAAATGTGGGACAAAATCATTCTAAGTTATGAAGGTGATGCAAAGGCAAAAAGTGAAAAACTCCAAACTCTCAGAATTGAATATGAAAATTTGAAGATGCATAGTGATGAGAGTATTTCCAGTTTCTTTTTACGTGTTGATGATGTTGTAAATCATATGAGAAATCTGGGAGAAACAATAACCGAATCCACTTTGGTTGAGAAAATTTTAAGATTGCTAACAGCAAAATTTGAGTCAAAAGTTTCTGCTCTTGAAGAAAAAAAGGATCTTCAAAATCTTACTGTGGTACAACTTCATGGCATGCTAACCGCATATGAAATGAGAAGAGGAGGACCATCTTAAGTCAAATAGGTTGTCTTCAGAGCTTCTACAAAAGGGAAAGAAGTATAAGAAGCAGAAGGATCAGGATATATCTCAGAAGAAGATGAGGAAAATTTTGTAAAGAAACTCCAACTTGGCACAGGACGGTTCAGAGGTAAGCTTCCTTTCAAATGTTTTGAGTGTGGAAGAATTGGGCATTATGCTGCTAAGTGTCCTCATAAAGAAACACTTGCAAAAGGGAAGGAAGTAGCAAGAAGGAATAAGAATCAGTTTAACACTAGAAAAAGTTACTATACTCATGAAGACAGTGATGGGTTATCTGATAGTGAGGAATAATGTGAACAAGATCTTAGACTTCTCATGGCATTTGAATCTAGAGAAGAAAAGGATTCTTTTATGGATGCTCTAGAGGACAATGACTTTCTTGAAGAAAAAAATCAACTAAAAATATGCTTAGAAGAAAGTAAAATACTCTTAGAAGAAAGGAAAATAACCATAGAGACTCTGGAAAAGCAGGTTGAAGAAGCAAAGAAACACATTGAGAAATTAGAATGTGAAGTGGTAAGTCTAAGAAAAGATTTTGAGAAAGTAAAGACTCTGAATCTTAGATTTTCTAAAGGATCTGAAACCTTAGATGAGATTATCAAGGTACAACGTTATCCTCTTATAAAGACAGGTCTTGGATATACCAGAGAATCTTCTCAGGCTTCGGCACCAAATTATCTAAAAGCAACTACTGCTGGTTTACAAAATTCTGCCACTCAGCAAGGGAATAAAGAATCATTACAGGTAAAGCATGATCATCTCAATTCAAAGAACACTAACAAGAATATATCTCAAAGAAACACTAATCAATAGGTAAATCCAAGTAGAAGATTTCATGATCGCAGAAATTTCTTCTTCAATGGACAATGTTTCTCATGTCACAATTTTGGTCATAAAGTTGTTCAATGTGTTGCATATAAAACCATCATGACTAGAGAAGCAAAAAAGAAAAGGATTGAATTTGAGAAGAATACCTATAACAACTTTTCTCCTCTTCTAAATTAAGTTGAATGTTCTTATTGCAATAACTTTGGGCATGAAGAATCTGAATGCAGGAGCAAAATTCAGCCAAAAGAGCATTATCCTTCAAACTCCAAAGTATGGAAAGAGAAGGAATTACAGGTTGAAAATTGTGGCATAGCGTTATTTGTAGAAGGTGAAGAAAATAAATGGTACATTGATAGTGGATGCTCAAGACACATGACAGGTGACAAAAACAAACTTCTTGCATATAGTGCTCTAGAAAAGGAAAAGAAAGTTACATTTGGAAATGATACTCCTGCTGTAATTAAAGGAAAAGGGTCTGTGTTTCTAAAAGAAACGGTGAAGGCTAATGATGTCATGCATATGGATGGTTTAAGGCATAACCTGTTAAGTGTAAGTCAAATGTGTGATCAAGGAACTAAAGTTGTCTTTAGTTCAAAATAATGTGTGGTTCGTGATCTTGATACAGGTAAAACAATTATAAAAGGAAAAAGAACTCCAAGCAACCTGTATGTATTGAAGAACTGCAAAGAACAATGTTACTTAAGTCAATCTTCAGAAAATTGGCTATGACATAGAAGGTTGGGGCATCTAAGCTTCTCTCAAATCAACAAATCAAGCAGACTTAATGCTGTTCGTGGTCTTCCCAATATTACTCTACCTGAAAGTATCATATGCAAATCTTGCCAATTCGGCAAGCAGACCAGAGTGCAATTTAATGCCAAGGAAGGATCATCAAGTAGGCCTCTTGAACTCATTCATACTGACATATGTGGACCTATGAGGAAAAATTCACCTCGTGGTGAACAATACTATATCTTATTTATTGATGATTTCTCTAGAACGTGTTGGATTAGGTTGCTTAAACACAAAGATGAAGCATTTGAGAAATTTCAGATATTCAAGGCTCTGGTTGAAAATGAATTAGATCTAAAACTCAAATGTCTTATATCTAATCGAGGAGGAGAATATACTTCAAATGAATTCCTTGAATTTTGTGAACAACATGGCATAAAAAGATAGTTCTCTGTAGTTGTCACTCCACAACAAAATGGCGTAGCAGAAATAATGAATAGAATAGTTCAACAAATGGCTAGAGCTATGCTTGATGATTCTGGAACACCTGACACATTTTGGGGAGAAGCAGCACATACAGCGGTAAACATTCTCAACAAGGCACATGTTCGTGTAAATAGTGACAAAACTCCATATGAACTCTAGTATGGTAACTCTCCCTCTATGAAGCATTTTAGAGTTTTTGGAAGTAAATGATTTATCAAAAATAATGATGAAAAACTTGGCAAGTTTGAACCTAGAGCGGATGAAGGAATACTTCTTGGTTACTCCTCTACGAGTAGAGCCTATAAATGCTACAATAAAAGACTTCGAAAGATTGTTGAATGTATTGATGTTGTTATTGATGAGTCTCCTGCAGCCCCAAAAGAAGAAAAACAAATAACAAATGAAGACGATGGTGACTTATGTCCTTTTACATCAAATAACAATGATATAGACAGTGAACCCAATGAAGAACCTGAAGATGATTTATCTAAAAAAGCTCCATCCAGATATGTTCAAAAGAATCATCTAGAATCTCAAATTTTGGGAGATAAGGGATCAAGTGTACAAACAAGAAGGACTCTTGTGGGATCTTCTAGCTATATGGAATTTCTATCCACTATTGAACCACACAATGTCAATCAAGCTAGCAAAGATGAATGTTGGATTCAAGCCATGAATGAAGAGCTTGATCAAATTGAAAAGAATCACACTTGGGAATTAGTACCAAGACCTCATAACAAAAATATCATTAGAACTAAATGGATATTCAAAAACAAGCTAAATGAAAATGGGGATGTTGTAAGAAACAAAGCTAGACTTGTTTGCAAGGGGTATGCTCAACAAGAAGGTATAGACTTTGAAGAAACTTTTTCTCCGGTAGCTAGACTTGAAGCCATAAGAATGTTTCTTGCTTTTTCAAGCTTCCAACAAATCAAAGTTTATCAAATGGATGTTAAATCCGCCTTTCTCAATGGTGATCTGGAAGAAGAAGTTTATATAGAACAACCAGAAGGATTCATTTTGGGAAATGATAAAAATCTTGTTTGTAGACTTAAAAAGGCTCTATATGGTCTCAAACAAGCTCCAAGGGCATGGTATTATCGTCTTGACAAATATCTTCATCAACAAGGATTTTCCAAGGGGTCTGCTGATAGCAACCTATACACAAAAACTGAAAATGACAAACTATTGATTGTGGTTGTATATGTTGATGATATCATTTTTGGAAGCAATAAAGAATCTATGAGTTAGAAATTTGCTTCAGCTATGCAGCAAGAATTTGAAATGTCTTTACTTGGGGAACTAACATTCTTTCTTGGCTTGCAAGTGCATCAAACTACAAATGGTATATTCTTATCACAAGAAAAATACCTTAAGCAAATTCTAAAGAAGTATGGCATGGAAGAGTGCAAACCTGTAAGTACACCAATGATAACTGGATGTAACCTCAGTTCTCATGATGATTCTCCCACGCTGAATCAACCAGAATATATATCTATGATAGGAAGTCTACTTTATCTCACTGGGACTAGACCGTACATTATGCATGCAGTTGGGATTGTTGGACGATTCCAAGCTAATCCAAAAGAGTCTCACCTTCAGGCTGTCAAAAGAATATTCAAATATATACAAGGAACTCAAGACTTTGGACTATGGTATCCAAAGAATGCTGATCTTACTCTTCATGCTTACACTGATGCAGATTGGGCTGGAAATGTTGATGATTGGAAAAGCACTAGTGGTGGTGCATTCTATATGGGGCCCCGGTTAGTTTCTTGGTTCAGCAAGAAGCAAAACTCTATTGCCTTATCTACAGAAGAAGCAGAATATGTGGCTGCCGCATCATGTTGCACTCAACTTCTTTGGATGATGCAAACCTTACAAGACTTTCAAATCAAATGTTCACCTTCTATCTCCATCATGTGTGATAATACAAGTGCCATCAACATCTCAAAGAATCATGTTATGCATTCCAAGACCAAGCACATTCCCATCAAGTATAACTTTTTACGTGAACAAGTGCTTGAACAAAAGGTGAAGTTGGAGTATGTTCCCTCCAAAGAACAAGTTGCTGATATACTGACCAAACCTCTTCCTAGGGAAGCGTTTTAATATCTCAGACAGAAGCTGGGAGTAGTCTCTGCCATGCAGAAAATCAGAACTGCTTAAATTCAGAAGATTAAATTGGATACACGGGTTTCCTGAAAGACAGTTGCGTATATACGCGAGTTTATGGAAAGAAAACCGCGTATGGTTAGTTGCTGGAAAATTTTACTTGGGGTCAACATTCTTTAGCATAGCTACAGTGCTGTTTGGTATCTCTGATGCTGTATGATATCTCTGGTGATGTTTCAGCTCTTATATTTCTGTTTCATTCTCTGATATTGGGTGAAGATGCCTTGATGATTTGCTGTTGAAAGTGTTCAGGATGCACAAGCTAAGGGGGAGATGAAGGAGTGAAATGGCTCAAGAATAGGTGCATAGTTTCAGGGGGAGCATTAGCCTTGCTGAATGTAATGCATTATGATGATTTTGAAATATGATCTCTCTTGAGGTCTTTTTGATATTGGTTATGAGTAAAAAGCCACACAATTACCAATCATACAAATCTAATTATTCACACTCTATTTAATCAAAGCTGAAGTCAATTATGTTATAGCAGAAGTAATTCCTAGGTTGCAGTTTAGAATCCAAATAAAGGGAAATCAATCTGCAGGAAAGGAAACCAATCAACCATAACAGGAACAAGACCCTATTCCTTTAAATAGGAACTTCAGCACCTGCTTCCTGACACTAATCACTCTGTAGAAAAGATAACTCAAGAGACCAAGACCCTATTCCCATGAACAGGAACCTTCAGCACTTGTCTCCTGTTTCTAATCACACTGCAGGGAAAGAAAGGCAATCAGTGGGAGCAGGACCCTATTCCTTTATACAGGGACCTTCAGCACCTGCTTCCCAGCATCATACATTCAAACAATTAACAGAAATAGATCTCTCAACTTCTTAAGAATGAATGTACTAAACATATGCAGCGTTAAGGAAACAGAGTACTCAATGAACTACAGAACTGTGTAACTAGTGTTCAGCAAACAAAATTAAAGTGAAGTGCAAACAGCATAAAGAAATTAAACAAACTACAGGGACAGAAGGGTGAATCTTGTGAGGAAGGCGGGCCCTTTCCCTCTCACAAGATTCCCCAGGGAAAGAATTAAATTGGAGCGCTCAAAGAGAATTTTATTCATCTGTCAAAAGAAATGATACATTACAGATGGAGTCTAGCTCCAGTTCTCACACACAATGTTCTCGTGTAGCTTTCAAACTTGAACTCCCTTCTAATGATGATGTCTCCTCTTTTTAAAGAGGAGACATCTCTTACAATTACATGAGAGCAAATCTATGTTTATCCCAATTCTGTTCTTCTTTCTTAAAACAGGACTATTCTGTTCTTCCATAAAAAGATATTGTTACAACAGATACAAAAAGAATGCTATCTTTAGGATAATCTGTGTAACCACGTCTTCATGCTGTTGCCATTGTTCCACAAAATACTCTTCCAGAATCGCAAATTACGAGTGACGGAATTTGCGTGCTTGCTGGCTGTTTCAGCAACGAAGTCAACTGTTTCAGCAACGGAGTCGGCTGTTTCAGCAACGAAGTTTGACTGTTTCATCAACGGCCGATTGTTCCAGCACAGCATATAACTTATCTGCGATCTTTTAGACTTATGTTAGCAACAATCCACTTCGATTAATGATAAAATATAAGAGTATTATGGAATTACATGTAAACAGATTAAACATATAATAAAGAAGAGGATTTTATATACCTTGGGATAAAGTAAATGAAAATGATGATGGAATCCTTTTTAAACATGGTTATAAAGGTAAAGTGGTGTCAAATTATATAGTAAAAATGATACATAGTGGAGTCCTAACATCCCCCCCCAGCTGAAAATGTTGCATGTCCTCAGGCAACTCCTAGTCTGAGTCAGAGTCTGAGTACTGACTCTGTGCATGCAAGTTGCTCAAGCAGTAACTGGAGAAGGTGGCTTCTGTCGGAGCTTGGAATCCTCTATTGTTCTGTAATTGCTGCCATGCTAAAGCTTCATCTCTGCCAGCCAATTAGTAGTGACACTGATATTTTTCTGAAGGCAGCCATAGAATTGGAAAATGAAAATGGTAACCAATCCAGTTTTCTCCACAATGTCGAATGCATCTGATGTAATTAGGTACCCTGGAAAGTGCAGCTTGAAGATTTTCAGGGTTAAAAGGGTGATAATCTTGTCTTTCTTTACATGACTGCTGCCAAAACATAGTGTTGGCCTTCAATGCAGCAGCCCCCTTTACTCTGATTTGCTGTTGACACTTAAAAAGTGTTGAAGCCTGTAGTTGTTGCATGTACCTATGCATTCCTGGTTTCTGTAAGAATTGGTGATATTGTGCTATAAACATGGCTGGACTTAAAGGTTCCGGTCTAATCCAAAGGAGCCTATTCTCCTCATTATGACTACTTGCAATAAACGCAGTTTTCCAGGTGAGCTGATTGGCCAAAAATGAAACAAATGCCCTTATTTGTATATCACCTGCAATTGGAATGAGATTGACTCTTCTATTCTCGGGAATGGCCTCGTTATGGAGATAAAGTTCTCACAGAAAATGCTGGTCACTTTCAGGGGCCTCAGCAAAAGTCTTAACAAATTGTTCTGCAGTCATCAATTCATGAGGTCTGCCATCCTTTATTGCCTTCAATTGAAAATAAACTAAACGTTCAGAAAGGAAGAGAGAGTAATTTACAGAGGGTTTGTGGGTAGCCATCAACTTCTGCACTAATGAAAACATCAAGGCCATCTTTTCCTTTGATTCCTTGACTTCCTTCTTGGAATCCCTGAGCTGTTGCAACGTCTGTTCCCAACTATCCCAGTTGGCATACATGTGATTCTGCCATGCTAACTTGTGCTGCTGTAATATTGTATCTTTTTCTTCAGCATATTGTTTCTTCCATTTGTTCATCAGTTCTAATTGATTCCATGGCAGGGTCTGTGTCCTGGCATTAGAAGTACTGGGTTGCGACATTGTTTGAGTGGCTGTACTGACTAACTCAGGGCAAGATATCTGCGGTTGTAATACTGTCTGAGTGGCTGAGCTGACTAGCTCAGGACAAGATATCTGTGGTTGTGTTTCTGTCTGAGTGGCTGCACTAACTAGCACAGGGCGAGATATCTGAGGTTTAGTTTCTTTTTCTACACTTTTTGGGAGCCCTACTGGTTCTTGTGGAGAAGTAGGGCATTCCTCTTTTATTGCAGCTGATGTAGATGCCTCAGATACTTGAATTTTGACTAGTTTGTAGCCTGCCTGCTGGTAAATATTACCACACTCATGGCACATGTATTCCCTGCATGGCTCCCTATTTTGTGATGATGTTGTGTGTGCTAGCATATAGAGATTCAATTCTCTATCAAAGGCTTCTCGTGCCATGGTTAATTCATTCTTATAGGCTTCCAGTTCAGACTTCAAGAACTCATTTTCCTCCAATAAAGATGCCATAGTATGTAAACCCTGTGTGCTGGTTGATTCTACTGGAGTTGTCTGCTAATCCACAGCTGTAGCTGGTTCTTGTGGAGCAGCTACAGTTGGTTTCCCTGTATTATCATGCTTGGTGTATGATTTTTGTACCACAATGGCTGGTTCTTGTGTTTCAGCCTCTGGGTAAGTGACTGGTTCTTGTGTGACAATCACTGTTTGAGCCATAAACGATGTCGTATTATCCCGGGGCACTGGTTCTTGTGTGGCAGTGCCACCGGACGAGACGGGTTGGGGAATTTGAAATGGGGATGAGGATTGCAGTTTTAACAGAATAGTGGCAGGGTCAGGGGAAATGGGAGTAACTCCTGTTTCAACAGTCATCTTCATTTTCCTTTTTGGTAGGAAAGCAGATAAATCACTGTCTTTCCTTTTCTTTGCAGGGGAAGATTCTTTTCTGGGGGAAGGGCTTTCGGAAGAAGTGAAAATTTGGAATTTGGCCCTTGTTCGTCGTTTTGAGACAGAGACTGTTGGGGTTCTTTTCTTCCTTTTATAAGTAGGTGGGGATGGGGGTGTTAGAGAGTCATCACTAGGGATAGAAATAGTGGGAATGGTTGACTCTACTAAGTGGGACAAACTTGGGGTTGGGTCAACTGGCTCTGGGGATGGAATTACTGGGGAGTCTGGGATATCGTCCAGTTGCCCTTCATAAGGAATCTCAGGAGTTTCTTGGGAACTTTCGGCTTGTTGGGGGATTTGGGCCTGCTGGGGAATAAGGAGTGGATTATTCAGAGGGGGGTTTTGCTGAGAAAAACCCCTCTGAATTAACAATTGGCATAAACGATGATGGGTGAGGGATAACAATGGGAATTTAGCCCGTCTGCAATAATAGGACATGTTTTTGATACAACCAAGAAGATAATAGGGAATATTAACTAATCGACCATTCCTTAAATGATTCATCAAAACGAAGTTGTGTTGGTAGACTACCTGGTAACGCCCTTCGCATGTCAAGTAGTGCTTGATGAATTCTGCTACTGTTGGCCATGGTCGAGGAAGTGAATGCAGACTTACACCGCGGCCTTTAAGTTCAACTGGTTCATCTGGACGAAGAAAATCTTGCTGTGCATTTAAAATTACTTGCTTCCTACTGAACCAGCGAGTCCCAATAGCCGGCAAACCTGAAACTTGAACTATGTCCTCCTCTGTAACTGAAATGCGGACCCCTTGAACCACTGAGAAATTCCCCTGAAGGTTCTGTGCGAACTCTAAAACTTGTTCCTGATCAAATTCTCCCAACCTTTCAAAATATGTTGTCCATCCTGCTTGTTGGAAAATTTGATAGGCTTCCGGGAACATTTGAAGAAGATTTATCGAACCAGGCTCGTGTCTGATAGCCGACCCTCCCATGGCTACTAGCTTGAGTTACATGCAGAGGCACGAAAGACAGAAACACAGGCTTTGGTCAAGCTAATTGTTGCAACAGAGGATGCAGAGTCTCTATGACGGCGGAGATGGAATGAAGAGTGACGGAGGATTGGTTAATGTGAAATGATTATTCATTTTTCGAAATTCCCCCCCCTACGTATGGTGCAATGATGATTGGGCGTGTGGAGATTGCAACCATTATGAGCGAGATCCTCTCTTTAATATAATTTAACTGCATTACATTAAAACCACATACCTTACATTTTTACCTTTGGTTTAATAATTCGAAGTGTAGAGTGCTTCAGAATGGCTTAATATACATGGAAGAATCTATAGATTTCTCTGAAATTTAGAACAGGAGTGTAACAGGATCTGCTCAGTACTGAATAATTTTCACCCAAAGGATCTGAAGCGTAAAAGTGGAGAACTAAAAAGCTTGTATAGCAGCGGAAAGAAATGATGTTTTAATGATGACAGGTTGCTGAAACTGGTGTTTCAGCAACGGAAAAATGAACGACATGTTGCTGAAACTGGTGTTTCAGCAACGGGAAAAATCAAGAAAATGGGATAAATGACTTGGGTTTGAAACAAGTGGGGGAAGTATTTGATAAGGGATAATTTCAGCAGTAAGGGATGGGAAATACTAGCTGAAGGATGATATTTCAGGAATGGTAGAAGTGGGAAAAATGGGAAAAAGGGCAATAATGTAGAAATGGGGATGAAGGGATATTGCTAGGAAATGGGGTAAAATGAAGGGAACAAGCTTCTGTGATTGAAGCTTCAGATCTTCTTATGATGAATCTGTCCTCCTTAATAAGCTTTTCTAGAATCTGCAAAATTCAATTGTAATATGCCAACCCTTGACAGGGATTATTAGTCTTAAATCTAATCTAATCTAATACTAAAAAAATAGTGTAGAAAATTAAATGCTGTGAGGAGCAGAAGACTCCCCTAGAAAAAGATAATGAATATCAGTCATGCAAGCAGTCTTGAAATCCTCTTTAGAAACAGGGCGCTGGTATAGACGGAGCCTATGACCATTGACTAGTAGAGGTGTTTTAGAATCATCAATCGTTAAAAGTCTTACCGTTCCATTAGGAAAAACAACATCTACCTCATATGGTCCAAGCCAGCGTGTACGTAGCTTACCCTGAAAATTTTCAAACCGAGAGTCATACAACAAGGCCCAATTACCTTTTTGGAACTGCTTGTGTTTGATAATTTTTTCATGCCACTTCATTCTTTGTTGTTGTATCATGGTTGTTTGGTGAATGGCATCTAATCTCTTTTCGTCCAATTCAAGAAGCTGCTGCAACCTAGCTGTCTGCACATCAGTCAAGTCAAGATTAACAGCTAAAGCAGTTCTTAGAGTTTTAATCTCAAATTCCATAGGAAAAACATCATTTTTACCATAAACCAATTCATAGGGAGAAAAACCTGTAGTGTTTCTCCAAGTAGTTCTGTAAGCCCATAATGCTTCAGGGAGCCTTTGAGACCAATCCTTCCGGTTGTCCTTCACTGTTTTAGTTAGAATGGATTCTAATACTTTGTTTGTGCTTTCCACCTGCCCATTGGCCTGGGGGTGGTATGGTGTAGTCATTCTATGATGAATATGATATTTCTGAAGGGTAGACTTAAAACCATGATAATTGAATGGAGGTCCTCCATCTGTAACTAGCTCTCTAGGAATTCCAAATCTAGTGAAGATTTCTTCAAATAAGAAAGCTAGGACAACCTCTTCATTGGCTCTAATAAGTGCTTTGGCCTCCACCCATTTAGTCATATAGTCTGCACAGACTAATATATAAGTTCTTTGATTGGATGGAGGATTAATGGGTCCTATGAAATCCAAGGCCCATCTTTCAAATGGTTCAGAAACTACCTGGGGGTTTAATGGCATTTGATCTCTATGATTGGGTTGACCCATTCTTTGGCAGCTGTCACAAGCCCTTACATATTTCTTTGCATCCTTAAATAATGAGGGCCAATAGTAACCCATCCTTAGAATTTTGTGTGATGTTCTCTTATCCGCGAAATGCCCTCCACAAGGGCCATCATGGCAAGCTTTCAGTATGTCATACACTTCATCTTCCCTAATGCATCTTCGGATTTCCTGATCAAGTCCCGTGTAGAAAAGACACCCACTTATCCAGCTATACCTGGCACTTTGTTGAACAATTCTTCTCTTTTCTCTGTATGACAGGTGTGATGGTAATTTTCCTGCAACCAGATAATTAGGAATATCTGCATACCATGGAGAGTGAGCAGAAACTGCAAACAAATACTCATCAGGAAAAGAATCATCTACTGGAATATCATTGTCAGTTTTTAACCGTGAAAGGAAATCAGCCACCACATTTTCTTTACCAGGCCGATCTACAATTGTGATATCAAATTCCTGCAGTAATAATAGCCATCTGGTAACTCTAGCATTTGTAACATATTTTTTCATTAAATACTTAATAGCTGAGTGATCAGTGTGGACAAAAGTAGAATAACCAGTGATATAATGTTGAAATTTATTAATGGCATAAATTACTGCAAGAAACTCCTTTTCGGTAACTGTATAATTAAGCTCAGCAGGGGTCATATTCTTACCGATAAAGTAGATAGCATAAGGAAGATGATTTTCCTCTTGTCCCAAGACAGCTCCAATTGCAGTGTCTGAAGCATCAGAAGATATATGAAAAGGGAGGGCCCAATCAGGCCCCCTCAAAATAGGAGCAGTAGATAACTGATGCTTGAGTTCTTCAAAAGCTTTCTGACAAGATTTAGTCCACTTAAATTCAGCATTTTTCATAAGCAACACAAATAATGGAGAGGCTATCTTAGAAAAATCTTTAATAAATCTTCTGTAGTATCCAGCATGTCCTAGAAAAATTCTCACATCAGTTTGTGTTTTAAGAATAGAAAAATTCTGAATGACCAATATTTTAGATGGATCTACTTGAATACCTTGAGATGAAATAAAATGTCCAGGCACCACTCCTTCACTCATCAGCATATGACATTTTTCAGTACTTAGGGAGAGGTGAGCTTGTATACATCGTTTAAGTACCTTCTCAAGATTTTGTAATTCATCTTCAAAAAACACACCATAAGGAGTAAAATCATCCATAAATATTTCCATAGAGTCATTCAGCATATCAGAAAAAATTCCTATAACAACCCTATGAAAAGTTGCTGGTGCATTACATAGCCAAAATGGAAGAACTCTATAAGAAAAAGTTCCC
The DNA here is from genome assembly GCA_034641835.2 of Pinus albicaulis. Taxonomy (NCBI): domain Eukaryota; kingdom Viridiplantae; phylum Streptophyta; class Pinopsida; order Pinales; family Pinaceae; genus Pinus; species Pinus albicaulis. The sequence continues at coordinate 826,771,217 of CM076579.1, read as the reverse complement.
CAAGGGCTAGTGAAAGTGGTCTTGTCTTGGTCTTGGGGTGCAATTCTTATCTGATTATACCCACTGAATCCATCTAGAAAAGAAAATAATTTCTTCCCTGCCAGACTATCCAACACCTGATCAATGAAGGGTAAAGGAAAGTGATCCTTTTGAGTAGCTTTGTTCAAGGCTCTGTAGTCAACACATACTCTCCATTTCCCGTTTTTCTTAGGGACAATTACCAATGGGGAAACCCATTCATTGTCAGATATAGGGTATATAAATCCTGCATTAAGCAATTTCTGAAGTTCTTCTTTAACAATTTCTCGTAAATTAGGGTTCATTCGTCTTTGGGGTTGACAAACTGGCCGGCATCCCTCTTTAATGTAAATTCGATGAGTACATAATTCAGAAGAAATACCTTTCATATATGTGTAATCCCATGCAAATGCTTCCTTATATTCATGCAATAACTTCATTAATTGTTGTGTTTGAACAACTGTTAGATCAGGATTTATATTTAATGTCTTGCCAGGTTCAATTTCAACTGTTATGCTTTTAGATGAGATAGTGGTTAATGTCTGAGATGAGTCTTCAGATTCAATCTTTTCTTGAGTATCAGTTTCAAAAATTGCAGTCAATTGATTATGTGTTTCAGCAATTACAGAAGAAGGCTCACAAATAAAATTATTAATTATCTCATCCTCTGTATTGTCTTTAAGAGTTAAAGCTTGTCCAATGGTTAAAATAGGCTGAACAACATTATCATCATAATCCATCCACATAGAATCTTCATTATTAATTATTGGTGTAGCATGAGGATAAAGAGTAAGATGTTTTGTTTCATAACCATTAGAAATTGTCATTGAACCAGATCTGCAACTGATAAAAGCATCAGCTGTGGCCAGCCATGGCCTTCCTAGAATTAAGGGATGTCCCCCCAGCTTTTTTTTAGTCTGCAATACAACAAAATCAGCCGGGTATTTCCAGGATTCAACTGAAATAAGTAGATCCTCAACAACTCCTCCAGGTTTAATTGTAGAACGATCAGCCAACTCTAGAATGGTGGGTGTATCTCTGATTGTGTTATTCAGCTGTAAAAATTGTGAAGTTTCAAGAGTCATTATGTTAATTGCAGCACCTAAATCTACCAGAACTTGGGGAATCATTGTTTTACCAATCTGAACTGTCACCGTAGGATGGCCAGGATCACCATATTTCACAGGAGGGGCTTTTCCAGACATTAATGCAGACAAGTCACCCATCACATGTACTGTAAGGGGGTCTTTAGTTTTCCTACCAGGTTTCTTAACACAAATATCCCTTATTGTTCTGGCATAAATTGGTACATCTCTTAATGCTTGTAACAGTGGAATTTTAACATACAAATTTTGTAATTCCCCTAAAAGATTAAAAACATGTGTTTCAGATGTTCTAGTTAAAACCAAATGCTTGGGGAATGGTGGTTCTGTTATTTCAACATTCTTGTTAGAAGGTGGTTGTGCTTTCTTATGTTTCTCAATTTCCTCTTTATCAGAATCAGAAGAAGTTATGTCATCAATAATAGGCTTTACTATTTTCCCAGATCTTAAATGAATATCATTACATTGCATAGTAGGAAATATAGACTGATTCTGAATATCAATGACTTGCACAACTTTATTATTGGGGTTAGGATTTGGTTGCACAGGTAGCTGGGGTCTCATTTGGTTATTTGGCGGAGCATTTGATGGCAGAGGAAGTGGTTGTTGGAATTGAGGCAATTGATTTGGATACGGGAGTTGTTGGCTTCTCCAATTTGAATTCCAAGGGTTAAAATAAGATGGCTACTGTGGAGGCCAAGGAGTCCACATTGTAGGATCAACAAAGGGAGGGTTTGGTTGCTGCATGGGTGGGAAATTCATTTGATTAAAGGGTGGGTATTGCATTTGATTAAAGGGAGGGTAATTTGTTTGACCGAAAGCAGAATAATTATTCCAACGATTAAATGGCATACTAGAGTTCATACCTTGTCCTTTTGGTTGCCATTGTCTTCTTTGAGTTAGCAGGTAAACTTCTTCAGCTTCTTCTTCCGTTGGCTGCAATGCTGCCTTTATTCCTGGTAGAGATGGACATTGTTTTGTTTCATGGTCTTTCTCACAAAGGGTGCAAATTGGTATTTTGTCCATTGGGCACTCCCTTAGTGGATGTTTGTCTCTGCACTTCGGGCAAAAGACAGCCAGAGTTGCTTCTGCTTCAGCCTGCTTCTTCTTAACCTGCAAAGTGTCAATTTGTGAAGCAAAAGAACTTAACATCTTAGTTTTAAATTCTTCAAGTAAATTACCTATTTCAGCTCTTGTTGCTCCTTCACTGGCTGATTTCTGCACTCTTGAATAGGTGGAATCTCTATTACTTACTCTGTTCCTTGCAGCTCCCCTTGAACATCTCTTAGAAAGTTCAACAATCTCATCATATGATTCCTTAGATATATCTCCCTTGCCAAGCATGTTTAACATATCTAAACAATCATCCCTTAAACCTCTAAGTAATATTGTTTTGCGAATTTCCTTACTTATATTCGGATGATCAGATCTCTGTATATTGTACTGCAGCCTTTCTATATAGTCCTCTAGATTCTCGTCCGGCTTTGGTGCCATATTGAATAGTTCATCCTTCTTTTCTCTTGTCCGGCAGTAGTCTTGATATTTAAGCAGAAATTTCGGTTTCATCTGCTCCCAAGTTGTGATTACCTGACTTCCAAGGCTCATGAACCATCTTAAAGCATTCCCTTTTAAGGTGGCTGGAAATAGTTTCAACTTTTGAGCATTAGTAACATAATCATAACTTCTGCATAATATATCAAATTCAAAAAGAAATTCATCCGGATCTTCAGAGGATAAACCATGAAAGTTAGGTAAAGCAGACAATGGAATATTTTTCATAGGAGTTGTTCCTGCAGGGAGATCACTAATAGGAAATCCCAAGGTAGAGAGAGAATTTTCATCCCTTCCTTCTCCTTCAGGGTCTACACGTCCTCCACCAAAGAAGTCTTCATTTTTTCCTTCCATTGTTTGTCCTACTGCACTTGCTCGATCGTCAAGATCCTCTACTGGCTCTTCAATGTTTTCCACTGGTTGCCCAACACTCTCTATTATTTCCTCAATGTGCTCTGCTGATTTGCTAACACTTTCTTCTGATTCTCCAGCACTGACTGCTGGTTCTTCAATTACTGGCTTCTCTATATTTTCAGGACCCACAACTTCCTCTGTTTTGTAATCTGATTGAGGGGAGTGCTGAAGTTTTGGTCTTCGAGAACTTAATCTCTGTGATGATTCAGCCTTTGATACAATCTCGTCAATGAAAGTCTTTCTTCCTCCCCTTCCTTTGCTTTTGCCACCTGTGGGGTTAGTTTTCTTCTGATTTCCGCGTCCTCTCATACAATCTGCACATTTAAAAAGAAAATATTAATGCTTTTGAAATCTATAATTGCCTTCCCCGGCAACGGCGCCAAAATGTTGGTCGCTTTAATTGTTTTCACAATTCAAGCTCCACATAAATTGTCAACCCGAGGAAGTCTTTTTATTCCAAAGACAATCACGCACTGGATATGCTCAATTTCAAAAGAAAAAACAATGTTGTAGTAAAAAGCCACACAATTACCAATCATACAAATCTAATTATTCACACTCTGTTTAATCAAAGCTGAAGTTACTTATGTCATAGCAGAAGTAATTCCTATATTGCAGTTTAGAATCCAAATAAAGGGAAATCAATCTGCAGGAAAGGAAACCAATCAACCACGACAGGAACAGGACCCTATTCCTTTAAATAGGAACTTCAGCACCTGCTGCCTGACACTAATCGCTCTGTAGAAAAGATAACTCAAGAGAGCAGGACCCTATTCCCATGAACAGGAACCTTCAGCACCTGTCTCCTGTTTCTAATCACATTGCAGGAAAGAAAGGTGATCAATGGAAACAGGACCCTATTCCTTTATACAGGAACCTTCAGCACCTGCTTCCCAGCATTATACATTCAAACAAATAGCAGAAATAGATCTCTCAACTTCTTAAGAATGAATGTGCTAAACTCATGCAGTGTTAAGGAAACAGAGTACTCAATAAACTACAGAACTGTGTAACTGGTGTTCAGCAAACAGAATTAAAGTGAAGTGAAAACAACATAAAGAAATTAAACAAACTACAGAGACAGTTGGGTGAATCTTGTGAGGAAGGCGGGCCCTTTCCCTCTCACAATATTCCCCAGGGAAAGAATTAAATTGGAGCGCTCAAAAGAGAATTTTATTCATCTGTCAAAAGAAATGATACATTACAGATGGAGTCTAGCTCCAGTTCTCACACACAATGTTCTCCTGTAGCTTTCAAACTTGAACTCCCCCCTAATGATGATGTCTCCTCTTTTTAAAGAGGAGACATCTCTTACAATTACATGAGAGCAAATCTACGTTTATCCCAAATCTGTTCTTCTTTCTTAAAACAGGCTATTCTGTTCTTCCATAAAAAGATATTGTTACAACAGATACAAAAAGAGTACTATCTTCAGAATAATCCGTGTAACCACGTCTTCATGTTGTTGCCATTGTTCCACAAAATGCTCTTCCAGAATCGTAAATTACGAATAGTGGCAGAATTTGCGTTAAGCCTACCGGGTCGCTTTCATTAATACAAAGTCTACTGCTTCAAAGAATGGATTGATCATCACAAGAACAAGTTTGACGTTTAAGAATCGTCGACACAAGATAGCATATGACTTATCCGCGATCTTTTAGACTTGTGTTAGCAACACCACTTCGATTAATGATAAAATATAAGAGTATTATGGAATTATATGTAAACAGATTAAACATATAATAAAGAAGAGGATTTATATACCTTGGGATAAAGTAAATGAAAATGATGATGGTATCCTTGCATGGTTATAAAGGTAAGGTGGTGTCAAAGTATATAGTAAAAATGATACATAGTGGAGTCCTAAATACCGAGATGTCCTAATCTCATATGCCATAACCATGACTCCTCAAGTTTGCTCAGATGGCAGGCTTCATCCTCCTCTTTTACTATGTACACATTACTCTCTGTTCAGACACCTTTGAGCAGAGTCTTTCCTGTTGTGCTTGATCTAACTTCACAGTCTTGTGCTCTAAAGAGAACTTCACAGCCTTTGTCACACATCTGACTGACACTCAGTAAATTTTCTTTCAGCCCATCTACAAATAGTACATCTTGTGCCTTTCCTCTTCCATTATCTATGCTGACTGAGCCTTTTCCCCTGATCTTACCTGATTTATCATTGCCAAAAGTAACATTGCCAGATTTCTTTTCATCAAGAGTAATAAAATTACTTTTGTCTCCTGTCATGTGTTTAGAGTAGCCACTGTCCAAGTACCATTGACTTTTCAGATCTTGAGCAGTTAGAGCCAGGTCACATTTATTCACCTTCTTTATCCACTGGAGGCACCCTTTTGTTTTGTATATTTTGTGAGGTGATGACCTCCATCTTCTTAGAGGACATTTGGAAGACATATGTTCAATTTGATTGCATATACAACATTTGATTATAGTTTTTGTAGAATTATGAGTATGAACAGAATTTCTTTGATTCATAAACCTCCTTGAGGTGTTAAACATCAATCTTTGTCCATACTTTCTACACTCAATGATTTTATGACCAAATTCCTTACAATAAAAGAAGTAACCATAGAAGCTATTTGCATACCTGATGTAAGGTTGTCTCTTCCATTTGTTTGCTTAAGGCAGTCTCTTCAATGTTTGCATATTTTGCTGGTTTGAATTACTCCTTCTTGCATGACAATATGCAACAATGTGTCCCAACTTGTGGCAGACATAACAGGTGGCATTCTTCATTGGAGGGAAGAATCTTCTTTGATGGTTTCCAAAATTTACATATTCAGGGGTCTTAGTATTTATTACATTCTTTGCTACTAGTGGTTTCTTCTAATCTTTGTCTTCCTTATTGCAGATTTCTTCTTTTGTAGGAATTTTTTGAGCTACTTCATCATTCTTCTTTGCTTTTACAAAAATAATCTCTCTGTCAACCTTTTCTTTTCCTTTACTTGATTCTCCTTCGTAGCCTATTCCAGTCTTTATCATAGGGGATCTTTGAGCAACCAAAATTTCATTCAATTTAATAGAGCTTGTTGTTTGGGAAGAGTTTATAACCACTTTCCTTTGAGTATTTTCTAATTTCTTTCTGAGACATACTACTTCTTCTTCTAACTTTTCTTGTTCTTGAGTTTTTTCTTTGATTTTCTTAAGTAACATGTCCTCTATCTTCTTGGCTTCTTCAAGCTCTATTTTTAGCTGCTTAAGGACTTCTGAATTTTGTTCTTCTCATACATATTTGAGGAGAATGTCCTTTTGTTTTCTGCATTTCAGTTTGAGTCTATCAATCTCTTCTAGAGCACTTCTTAGCTCCCCCTCAAGGTCGACTTCACCTTCTTCTTCTTCATCTTCTAGCAGGAGACCTTCAAGTTCTTCTATGGCCATCAATAAGAATTGAGAGGTTCCTTCTTCACTTGAGGATTCATCTAAATCTTCAGATGTACTACTGTCTTGTTGAGCATAGAAGGATTTTCTGCTGAACTTCTTTCCTTTCTGCCAGTTCTTTGATTTATTTTTCTCTGACTCTTGAGCCTGATTCCTTACTTTCTTGTGAGGACACTTGGCAGCATAGTGTCCCACTCTTCCATAGTTAAAGCATTTGAAGGGGAGTTTACCTTTGTATTTACCCGAGCCTCTATCCAATTTCTTGACAAAATTTGCCTCTTCTTCATCCGAGCAAGAGCATATGTCTCCCTCTTCTTCTTTCTTCTTTTCTGTTTTAAAGGCTGCTTCCCTCGTACTTGGCTTCTTCTGTGGGAGCCTCATTTCATAGGCTGTTAGATTTCCAAGTAGCTGGTTCATGGTCAAGGTCTCCCAATCAGTTTTTTCTTCTATTGCAGACACCTTTGGATTAAACCTGGATGGAAGAGATCTTAGAATCTTTTGCACAATTATACTTTCTGGCATTTTTTCTCCAAGAGCTTTCATATTTTTAATAATTTCTGCAGCTTTTAGGAAGAAACTGGCAATGTCTTCATCATCATTCATTTTTAAGTTTTCAAACTGGGCTCTATAGACTTGAAGTTTGGCAGTCTTTACTTTCTGGTCTCCCTCATGTATGTTTTCAAGAGTATCCCATATTTTTTTGGCAGTGTCTTTGTGCATTACTTTAATAAACTATGCTTCACATAATCCATTCAGGATGGCATTCATGGCTTTTGCATTAGCCACAAAATCTTGTTTTGAGTCTTTTTCTGTGTCAGTTGCCTTCGGGGCATATCCTAATTCCACAACAGCCCATACTTCTATTCCTAGAGACATTATGTATGTCCTCATTATGATTTTCCAGAAAGCATAATTTTCACCAGTGAAGAAAGGGGCTTTATTGGTTGAGCATCCTTCTTTACTAGCCATCTTGGGAACCTAGGATCTCCTTTCAGTTGTTAGACTTGTACAGAGGAACCTGCTCTGATACCAATTGTTGAACTCTTAGTTAAACTGAGAGGGGGGGGGGTGAATCAGTTTAACACATTCATAGAGTTTTTAAACCTTTTATTCAAACTAACATACATCTTCATTTCATGTCCAACTTAATATGTAAGTAATCTTAGAATATGAGCAGCAAGTATTAATATAATAGAACAACAGACTTAATATGAGAGCAGCAGGTATTAAGCAGATGATATAAATCAGATCAACACATAAAAATCATGCACAGAGACACCAGATATAAGTGGAAACCCATAAAGGGAGAAAACCACATCTTCTTATTGTTGTGATGCAAAGGCAAGCTCCAACTCCCTCTCACCACTGTTTTTCTGCAGGCACCAACCTACAGGAGGCTCCTACCTCAATTCTGCAAGCTACAACTTGCAAGGAAGCTCCAACTCCCTTCAATTTTCTACAGGCACCACCTTACAGGAGGCTTCAGCCTCGGTCATCTACAACTGACAGCTATCAAGCTGCAACTTGATAGGGAAGCTCCAACTTCCTCAATTTATCAAACTGAATGTTTGCTGATTTACCTCAGATATCAGCTTTATTCTGTAGCTTCTCTTTCTTCTCTTAATCTTCTCTACTTTATTCTTCTATATTTTGCCTTCTCTATATTCGCTCTCTCTCTCTTCTCTCACCTTGAGCTTATCAAATTGATATTATATATAGAAATTCTCACATGACTCTTTGTATTCCTCTAGGAATTCGAAATGGATGGTCATACCCCTCGGTCTTCTGTCTTCTCATTTCTTTATCCAACTCAATTTAAAATCATAATAATATATACAAAATTTCATGCTACAGTGGGATTTTGTCTTTTCCTCAGGATACCTGCCTTTGCATCACAAACAATAAAATAATTACATCATTTACATTCACATTATTAATTACATATTTCAATATCACTTAGCTCCTTTTCTGGATTTGGCTTTACTGGATTTGTCTTTTCCTACTGCTATTAAGAACCTGTTCTGCATGCTCTTTGTTCACTTTCATCTGCATATTCCCTGTTTTCTGTTCTCGGGCTGCCTGTCTACGTTTTCTGTTCATATATGAGTTAAACATAATGGTTTGAAACTCAAATTACATTTTCAGTTCTTCCAACCTTATTCTCTTTTTCATTTTTCACTTAACTGTGTGTAAATGTATCCCAAACTTTCATTGCCCAATAATTTTCCCAATCCGGGCAATCTCCCACTTCTCATTAATTCCACGCTGGAAAATTTAATTAAAAAAACAAGTCTGGTTTATCTAAATTCAAAGGATTTAGATATTAATTTCATACTCATGTATAATTATAACACGACAATCTCTTATATGTACATATGCGCTAACTTCGCATTGTAACCCTCATACGCAACATAATAGTTGACTATTGAACCATATTATTTAATTCTCAGCAAATTAACCCACAATCACATATTTCATTATTATACGAAATATATCCATATATTACGGCGTTCAACCAGACCTTGTACTAAGGTTAATAAACCAAATTTGTTACATTTATCTCCACCCCGAGCCCACAATACAACCAAACGACCAACCAAACGAATGCACCGTACCTGGCTTAACTTTCGGGCTCTTCTATTAAACCTCGTGCAAGTCCTGTGAATGATCGTCGTTGGATGTCGAGTCTCCAAATCAATGGCATATGTTAATTTCGCTCCACGTCTTCAGTCGACGTATAACGCGCGAAGGCGCACTTTAAACAATGGTTTTGAAATGTTGGTCGGGACACATGTCGATTCATGTATGGAATCGCTCCTCCTCTGGGCAATACCACTTATGGTCGATAGGCGGTGCAGAGAATACCACTTCCAGCCTTTACTATTCACCAAACCACATTTACTATTCACCGGTCATGGTTCCGCTTCCTCCAGGTTCCGTCTTTGTCCTTTTACTCCAGTTTCCGCCCATTATATATGAAAGGGTTCTTTTCATTTATTTAATCTGACCCAAGGTTCCAGCCTATGCTCCAGGTTCCAGTCCGCATTTGTTATTTATCAAAACGTTCACTGTTCAATGTATTTTTATTATTCGACTCCGCTCCATTCAATTATATATACATATATATATATATATATATATATGGTCAACTATGGTTCCACTCCTATTCACGCTGGTTCTTCGGTGTATGCATATATATATACCATATATATATATAACGCACCTACCATATATATAATGCACAGTTCTACCATATCAATCGAATACAAGTGCTCCGTTAAAACTTATGTTATGTGTAACGCCCGACTGTATGAAAGAATCTCGGAATTTATCTATATATGTACATATTTTTGAAATAACAACGGTTTCTCTGCAATAATATCTGTGGCTCTGCCTCTGTCACTTCTGTCACTCTTCCTCTGCCTCTACTGCTGTGATAATAGCTCTATCTCCGTATTAGCTTCCTCTGTCTCTGCCTTTCTCTTCATTTCCTCTTTGCTCCATTGTCTGTCTTAGTCTCCTTGTAACTGTTCCTGTTTCTGCATCTGCTACCTCCTTTGCCATCAATGACAACATTTCCAACAACCCCTTGCACTTATGATACCTTATATAACCAGATGATATACTAAACCTACGATTAAGGTAAAATATGTTTAAATGTATAACCAAGTTTAAATCTCATTAATCACATATTATGGTTTAAATATAGTATTTCATCTAAAAAAGTGAATGAAGTTTCAAAACCTCACTTGATCACGGATGCACAAACAAATGGCCTCATCAAGGAATGCTTTGACATTTATTCAACACTGAAATGACTCTATAGAATAATATTCTACATATATTTTTGAGAGATATTACCATCATTAAGACAACACTTTAAGATATTGATTTCCCTGAAAAACCAAATCATTCACTCTAGGAACTCATCATAGCATTCCATCACTCCTACCTTCCAATGTATAACCTTAAAAAAACATTACTTGAAATAAAGCAAGTTCTTCAAAGAATATTTTATGCTGGAAATGTTTTCATTGAGGAAATATTTCCCTGTACCTGTGATAGTGAAAACACTTTATGTTTGATAAGTCTTTATTCTTTCCCTATACACCTTGGGACTTCCTTCCCTTGGATTTATTTCCTTTTCTTACTAATGAAAAGTATTTTTCTTTGTCTCTAGAAGAGGTCCTGTCTTTGGTGTTCCACCCTATCTCTTCTTATGCCAAGTTGGACAAAAATCACTCCCACTCTGGTAATTTCTCCCTCCCATTCACAAAATACTGGTAGTCGCGCCAGCTCTTGGAAAGGCATAGAAGTGCTAGGTTCACCAAAACATCCTAGGAAACTGTCACACCAACACTTCAAAGCTTATCTGGACATTGAGTGAAATTTTTTAAGTATTTTGGTATTGTCTGGCCCTCCTCCATCTTGATCATTTTGATTTTTTCCTACAGTTCCAGCTTCATGTCGTCGTTCCTATTCTAAAAATCATTTGTTAAGGCCTTCTACATAGAATATGGAGTTTCCTTTCCTAGGAGATTCAAGAAAATATTATCTTGAACTCCTTCTAATGGAATCCTTCTCGTCATTACTACATTATTCTTCCATGGTTCAAGAAGTTGAGCATCTGTTGTTGAGGGCCTCAGAATATCACTATCTATGACTTTTTTCAATCCATTGTCCTCCAACACTGCCTCCATCATGTCCTTCCATTCTATGTGATTTGAATTACCCTTAAGGGAATATTTGAGTCTCAATCCATAGAAAGACATCCTCATATGTTGTTGGTTGTGAAGAACAAATCTGGAAATTCGATTCACTTTTTCAAAAAAGCCTATGGTTCTTCTCTTCTATAGTGAGTCCTACACCATTACCATATATAAAATCCACATAGACTCAATTTTTCTTGTAATATGCTAAAACAAAATAGAGAATATATTTCTACAAATTTGTAGAAACCAAATAAGATCACATAATCACATGAACAAGAAAAGAAATAATTTCAAATACACAAAAAAAATATGTATCTGGGGAAAGCCTTAGCTAAAAACCTTGCAATAATACAATTTTATTTCCATTCCTGAGAAACCTCTACACTATCTTTTATTATCTCACTCTGATCCCAGCAAGAATGGTTTGATACTAAACCAATTTCTTGCCTCTAGGTTTTTGAAACTTTCTTACGAATTCTTGAGGGAATTGAGACCCTATTAATAAGGAAATTCCCAAGAATTGATTGCGTAATTAATCTAAAGCATTCTGCTGAACTCATGCAAGACCTGTACAATTTTCTAATAGTACAACTGATATTATACTTCCAATAACTCCAATATTAACTTGGCCTTCCTTAAAACAGAAATACAATATCTATTTATAGAAAATTATCAGTTATCTCATTGATCACTAGACGTGAATTAAATAATATTTAATTAAATGGACCTATGACTAGTTCTTCTCTTAGTTAAAACTAGTTATACTAATTTTAACTCAAATAATTAAGTTAAGTAATTAAAACTAAAAACAAACTCAATCAGGGCTCCTAAAAAGTAGGATACCCTCTACATGCCTCTATTTTGACCCTCAAATTGAATTAACTAAACTAACTAATTCATTCTAACTCGGCTAACTCATACAAGGTATCATCTAATGTGGAATTACAATTTCCTTCTAATTTAATTAAGGGAAAATTAAATTAGAATCCATTTTCAATATTTATAGTTTCCATTTGCAACATCATATTCTTGGACCAATACCATTTCTATAGTGGATATGGCAGCATCGAGACATGGTAAATATTCACGCTAATAATCATGAGGTATAAAAGAGATTCCCAAATCAATACATATTTCAGGGCATCAAACGCTTTCTGAGCAACGTTGTACCAATGGAAGGGGGCCCCTTTTTTAAGCAAGTGACTGAATCCTTTAGTAAAATCAATGTAATTAGGGGCGAGCCTTCATAGGAAGTTATCTTTCCCTTGGAGTCTTTGTAATTTAATGAGAGAAGAAGGTGCAGGAAAATTGGCGATCAACTATACTTTTAGACGATCAATACGAATTTCATTTTTAGAATGAAAAAACCAAAAAATCCACCAAAACCAACACTAAACACATATTTGTGCTGGTTAATTTGAATTTTATAGTGTCTACAATGGAGGAAAATTTCTTACAATGGATGAATAGTTACTACATTATTCTTAAAAATACATTAAAAAAAAAGATCTAGATAGTAAGAAAAATGTTAATGAAATAACGAGCACAATAATATCGAGAGCCAAAGTAGGAGGCTTTTATTGAATGATCACAATTTTCACTTACGTCTTCGAGGGGGAAAACTTCAATATGACATAGATAAGTTAAAAAATATATCCATGACATATTTTATAATCCTTATTACTACAGATACACACTACTTTTTGTATTTATGTACCATTCTATAGGACTAGCAAGAACCTTTGTAAGTAGTTTTCATTATATATATATATATATATATATATATATATATATATATATATATATATATATATATATATATATATATATATATATATATATATATATATATATATATATATATATATCAGGGGAGATGGTCATTACATTAAAGTCAAGGGACAACAATTTGATTATTAATTATTCCTGATAGTGAATTAGTCATGGAATGAACAAACATGGTCAAACATGATGACTATATGTGACCAAACATAACATGTGGAAGTGTAGCTTGCGCAATGGTGACTTTTATACATCTCATTTAGGTTTGATTCCCACTATGACTCCGTATAGCTACCAGACACCCTCAGATATTTTGATATGCTATAATACTAATAGCTTTACAATAATAATTTCACAATCTCCTAAAACACAAACTTTTAATAATAATAATAATAACTTTTACATTAAAATTTAAGAAGTAATACTAACTTCTCGTCATTACTACATTATTCTTCCATGGTTCAAGAAGTTGAGCATCTGTTGTTGAGGGCCTCAGAATATCACTGTCTATGATTTTTTTCAATCTGTTGTCCTCCAACACAGCCTCCATCATGTCCTTCCATTCTATGTGATTTCAATTACCCTCAAGGGAATATTTGAGTCTCAATCCATAGAAAGACATCCTCATATGTTGTTGGTTGTGAAGAATAAATCTGGAAATTAGATTCACTTTTTCAAAAAAGCCTATGGTTCTTCTCTTCTATAGTGAGTCCTACACCGTTACCATGTATAAAATCCACATAGACTCAATTTATCTTGTAATATGCTAAAAAAAAATAGAGAATATATTTCTACAAATTTGCGGAAACCAAATACGATCACATAATCATATCAACAAGAAAAGAAATAATTTCAAACACACAACAAAAATATGTATCTGGGGAAAGCCTCAGCTAAAAACCTTGCAATATGTATATTGCTTCGAGTCAAGAATATAAAATAATACAATTTTATTTCCATTCCTGAGAAACCTCTACACTATCTCTGATTGTCTCACTCCGATCCCAGCAAGAATGGTTTGATACTTAACCAATTTCTTGCCTCTAGGTTTCTGAAAATTTCTTATGAATTCTTGAGGTAACTGAGACCCTATTAATAAGGAAATTCCCAAGAATTGAATGCGTAATTAATATAAAGCACTATGTTGACCTCATGCAGGACGTGTACAATTTTCTAATAGTACAACTGATATTATACTTCCAATAACTCCAATATTAACTTGGCCTTCCTTAGAACGGAAATGCAATATCTATTTATAGAAAATTATCAGTTATCTCATTGATCAATAGACGTGATTTAAATAATATTTAATTAAATGGACCTATCACTAGTTCTTCTCTTAGTTAAAATTAGTTATACTCATTTTAACTCAAATAATTAAGTTAACTAATTAAAACTAAAAACAAACTCAATCAGGGCTCCTAAAAAGTAGGAGACACTCTACATGCCTCTATTTTGACCCTCAAATTGAATTAAATAAACTAAATAATTCATTCTAACTTGGCTAACTCATACAAGCTATCATCTAATGTGGAATTACAATTTCTTTCTAATTTAATTAAGGGAAAGTTAAATTAGAATCCATTTTCAATATTTATAGTTTCCATTTTCAACATCATATTCTTGGACCAATACTGTTTCTATAGTGGATATGGCAGCAACGAGACACAATAAATATTCACGCTAATAATCAGGGGGTATAAAAGAGATTCCCAAATCAATACATATTTCAGGGCATCAAACGCTTTCTGAGCAACTTCGTACCAATGGAAGGGGGCCCCTTTTTTAAGCAAGTGGCTGAATCCTTTAGTCAAATAAATGTAATTAGGGGAAAACCTTCATAGGAAGTTATCTTTCCCTTGGATTCTTTGTAATTTAATGAGAGAAGAAGGTGAAGTAAAATTGGCGATCAACTGTACTTTTAGACGATCAATACGAATTTCATTTTTAGAATGACAAAACCAAAAAATCCACCAAAACCAACACTAAACACATATTTATGCTGGTTAATTTGAATGTTATAGTGTCTACAATGGAGGAAAATGGCCATAATATGGATTGGGTGATCAAGATGATGTTTAGAATGAGTAGGGAGATCATCCAAATAGGGTGGCACGATGTGTTCCTGGATAATGTGGGAGGACAAGAAGACTTCTCATTCACGGATGGTTTCTCAAGATACGACCAGATTAGAATCGTTACGGAAGATATAAGAAAGATAACCTTTGTAATAGAATGGGGATCCTTTTAGTATATAATCATGAAATTAAGTCTGAATAATGTGCCATCAATCTTCTCCCGCATAGTAGTAGCTGCGTTTAAAGAATACATCCATAAATTCTTAGAAGTATACTTTAATGACTGCACAGTCTTTGGATTATTGAATAAGCATGTCTCGAGTCTGCGCCTGATGTTGGATACTTGGTAGAAGTATCAAATATCGCTCAATATGAAAAAGTGTATATTTTGTGTTCTATTCGGGATCTTGCTAGGTCATATTTTTTGTCAGCAAGGATTGATGGTGGATCCTACAAAGATCGATGTTATCCTTAACCTGCAATTTTCTCCAAATGTGAAATAACAATGCTAAATTTCGGGGCATACAGGCTATTACCAGAAGTTCATTCATGGCTACACACTGATCACTCCGTCAATGGATAAATTGTTAAATAAGGATGCCTCATTTTTTTGGGACGAAGACTACCAGAAGATCTTTGAATTGCTTAAGGAGAAGATGGTCACTGCTCCCATATTGGGCTTTCCATACTAGACGAAGGAATTCCATGTACATGTTGACGCTTCTTGCATCGCGTTGCGAGTTGTCTTAGGGCAACCAAGAGCAAGGGAGATTGACCACCCTATTGCATTTGCAATTAGGAAATTGTCAAGTGCAGAGCGTAAATACTCAACCACAGAAAGGGAAGGATTGGTTATGGTCTATATGCTACAAAAGTTCCACCACTATCTATTGGGAGGCCACTTAATATGTTTACTGACCACTCTACTCTGAAGTACCTAGTCAACAAGCCTATGATGGCGGGGAAGATATGGTGATGGTTGCTGCTATTTCAGGAGTATGAATTTGAAGCAGTTGTGAAACCTTGGAGATTAAATTATGGTCCATACCATCTGTCGCACATTGAAAGTGGAGAACAACCAACTATCTTGGAAGGCAGCTTACCAGATGCACAATTATTCTCCATCAAAGTACTCGATGATCGCTTTGCAGATATTATTCATTTCTTTACCACTGGAAGTGCAACCACATAATATACGATGCAATTGATGAATTTATAATTGAAAAAGTAACCATCTGTCTATAAAATAACATATAAATATAAATGTAAATCCCAAAAACACGTTCAAATACTAAATTATAAAATGAGCAACCATGATGGATGAATTTATAATTGAAAAGAAAAACGATCTGTATATAAAATAACATAGAAATATAGATTCAATGCCATATAACATATAAAAAACGATCTGTCTATAAAATAACATATAAAAAAATGGATTACCCATTTTTTGGGCAGGATAGCATTCTAATAGATTCACTTGTAGTGTACTAAAAAAATCTTTATATTGTAAACAAAAAAGATCTAGATACTAATAAAAACGTTAATGAAATAGTGATCACAATAATATCGAGAGCCAAAGTAGGAGACGTTTATTAAAAGATCACAATTTTCACTTACCTCTTCGAGGGGGAAACCTTCAATATGGCATAGGTAAGTTAAAAAAAATATCCATGGCATATTTTATAATCCTTATTCCTATATATATACACTACGTTTTGTATTTATATACCATTCTATAGGTTTTTATAGACTTGATATTATCATGTATAATTAAATGTATCCTTCTAGCATAAGAACTAACCAAGGTATCGACTATTGTTTGTTGATTGGATATTTCAACTAGGAAATTCATCAACTAAGTTATTTAGTGAGCTTTAGTTTTTTCTTCCCCCTTAGTCGTGTCTAATACGAGGGAAATTTAGTGATGACAAAGATTGTGTTTATGGAAATAAAATTTATGTTGTTGTTGCATTATTCCCTAGTCCATTATTTGAATGGGCCATGTTGTTTGCAGTTCATGAGGTCATCCCTAAAATCCCTTAAAGACTATTGATTTTAAATCAATGATATATTTATTTTTCAAAAACCATTTTTGGATTTTTTTTTTGGATGGATTTTAAATAGGATTTGAGATATGTAGTTGGTTATTATAATTTATGCTTATAAAGTTGTCAAAATTAGCACAATTTGTGCCACCCTATAAAAAATGGATTACCCATTTTTTCGGTAGGATAGCATTCTAATAGATTCAATTGTAGTGTACTAAAAAAATATTTATATTGTAAAAAAATAGATCTAGATAGTAAGAAATTTTTTAATGAAATCGTGAGCACAATAATATAGAGAGCCAAAGTAGGAGAATTTTATTAAATGATCACAATTTTTAGTTACCTCTTCAAGGGGGAAACCTTCAATATGACATAGATAAGTTAAGAAAAATATCCATGACATATTTTATAATCCTTATTCCTATATATATACACTATGTTTTGTATTTATATATCATTCTATAGGACTAGTACGTAGAACCTTCTAGTAAGCCATTATATATATATATATATCAATGGAGATGGTCATTATGATTAAAGTCATGCATAATAAACAAATTTGATTATTACCTTATTCTTGATAGTGAATTAGTCATGGAATGAATCAACATTAGTCAAACGTGTCGACTATATGTAACCAGCATAACACGTGGAATTGTAGCTTGCAATGGTGACTTATACTACATCTCATTTAGGTTTGATTCCCCACTATGACTCGTAAAGCTACCTATATCATTCTTGCATATTTTGGATATGCTATAATACTAATAACTTTTACATTAATACTAATAAATCTCCTAAAAACACAAACTTTTAATAATACTAATAACTTTTACATTAAAATTTAAATGTCTAACTCTAAAAAGACACATTCAAATTTAATAGTCACAACTAATGCATAGAGATGTCATTCTCCTATGGTCCAATTATATAATGATTTAGTGGAGCAATGACTTTCACACTATTGGATTTGCAAATCATGTAAACATGAGAAGCTAAAAAACAAAACTATCGTTTTTCTAAATTGAACAACTAATTAATCAGATTTCTGTAAGCACTTTAAAGGAATACTATATGGAGGTGGCATATAAATTTCAACATGTTTTTGCTTTCAATTATCGATATATATCCCTTTATGGTTGAAAAAGCAAAGCAAAACGATCTATCATATGAAAATAGCATGTAAATATAAAGTCAAATACCATAAACACCGTTTCAAATTACTAAGGATCATAAGATCCGGCGACCATGGTGGGTGAATGTATAATTGATGAGACACGTATATATATAACATATAAATATAGATTCAATGCTCGTAAAACATATATAAAAATGATCTGCTCTATAAAATAACATACTGATTGATTACCCATTTTTTTGGGAGGAGAGGCATTCTAATAGATTCACTTGTAGTGTACTAAAGAAATCTTTATATTTAAAAAAGGATCTAGATACTAATAAAAGCGATTAATGAAATAGTGAAACACAATACTACCTTCAGAAACCAAAGTAGGAGACGTTTAATTAAAGATCTCGTTTTTCGCTTACCTCTTACGAAACCTTCAATATGGCATAGATAAGTTAAAAAAATAATCCATGGCATATTTTATAATCCCTTATTCCTATGTCTTTCTGCCATTTTGTCCTCATAGGCTATTCTATATGTCATGTATAAATAATGGAATTTATAAAATAGACTATACTACAATAGTTTCAGTATACTTACTGTGCAGTAAGCACAGAGAAAACATAAATTAAGTTTCCAAGTTCCTTAGTTGAACTCTAATGGTTGCACTAAATATAGTTATTAAATGTTTTGAACAATAAATATAGATTATTAATTGTTATATAAATATAGTTATGATAGGAAATACCATATTTAGTACCTATTAGAAATTAGGCGAGTTTTTCACCTCTAGGATACCACTTACGTGTGGCTTGTTAGGGACATCTTTGCATTCCTTTGAGATACCATGAGAAAAATAATTTTATTAAACACATTTTTAGTGGAAGTAATAAGATATTTTGGTGTTGGGAATAAAATGGTAGTGCTATAGAGGTATTTCTATTAGGGGAAAGCTTCATCATGATGTCGAAAAATATATTAGATTGTGCACTATTGATGCCATCACCAAGCCTTCCATCGAAAGCGATGTGCTATACCTCCTCCACCTATCCTTGATAGGATTTAGGTGTTAGTATCCATGGATATATTTCAGGAATAATCTCAACCAATCATGATAATGACTCTACAATACTTGTAGTTGTTGATTGTTTCTTTAGGACAACCACTTTGGCAACCTACGAGAAGAGTTACATAATACTTCTTTGAGGCATGATTGGCTATATTTTGGGATGTCATAGTTCATTATTTTTAAATAGAAATTATAGGTTTCTAAATTCTTTCAAGTCTAATATGGTCAATGATGGACACCAAGTTGACAAAATCAAATCCAAATTTCCATCCCCAAACTGGCTAAAGCTAAAGGTAGTCAACATCATGGTACATTTTGTATTGTGACAATGTGAAACTATAAATAGCTACGTCATCAGATAGAAGTTCCTTAAGTTAAACATAGTTACAATCCATCCATTCATGGCTATATTTGGCCGTAAATTGACTTTATAGCTCTACCATTTTTATGTTTTTAAAGAAAAATCCTTCCATGCTCAAAAGTAAGGAATAGAAGCATTATTTTTTTAATAGATATGACACATCAAAAAAACATGTTCATGATATTTTATAGAAAACCCAATAAACAAATTTGATTATTACATTATTCCTCATAGTGAATTAGTCATGGAATGAAACAAACATGGTCAAACATGATGACTATATGTAACCAAAACATAACATGTGGAAGTGTAGCTTGCACAATGGTGACTTGTATACATCTCATTTAGGGTTTGATTCACACTATGACTCATTTCAGAGGGAGCTACCTCTATCATTCTTGCATATTTCGATATGCAATAATACTAATAACCTTTATAGTTAATACTAATAAATTTTCTAAAACACCCTAATTTTAATAATACTAATAACTTTTGCATTGAAATTTAAAATAGCTAACTCTAAAAAAGACACATACAAATTTAATAGCCACAACTAATGCATAGAGATGTCATTTTCCTATGGTCCAATTACAATGATTTAATGAGAGAAAAAAACTATTTCACACTAATGCAATGTAAAATCATATAAACATCGGAAGCTTAAAGAAAAATTACCTTTTTTCTAAATTGAACAACCATTACTCAAAACTTCTTTTACTTTAAAGAGTAAATCAAATTCTGAAATCATTATTCAATTGCGAGTGTCATCAACATACCAAACTAAGAGAAAAAATAAAAAGCTGGAAAGACATACTAATTAATTAATTAAAATTATTATTATATTAATAAAAAATATAAATAGATAAATACTATTAGCTAGCATATAATTTCAACCTGTATTTTTATTCAATTATCAATATATCCCTTTTATAATTAAAAAAGCACGATCTATCTATAAAATAACATATAAATATATATCAAATCCCAGTTTAAATACTAAATTTTTATAACATATAAATATAAATCTAAATTCAAGTTTAAATAGTAAATTATAAAACCAGCAACTATGATGAATGAATTTATTATTGAAAAAAGAAACTGTCTATAAAATAACATATAAATATAAACCTAAATCCCAAAAAACACATAAATATAAATCTAAATCCCATAAACAAGTTTAAATACTAAATTGAAAAACCCATAAAATTTATAATTAAAAAAGAAATCATATGTCTATAAAATAATATATAAATATAAATCAAAATCCCAAAAACACATTAAATACTAAATTGTAAAACCAGCAACCATGATAGATAAATTTACAATTAAAAAAAAAACAATCTATCTATAAAAAATAACATATAAATCTCATAAACACGTTTAAATACTAAATTGTAAAACCATGATGGATAAAACCGAAATGATGAAGCACGTTAAACTAAATTTTAAAACCAACATGTTAAATAATAAATTTAAATGAAACAACTCTTCAAAATAAATCCAAATCCCAGACGCACGATAAATACTAAATTTTAAAACCAGCAACCTTATGGATGAAACAACAGGAACTATAAATAAAAGCAGCATGGCAGCACTATAAATTAATTCGACACTAGAGCAAACCAATGCAACTACACTGAACGTGGTATGTGCCGGTTTGTCTGTACTGGAAACAAGATCAGAAGAGGGATGATTTAATGATGGATGTCGAGGATTGAACATGGAGGCACGAGTGGTGGTTGCTGGTGCCATCACGAACTTGATTACGCAATTGGGAACAATGACACTGAAGTTCTGTTCTTCTCTCCTCTTTTCGCTGAGCCAGATTACGCAACTGGGAGAAATGACACTGAAGTTCTGTTCTTCTTTTCTCTTTTCTCTGAGCCAAAGCAACATAGAGAGGCTTGCCCATGACAATTTTTCTCTTCATTTCTGCTAGTGCTCGGGATGTTTCCTGAGGAGATGAGAATGCTATAAATCCAAAACACTTTACTGTGTCCATAGAAAATCTCTCATAACCTTGCATGAAGTGATAGTGCCATAAATAGAAAAATTTCTCTTAGCTTGTTATCATCAATACTATCATGTAAGTATTTTAAATAAAGATTTGTTTCACATTGCTTCCTTAATTCAGATTTTTTTCAAGGCTTTTCCGACATACCATTTCCTACCATCAACTTTTCTTGCCGTTTAAACTATCAACGCACTTTGCTGCATCATCTCATTCTCAAAGATTGACAAATCCCAAAAAACACTTCGAATTCCTCTGCATCCCTCATCACTGCCACGCTAGTAATTGTGCCGTAGTCACCAAAATAAAATCTCAAGTCCTCATCATTCATTGACTCTGATAAATTGTTAACAAAAACATTATTAAATTTCGCTGGTTGTCGCTCCTCCTTTTGATGAACGGACCAACAGAAATCGGTTTGTCGTTTATCACCACACCATTCAAATTTTTTATTGCATTTTGTGCTGCTTCGTATTGCTCAAAATGCACAAAGCCATATCCTTTGGAGTTTCCAAATGCATCTGTGGCAACCTTGGAAACAGAATCGGTCCAGACACAGAGAATTTATCATATAGAGTTTTATTGTCTACGTCTTTGTCAAGATTCTTAATAAATAAGTTGCCTGATCCAGACTTGCGGATGCTAGGGTCGCGCTGAAGTACATTATCCGAATAGGCTTTCCATTAAGTGTAAAATTCAAGCTACGTAAAGCCTCGTTAGCATTTTTCAGCAGTGTTGTAATTGACATAGGCATATCGAGAAGTATTGGTTATGCCATCTCTGCGAGATGCGAACACTGTGAACTGGGCCAATCCCCTGGAAGAGTTCATAAATCTGCATTCTAGTAACATTGGGCTTCAGATCCCCACATGCAAATATTTACTGGCGGATTCATTGTCTCTGCCATTAACATCTCCCTGTTGTTGATGTGAAACACGGGGTTCTCGTTCTTGGACCTGAGTCTGTGCCATTGCGTCTATGCTTATATTTTTATCTCTTATCTCTGCTCCCGTTAATGCTGGAGAAACGAATGAAATACCAATTCAATCAAGGTAAAAATCCAGACTCACCGCCAGTAAAACGCAAATGATTTTCAATTTACGTGCGGAAAGAAAATCGAGAACCCACCACTTTTGTGTTTTGGCAGATTTATTGTGGAGAAAATGAATGAAATACGAATTCAATCAAACTAAAAATCCAGAGTCACACCGTAAAAGCAGATTATTTTCAAACTATGAGGAAAAAGAGAATCAGAACTCACCACTTTTGTCTAGCAGATTTATCAGTTCTTTTAGTGTAATGCTTTGTCGCTACAGAAATAATACGCGAGAGGTGAGTGCGGAACCGATTCAATGGTCATGGTGATATACGTATTTAAATATGGTGGCCAGGATTTTCTAAATGTGGTGGTGTTAGGCCGACCCTATACATTTTATTTGAATGTGTTAGATGGGATTTTCCAAAAAAGTGCAAGAGGGAGTGACAGGCCCACGTTTTGAAGTTGTTATAGGTTTTTTCTTCATGAGTCGGACCTTTTATTATCATCATAATAGTTTAAATAAAATTATTATAACAAGGTTAGTTATACGTTTTTTCTTCATGAGTCTGCCTTTATTATCATCACAATAGTTTTAAATAAAATGATTATAAGAAGGCTAACTTGAGAAGGGAGAAATTTTAAGAACCAATTCAATGAACTTGTTGAAAAAGTCACAAGCCATCTTTAACACATCTTGATCACATGTTATGAATTTATAAATAATAAATTGGACCATTCTCCATTGCAATATCACTCACAACTTATTAGTGTCACATGACAACCTCTCATTTAAGATAATGTTTAGAATGGCATGACAATTAAAGTGCCTAACTTTGTGATCACCTAGTGATTTAAAGTCTAACAACTAGGAGGCCACATTGGCCTTGTTGTGTGAGTTGGAATATAATTGAGAGACAACTTTTGTAAGGATTTTTTGGTACCTTTGTGTAATTTTTGTACTCTTATGTAACCACGAGAAAATTTTTAATCATTTTGTGGAATTTGTGACGGGATGATTTACCCTAGGGTTTGGGTTGAGAACCCAACATGCAAAGAATCATACGACAATGAGAAGCAAGAAAAATTTACAATCATAACAAGATCATAACATGTATAAAGCATTAAGATCACGAAGATCAAGAATGAGACAAAACTTCTTTATTGATGTATGTAAAGATGTGTTGAGGAATAGCACAGGATTCGACCACGACTCGCAGCGAAACCGTCCTCTAGATTCGTCGAGCCCAAGCCTCAACAATCCCCCTTCCATAAATATACACATGGATGTCATATAAGAGGAATGAACATCTCCATGAAGGAAACAAGGGTTTCCAAAATCTCGGAAGTACGACAGATCACATGGATAAATAAGAGTTGATCACGTACTAAGTGGCCATAATCTCAATACCTATCCCTCTCCACTTTAGGCCTTCCCATGAGGTGGTTACTACCACCCTAGAACAAGTTGTTTTAGTTGGGATACATTTAGGCCACAAGCTCACGTAGGTATGGCTTAAATGTAACCCATACAACCCCACCAGGGAATTTTATATTTTTTCATACTTTAAATTATATAAACGGGTTGCGTATAACTAGACCCGCATGTGCACGCTATTTTGGGAGGCGTGAGTCGTGTATGGAATTCAAAATAATGTTTTTTTAGGTAAAGGGCCAAGTTTGAAAGGAAAGTGCTCCCAGGTAACTTACAAAGCATCGAGTATATAGAGGTGGGAAAATGATGCTATAATAGAATTGCAAAAGAAATTTTTGTCTTTTTGTGTAATTGAAAGGATCTTTTATCCTTAAAAGATAGGTAACCTATGTGGTTGTGGTGGAACATAGTTACTTAGAAAGTGCATGAATTTCACTTAGGAATATGAATTGTGAAGAAAAGTGGTTGAACTACAAAATTTCAATTATGTCACATGTGATAATAGGGAAGGACATAAAAGAAAAAAGAGAGATGATAACTTCTAAGTTTAGTAATAAGTAGTGAAATGGTATCATTCATTTCATATTGCACTTTTAAAACTTATGGCAAGAATATTTTTAGCAACAAAATTATATAGGTATGTATTATTTTTCAGTAAATTTGTGAGTTTACGAGCCACACTAATGGTTTCCTTTTAAAAGAGTCGACAGTTTTTTTACCATGTCCGACTCTTTTGATAATAAGATGAGCATTTTACAATATGAAGAGATACATTTCCTATTAGTACATCCATATATTTGGTTAATTTTCGTTGTAGACTACATCCTTCAACACTAAAAAGAGAATTAATGTCAATATCATCACTCAATGGAGGTTAGTAGTATGGTTGATATCACATATAGATATGGATAATACGGTAACATAGACAATAGAGTTATGTTGAAGGAATATCATTTCTACATAGGTTGAATCACATTGGATTTGGTTAGATGGCTTGCTAGACTACTTTGCAAATGCTTGCGTATTTCAATTGTGCAAGTTTAATAAACAATGCAAGATGCTCCATATTTGGAACTATTTCAAAGAATAACATGAGAAATGTGATTGTTATGGAGTGGATACATGCATGGAAATAACATTATGTGGGCAAGAAATGAGGTTCAAAAGCCAATGTTTTCATTGATGTTGTAAAAAATCTATTATTGGATGTTGTTTTTTACTACGGGGAAAAGGGGACAAGAAAATGGGAAGACCAATTAATAAGGAATGGACATGTGAGAGATATTTATGGGAGGCTTTGTCCAATGCAGTTGATCACAAACATAGAGATGGGAAACAACTAAGGATACACATTCGTTTAGTATAAGCATCACAACGCTATATAGTTAAAATAGGGTTATGGAATTTTGGTTTTTTACTATATGTTTCTCAAATAGTAATCGTGAATGTGATGATTGTGAATCTAAATAATGTGTATATTTCCCAATTGACCAACATATAACCACTTAATTATTCCATTTTAGAGAGGAACAATCAACTATTTCACTTGATTATGATCATGTGTCAAATCTCATACAAGTGTGATGAATTAATATTTTATTAACTTTCAACTAACAAGAATTAATGTAGTACAAAATCTTGATCTAGTGGACTAATGTGATGGAACTACATTTTTTCCAAGGGTATATAAACATCGCGGTTTCCTCAAAAGTTAATGAATTTCCCATTTACTATTGGTTGGAAAATTTATTAAAGGGAAATAATAGATTCAATGTATTACTAAATAACTCCAAAATCATTACCTTTCTTATTGGATTGCTTGGTTATTAAGTGGGAATGTATAGATAAAATTCAAAAAAATCGAAACATGTTTATGTATGCAAGATTATAGACCAAATGAAACTCGTATACTACTATACAAAGCGAGGTCTTGTGAAAAACTTCCTTTTGCAAATAATGTCGGAGAACAATTGATCAAAGGTACAATAATTCCTATATCATAATAAGAAACAAAATGTTGCAAGAACATCTTAGAAGGTTTATATTTCACCCATGAATATTTTTTTTTCTATAATCACACGATATTTAGCCTAGGGAGCCTCTGTTAAATAGGAGGTTATGTTGAAGTGTACTTAAGGGGTAAATGAAAATATTACATTTGGTAGTGTGGCAATAGTTTCTAGAAGAGGGGACAATGGTAGGGAAAAAAATCATAGGTTTGTTAGTTACAACCTCTGTTTTTTTCACTAGAGGTTTCTTCCTCTAGGAACTAATGATGAAGGGGGAGGAGAATTTCATGAGAGTGAAAGAAATATTCATTGTATCCTATGTGGTTGTCTCGTTATATGAGTAGAATTAGTTAACCATGTGTAAAAATTCTTCTTCTATGCAATATAAATTTTGTTTTAGTTGTACTCTATGTTCACTATGTTCGATCATTTTAGCATTGTGTTTGTATTATGTGGAGTAAACTATTGAGTAGTTTACGAGGCTTTATATCACGGGAAAAAGGGATTTCTATAAGGATTTAGATGTTGAATTCTTGCTTAAGGCCAAGTATTTATTGCTAGCTCTGCACCAATTAATGTGAAGTCCAAGTTGTTGTCATCTCCCGCTCAATTCGAGGTCTTAGTTCATGGATAGTCAAACATTTCATTTCCCTAGAAAGCGACTCAAGTTACCAAGCATATGAAGGTAATTTGAATGTTGATGAGTCAATGCATTCCATGGACGAAGAACTTTGAATGTGAATAAGTAGATGAGGAAAATAAAGTGAAGTTTGTTGTCACAAGGGTTTAAGGGACATGCAACACTGGTGGTGTGATGAATTGTGGAATGATAGGAAAAGAGAAGGAAAGGCCAAAAGTATAAATTGGGAAAGAGTATTAGGAAAAATTAAGATTAAGTTCCTAGCCAAGGATTACCCAACTAAATCTTTTTCAAGCGGTTGCAAAACCTTAGATAGAGGCTTATGAAAGTGAGAGTATATTGAAGAGTTTTATAAATTAAATATTGGAGTTGGACACATTGAGTAGGATGTTGACAATGTTTCCATATATCTTAAGAACTTGAGGTATGATATTTAATGTGAGATTGATATCATGACTTTAAACATAATCAAGGATGCTTACCCAGAGCTACTTTAAAATATGAGTATAAGATTTCTAGAAAAAATAATTAGAGTAGAAGAAAATTTCATTCGAGAGGAAACAAAGCAAACAAGTAGCAAAAGAATAGGTGGTGAATTTAGGGAAAGAACATCTTTCCCTAGAGGCGGAAGGTAGAAGGTGAGAATACCAACTAGATTCTACATGTGTGGAAAGTCGAATAGCCATATGTCATGGGAATGCCCATATAATACTCCAACCTAGTAAAGGATTGTAAATGTGGTTAAATATAGAGTGGAGAATGTGAGTATAGTGGAAATTGAATAAGCTTATAAAGTTGGAAAATCCCTTGTTGTTGAAGAGGGATATAACTTGTTATGGAAAGGAATGAAGGAATCATTTATTGGTAAAAACATTCTCTTGTATGGATCCATAGTTCACATGTTGGCAATATGACGTAGAGTTGTTGTCCTTAATGGCAACCTACTTGATAAAGTTGATGACAACATATTTGATGAAGTTGTTCTTGATGGAAACCTACTTGATGAGTTAAGGGGGAGATTGTTGACAATGTGATACCTTTGATGGAACCTGCTTGATGAAGTTGTCCTTGATGGAAATGATGTAAATATGATGTATCTACAGATCCGTTCAGAAGTAGCAGAAGAAAGAAATTCAGAAAGTGCCAGAATAATGTTGAACAAGGTATGTCACAAGGCATACGCGGTTTTATTAAGGAGAAGTCACGTATGTACGTGGAAATGAACGTGCCAAGTCGCGTATGCCAATTTGCTCTCGATTTTTATAAAACCAGGGGGCATTACCATGGTATTTGCCCAAATTATTGAGTGCTTGATTATCTATTTGATCCCATCCAGGAATACCATCAGTGGTTGAGTGGTTTTGACTCATGGTATTGATAAAGGCCAAATCTATTTAAGGAGAAGAAAATCATAGTGCAAGGAAGTGTGCAAGTGTCTGGGCATTAATGAATACTTCACTCTAAAGTATATCTGCATGGTTGAACTCTGTTCTTAATTGATAGATATGAATCTATGATGCACCTATGAATATGATGAAGGTTCAAGATCTCTAGATCTAGAAATGATGAATCTCTAGGATGATCTGAAAAGAAGTGATGAATACCTGGTACAAATCTGATGAATAAATTGAATAAATCTGGGTAAGATCCTAGATCTGATCTGTTCTGCAAAGTTTATCTTTTATAGATCTATACACAGGTTCGTTTCATGAAAAGCGTGTGTATACATAGATCTGATTCAATAAAAGCGTGTATGGGCAGTTAGGTTTTTTTGAAAAATGCACAAATGAATACGCGGGTTCGTTTCATGAAAAGCGCGTATGGTATATGAACTAATGATTGCTCAAGGTTGAATGTGTTTCTGCATATCTATTTTGAAGTCTGGGTTATCTCTGATATTCTCGTTACAGTGGTTTCACTGTTCTGTTTGAAGCATTGGGTGAAGTATATTTGTTGATAAGTGAAAGGTTGTGTTGAAGCTGTTTGATCCAGTTTGAAAATTGATGAAACATGGTCGACAGTAATGCTGAGGGTTTAAGCCTTTAGTAAGGGGGTAGTAGCTCCCTTCCAGTGGTAGTTGGTAAATGAGAGCAGGAGGTAGTAGCGTCCTTCCAGGAGAGGCTAGTAAACGAGAGCAGGGGGTTGTAGCTCCCTTCCAGGAGAGGCTGGTAAACGAGAGAAGGTTGTAGCCTTCTACAGGTGGGTGACTACGTGCTGGTATGAGTCTGTGCCAGTACATGATTGTAAGAAGTTTTCTTTATATAATAAATATTGAAGACTGAGACAACGGGAACGGTGGTTTTCTTCCGAATTGGGTTTCCACCTTAAATCCTGGTGTTCATGTGTGTTGCTTATGTGTGGTGATTTATTCTATTCTTACTGCACCTGTTTACTAAACATCTGATGAATGAATGATGCAATGATATGAGTTAAGAATTAAATGCATGTTGAGTCCCAGAATACACGAGTTTCATAGGATATCCACATGTCTGTAAGGTTATGTTCATTAAAGTAGCGTATGGAGTTTAAAAGCAAGAAAAAATTTAAAAAAAAATCATTGACATAAACCTTTGGATTTAATTATTATTTTTTCCCAACAATTGGTATCAGAGCAGGTCCTTCTGAAAAAGCTTAGCCGCTAGAAGGAAGATCAAACAAGATGAGCAATCAAGATGGAACAACATCTATCAAGCCTCCGCTCTTTAATGGAAGCAATTTAATCTTCTGGAAAATAAGGATGAGATCCTATCTTCAGTCTATGGGAGCAGATGTATGGGCCATTGTTGAACGAGGATATCAATATCCAGCTGCAGTACCAACAGATCCGACTGAAAAGAAGAATTATGAAACAAATGCAAAGGCGGTCAATGCTCTAATGGGAAGTCTAACTGAATCAGAATTTGTCAAATTTATGCAGCTGAATACAACAAAGGAGATATGGGACAAAATCATTCTAAGTTATGAAGGTGATGCAAAGGTAAAAATTGCAAAACTTCAAACTCTCAGAATTGAATATGAAAATTTAAGAATGCATAATGATGAGAATATTGCCAGTTTCTTTCTACATGTTGATGATGTTGTAAATCATATGAGAAATCTGGGAGAAACAATAACCGAATCTACTTTGGTTGAGAAAATTTTAAGATCGCTAACAGCAAAATTTGAGTCAAAAGTTTCTGCTCTTGAAGAAAAACAGGATCTTCAAAATCTTACTGTGGTACAACTTCATGGCATACTAGCCGCATATGAAATGAGAAGAGGAGGATCATCTGAAGTCAAAGAGGTTGTCTTTAGAGCTTCTACAAAAGGGAAAGAAGTCCAAGAAGCAGAAGGATCAGGATATATCTCAGAAGAAGACGAGGAAAATTTTGTAAAGAAACTCCATCTTGGCACAGGACGGTTCAGAGGTAAGCTTCCTTTCAAATGTTTTGAGTGTGGAAGAGTTGGTCATTATGCTGCTAAGTGTCCTAAAAAAGAAACACCTGCAAAAGGGAAGGAAGTAGCAAGAAGGAATAAGAATCGGTTTAACACTAGAAAAAGTTACTATACTCATGAAGACAGTGATGGGTTATCTGATAGTGAGGAAGAATGTGAACAATATCTTAGACTTCTCATGGAATTTGAATCTAGAGAAGAAAAGGATATTTTTGTGGATGCTCTAGAGTACAATGATTTTCT
Source organism: Pinus albicaulis (assembly GCA_034641835.2). Taxonomy (NCBI): domain Eukaryota; kingdom Viridiplantae; phylum Streptophyta; class Pinopsida; order Pinales; family Pinaceae; genus Pinus; species Pinus albicaulis. The sequence continues at coordinate 826,740,744 of CM076579.1, read as the reverse complement.
TGAAGAAAACAATCAACTCAAAATACACTTAGAAGAAAGTAAAATACTCCTAGAAGAAAGGAAAATAACCATAGAGACTCTGGAAAAGCAGGTTGAAGAAGCAAAGAAACACATTGAGAAATTAGAATGTGAAGTGGTAAGTCTAAGAAAATATTTTGAGAAAGTAAAGACTCTAAATCTTAGATTTGCTAAAGGATCTGAAACCTTAGATGAGATTATCAAGGTACAACGTTCTCCTCTTATAAATACAGGTCTTGGATATACCGGAGAATCTTCTCAGGCTTCAGCACCAAATTATCTAAAAGCAGCTACAGCTGGTTTACAAAATTCTGCCACTCAGCAAGGGAATAAAGAATCATTACAGGTAAAGCATGATCATCTCAAATCAAAGAACACTAACAGGAATATCTCTCAAAGAAACACCAATCAACAGGTAAATCCAAGTAGAAGATTTCATGATCGCAGAAATTTCTTCTTCAATGGACAATGTTTCTCATGTCACAATTTTGGTCATAAAGCTGTTCAATGTGTTGCATATAAAACCATCATGACTAGAGAAGCAAGAAAGAAAAGGATTGAATTTGAGAAGAATACCTATAACAACTTTTCTCCTCTTCTAAATGAAGTTGAGTGTGCTTATTGCAATAACTTTGGGCATGAATAATCTGAATGCAGGAGCAAAGTTCAGCCAAAAGAGCATTTTCCTTCAAGTTCCAAAGTATGGAAAAATAAGGAATTACAAGTTAAAAATTGTGGCATAGCGTTATTTGCAGAAGGTGAAGAAAATCAATGGTACATTGATAGTGGATGCTCAAGACACATGACAAGTGACAAAAACAAACTTCTTGCATATAGTGCTCTAGAAAAGGAAAAGAAAGTTACATTTGGAAATGATACTCCTGCTGTAATTAAAGGAAAAGGGTCTGTGTTTCTAAAAGAAAAGGTGAAGGATAATGATGTCATGTATGTGGATGGTTTAAGGCATAACCTGTTAAGTGTAAGTCAAATGTGTGATCAAGGAACTGAAGTTGTCTTTAGTTCAAAAGAATGTGTGGTTCGTGATCTTGATACAGGTAAAACAATTATAAAAGGAAAAAGAACTCCAAACAACCTGTATGTATTGAAGAACTGCAAAGAACAATGTTACTTGAGTAAATCTTCAGAAAACTGGCTATGGCATAGAAGGTTGGGGCATCTAAACTTCTCTCAAATCAACAAATCAAGCAGACTTAATGCTGTTCGTGGTCTTCCCAATATTACTCTACCTGAAAGTATCATATGCAAATCTTGCCAATTCGGCAAGCAGACCAGAGTGAAATTTAATGCCAAGGAAGGATCATCAAGTAGGCCTCTTGAACTCATTCATACTGACATATGTGGACCTATGAGGAAAAATTCACCTCGTGGTGAACAATACTATATCTTATTTATTGATGATTTCTCTAGAATGTGTTGGATTGGGTTGCTTAAACACAAAGATGAAGCATTTGAGAAATTTCAGATCTTCAAAGCACTGGTTGAAAATGAATTAGATCTAAAAATCAAATGTCTTAGATTTGATCGAGGAGGAGAATATACATCAGATGAATTCCTTGAATTTTGTGAACAACATGGCATAAAAAGACAGTTTTCTGTAGCTGGCACTCCACAACAAAATGGCGTAGCAGAAAGAATGAATAGAATAGTTCAACAAATGGCTAGAGCTATACTTGATGATTCCGGAACACCTGACACATTTTGGGGAGAAACAACACATACAGTGGTAAATATTCTTAACAAGGCACATGTTCGTGTAAATAGTGATAAAACTCCATATGAACTACGGTATGGTAATTCTCCCTCTGTGAAGCATTTTAGATTTTTGGAAGTAAATGCTATAAAAAATAATGATGAAAAACTTGGCAATCTTGAACCCAGAGCGGATAGAAGGAATACATCAAATAGCAATGATATAAATAGTGAACCCAATGAAGAACCTGAAGATGATTTATCTGAAAAAGCTCCATCCAGATATGTTCAAAATAATCATCCAGAATCTCAAATTTTGGGAGATAAGGGATCAGGTGTACAAACAAGAAGGACTCTTGTGGGATCTTCTAGCTATCTGGCATTTCTATCCACTTTTGAACCACACAATGTCAATCAAGCTAGCAAAGATGAATGTTGGATTCAAGCCATGAATGAAGAGCTTGATCAAATTGAAAAGAATCACACTTGGGAATTAGTGCCAAGACCTCATGACAAAAATGTCATTGGAACTAAATGGATATTCAAAAACAAGTTAAATGAGAATGGGGATGTTGTAAGAAATAAAGCTAGACTTGTTTGCAAGGGGTATGCTCAACAAGAAGGTATAGACTTTGAAGAAACTTTTGCTCCTGTAGCCAGACTTGAAGCCATAAGAATGTTTCTTTCTTTTTCAAGCTTCCGAAAAATCAAAGTTTATCAAATGGATGTTAAATCTGCTTTTCTCAATGGTGATCTAGAAGAAAAAGTTTATATAGAACAACCAGAAGGATTCATTTTGGGAAATGATGAAAAACTTGTTTGTAGACTTAAAAAGGCTCTATATGGTCTCAAACAAGCTCCAAGGGCATGGTATTATCGCCTTGACAAATATCTTCATCAACAAGGATTTTCAAAGGGGTCTGCTGATAGCAACTTATACACAAAAATTGAAAATGATAAACTATTGATTGTGGTTGTATATGTTGATGATATCATTTTTTGAAGTAATGAAGAATCTATGAGTCAGAAATTTGCTTCTGTCATGCAGCAAGAATTTGAAATGTCTTTACTTTGGGAACTAACATTCTTTCTTGGCTTGCAAGTGCATCAAACTGCAGATGGTATATTCTTATCACAAGAAAAATACCTTAAGAAAATTCTGAAGAAGTATGGCATGGAAGAGTGCAAACTTGTAAGTACACCAATGATAACCGGATGTAATCTCAGCTCTCATGATGATTCTCCCATGGTGAACCAACCAGATTACAGATCTATGATAGGAAGTCTACTTTATCTCACTGGGACTAGACCAGACATTATGCATGTAGTTGGGATTGTTGGACGATTCCAAGCTAATCCAAAAGAGTCTCACCTTCAGGCTGTCAAAAGAATATTCAAATATCTACAAGGAAATCAAGACTTTGGACTATGGTATCCAAAGAATGCTGATCTCACTCTTCATGCTTACACTGATGCAGATTGGGCTGGAAATGTTGATGATCGGAAAAGCACTAGTGGTGGTGCATTCTATATGGGGCCCCGGTTAGTATCTTGGTTTAGCAAGAAGAAAAAATCTATTGCCTTATCTACAGCAGAAGTAGAATATGTGGTTGTCGCATCATGTTGCACTCAACTTCTTTGGATGATGCAAAACTTACAAGACTTTCAAAACAAATGTTCACCTCCTATCTCCATTATGTGTGATAATACAAGTGCCATCAGTATCTCAAAGAATCTTGTTATGCACTCCAAGACCAAGCACATTCCCATAAAGTATCACTTCTTCAATGAACAAGTGATTGAACAAAAGGTGAAGTTGGAGTATGTTCCCTCCAAAGAAAAAGTTGCTGATATACTAACCAAACCTCTGCCCAGGGAAGCGTTCGAATATCTCAGACAGAAGCTGGGAGTAGTCTCTACCATGCAGAAAATTAGAACTGTTTAAATTCAGAAGATTAAATTGGATACGCGGGTTTCCTGAAAGACAGTCGCGTATATACGTGAGTTTATACAAAGAAAACCGCGTATGGTTAGTTGCTGACAAATTTTACTTGGGGTCAGCATTCTTCAGCACAGCTGCAGTGCTGTTTGGTATCTCTGATGCTGTATGGTATCTCTGATGATGTTTCAGCTCTTATATTTTTGTTTCATTCTCTGATATTGGGTGAAGATGCCTTAATGATTGGCTGTTGAAAGTGTTCAGGTTGCACAAGCTAAGGAGGAGTTTTGGTCATATGGAAAGGATGCATTGGATGCACAGTTTCAGGGGGAGCATTAGCCTTGCTGAATGTAATGCATTGTTGGCATTATGATGATTCTGAATTATGATCTCTCTTGAGGTCTTTTTGATATTGGTTATAAAAAGTCATATGTGTAATTTGATGAAAAGGCTATGACCTATGATGTAAATTGTAATATTCGGTCATGTAAAGGGCTTGGTCAAATTTGTAAACCCACTTGGTTGGGTAGTTGAGTCAAATTGTGTAAACCCACTAGGTTGGGTACATGAGTCATATATGTAAATCCACTTGGTTGGATATTTGATGTAAGTATGAGTCCTTGGTTATAGAGTCATGTACTTCATTGAAAAATATGTTTGAAGATTCAACATGAACTCAGGGGGAGCATGGTAACTTCAGTGCACATCAGATCTACAAAGCTCTTCTTTCTACATAAGAAGAAAAACCTTGTTTTGGTTTTGATCTGCCCTTTGCCCTTGATGTCAAAGGGGGAGAGTAGTATCATGGTGTTTATCATGGTGTTTGACTTGTTTATCATGGTGTTTGAATAGGGGGAGAATATCATGGTGCTTGCATAATGATTATAATCAATGTATCTATCTGTTGCGATGATCAAACACCATCATGGTTGCCATCAAGTCCAAAGGGGGAGATTGTTGGCAATATGATGCAGAGTGTTTTCCTTGATGGAAATCTAATTGATAAAGTTGATGGCAACCTATTTGATTGTTTTAATGTGATACAATGTATTGACTTTGATGGAACCTGCTTGATGAAGTTGTCCTTGATGGAAATGATGTAAATCTGATGTATCTACAGATCCATTCAGAAGTAGCAGAAGAAAGAAATTCAGAAAGTGCCAGAATAATGTTGAACAAGGTATGTCACAAGGCATACGTGGTTTTATTAAGGAGAAGTCGTGTATGTACGCGGAAATGAACGTGCCAAGTCGCGTATGCCAATTTGCGCTCTATTTTTATAAAACTAGGTGGCATTACCATGGTATTGGCCCAAAGTATTGAGCGCTTGATTATCTATTTGATCTTGTCCAGGAATACCATCAGTGGTTGAGTGGTTTTGACTCATGGTATTGATAGAGGCCAAATCTATTTAAGGAGAAGAAAATCATAGTGCAATGAGGTGTGCAAGTGTCTGAGAATTAATGAATACTTCACTCTGAAGTATATCTGCGTGGTTGTACTCTGTTCTTAATTGATAGATCTGAATCTATGATGCACCTATGAATATGATGAAGGTTCAAGATCTCTAGATCTAGAAATGATGAATCTCTAGGATGATCTGAAAAGAAGTGATGAAGACCTGGCACAAATCTGATGAAGAAATTGAAGAAATTCGGGTAAGTTCATAGATCTGATATGTTCTGCAAAGTTTATCTTTTATAGATCTATACACAGGTTCGTTTCATGAAAAGCACATGTATACGCGGATCTTATTCAATAAAAGCGCGTATGGGCAGTTAGGGTTGTCTGAAAAATGCACATATGTATACGCGGGTCTGATTAAATAAAAGCGCGTATGGTATCTGAACTAATGATTTCTCAAGGTTGAATGTGTTTCTGCATATCTATTCTGAAGTCTGGGTTATCTCTGATATTCTGGTTATAGTGGTTTCACTATTCTGTTTGAAGCATTGGGCGAAGAATATTTGTTGATAAGTGAAGGGTTGTATTGAAGCTGTTTGATCCAGTTTGAAAATTGATGAAACGTGGTCGGCAGTAGTGCTGAGTGTTGCAGCCTTCAGTAAGGGGGTAGTAGCTCCCTTCCAGTGGTAGTTGGTAAACGAGAGCAGGGGGTAGTAGCTCCCTTCCAGGAGAGGCTGGTAAACAAGAGCAGGGGGTTGTAGCTCCCTTCCAGGAGAGGCTGGAAAATGAGAGAAGGTTGTAGCCTTCTGCAGGTGGGTGCCTGCGTGCTGGTATGAGTCTGCACCAGTACATGATTGTAAGAAGTTTTCTTTATATAATAAATATTGAAGACTGAGACGATGACATCGGTGGTTTTCTCCCGAATTGGGTTTCCACCTTAAATCCTGGTGTTCATGTGTGTTGCTTATGTGTGGTGATTTATTCTGTTCTTACTGCACCTGTTTACTGCTTACTAAACATCTGATGAATGAATGATGCAATGATCTAAGTTAAGAATTAAATGCATAATTAGATCTCTGAGCATACGCGAGTTTACTTAAAGATATCCACGTGTATACACGAGTTGTGTTCATTAAAGTAGCGTATGGGTTTAAAAGAAAGAAAAAGTTAAAAGTTTCAGTCAGCACTAAATACCGATTCACCCCCCCCCCCCTCCCTCGCATTTTTCCCAATAAGGTTCGACAGTAGGGTGCCAAAAAAGGTGTCCATCGCAGTCTATGACAACATCACCATTTTCATTCTTGCGCAAGGGAGAAATGTATCACCCAAGGCATGGAAATACTATTAATTGATGTGTTGAGAAACTAGCCAGTGATATTATTCATTTCATTGATTTCACTATACAATAATATTCCCATAATCTTTCATAGATCTTCAAAAATATCTCACACAAAAGAAAACGGATACGTTTTATACAATTTAATGGAGATATAAAAAAAAATTCAAAGGACTACCCAACACATTTTTATTCAATCATAAGCATATACATACAGATCCCTGCAACAAATTGCTCGCATATTATCTCATAGGATCCCGATCCATTACATGATATATCCATAGAAACTACATAAGATATTTTCAAAAAATTTCCAAAACCATTCAACATGTGAAGATTACAATAGAATGTACCAAAAGACTTTAATCTTCATTCCAACATTATGTTAACCTTTCTTCTCTCTCTCTATTTTAAACTTAATCTCGATGGCTATATATATATTCACTCCTTCTATCTTGTCCATGCTTTCTTGATTTAGCTTAACTTAACCATCTTGACATAATATATCTGCTTGGTGTACTTTTCACTTGATTCTTTCAAATGTAACATCTCGATCCTTTTTCCATAGCCTTCACGAGTTCCAATATAATTTTTTTCTTTCTCTTCTTGCCATTTTTTTTCTTTATGACCTATTTTACCATTTTCTTTTTCTACTTGCACTTCCTATCTTCGTAGCTCTTTTTCAGAAAAAATTTCAAAATGCTTCCAAAAACAAAGTACTCATTAGGTCATGACCAAAATATATTGACTCACCCTTTATTCAACCCTTTATTTTCTCTCAGGGTTCTTCTTTTAGTTGCACAACTAATTTTGATGTACTCTACCCCTACACTTGTTCTTCTCCCTTAAAAAAAGGACCCAATTCTATAATGGTATGTAGAGCTTGATTCTTGAAAGTGTTGTAATAATCAATCATATTTTTTCATGCATCGACAATGGTAGTAGACTGATCAATGAATTGGGTTGTATTCTCTGCAATTGGTTTCTGAGGGTATGAAGAAAGAAATATTTTCCGCTGAGAATCTAAGGTAATGTCAATCATATAATGCTATTATATATTTGGCATTGGAGGTAGGCTAAAGGTATTAGAGGGAAGGTTTTGCCATGTGTGACTCTTCCTCTAATCCATGAATATTCTTATCAATCTCTTTAGCCTCACGAAACAAGGTTTGTTGTTGTGCTTGATATGTGATTGCAAGGGCTTTCTCTATTAATTTTTTTCTCTTTCCTTAGAATTGATATAGAGGATAATTACGCTCAGAATGAAATCCTCGAGAATCTTGAACTTGATGGAAAATCTCTTTTGATAACCACATGTGCTTCTAAAGTGTATCCTTAAGATTCGATCCTTTCTCAATGCTATTATTGACATGCTACTGGAGTTTCCTTATAGGATCAAGAATATAATTTCTAGCTCAATAATATTACCACGCAAATCCTTGTTTGTGACAATGCGTTTAGTATATGTGGTCTCAAGAAACTCAAGGAATTATGTGGGCTCACATGAAGTAATATATTCTGACACATTAGAGGCATATTAAAAAACTACTAACCACTTAAATTGGATTTTAATAGTGATTTATTAGACATGTTTCTGTAGTTTTTCTTCACCCAAGCACAAATGATCATGTTTTTCAACAATAGAGAAATGTTCTTTCTACTGCTACTCATGTGAGAGGATAGGTTCATTATGTTTTGAATATTTTCTAACTAATTTATCCTCCAACCACACTGGTGAAGTGATGATAAGTTGAAATAATTGTGATGAATACATGTGCTAAATATTGTAAGTAGAAAGACTAAAAATAAGGAGAAATTTTTCCTGCAATGTTTATCCACTCACAATGGACTTATTGGATTATCCTTACTATGAAGTCTTTGTTTCATGGGTATACTCTTACTAGAAATAATCTTGGACTTTGAAAATCATATGAGAAGCATAAAGGGATAAGACATCTTCAAGGCATCTTAATGATCACATGCTATGAATTTATAAATAATCAATTGGACCATTCTCCATTGCAATATCACTCACAACTCATCAATGTTACATGACAATGCCTCATCTAAGATAATGTTTGCAATGACATGAAAATTAAAGTCTCTAACTTTATGATCACCTAGAGAATCAAAGTATACCAAATAGGAGGCCACATTAGCCTTGTTGTGTAATTGGAATATAATTGGAAGGAAAATTTTGTAAGGAATTTTTGGTGTCTTTGTGTAATTCCAACGAATTTTTGTACTGTTATGTAACTGTAAGGAAACTTTAATCATTTTGTGGAATTGCAAGGAATTTTTTGTCTTTATGTGTAATTTAAAGGGTTTTTTCTCCCTAAAAAATAGGTAACCTATGTGGCTGTGGTGGAACATAATTACTTAGCAAGTGCATGAATTTGACTTAAGTGCATGAATTTGACTTAGGAAGAAAATAGGTTGAGCTATAAAATTTTAATTATGTCACATGTGATACTAGGGAAGGACATAATAGAAAAAAGAGAAATATGGTAACATGTCGTCTAGTAATAAGTAGTAAAACGATATCATTCCTTTCAGCTTTCACTTTTAAAAATTATGATAGGAATATTTTTAGCAACAAAATTATATAGGCATGTATCATTTTCTAGAAAGTGAAGTTTGTTGTCACAAGGTTTAAGGGACATGAAACCATGTGTTGTAATGAATTGCAGAATGATAGGAAGAGAGAAGGTAATGCCAAAATTATAAATTGGGAAAGAGTATTAGGAAATATTAAGAACAAGTTCCTATCCAAGGATTACCAAATAAATCTTTTCAAGAAGTTGCAAAACCTTAAATAGATGCCTATGATAATGAGAGTATACTTAAAAGTTTTATAAATTAAATACTGGAGTTGCATACATTGAGTAGGATGTTGAAAATGTTTCCATATATCTTAAGGGCTTGAGTTATGATATTTAATGTGAGATTGATATCACGACTTTAAACATAGTCAGAGATGCTTACCAAGCTACTTTAAAATATGGGTAGAAGTTTTCTAGAAAAAATAATGAGAGTAGAGGAAGAGTTCATGTGAGAGGCGACGAACAAACAAGTAGCACAAAAAAAGTAGGTGAATTTAGAGGCATAATATAATTCCCTAGAATCAAAGGTAGAGGTAGAGAATATAATCCTAGATGTTATAGGTGTGGAAAGTAAGGCCATATGTCATGGGAATGCCCATATAATACTCCAACGTAGTAAAGGAGTACACATGTGGTTAAATATAGAGAGGGGAAAGTGAGTATAGTAGAAACTAAAGAAGTTGATGAAGTAGGAAAATCCTTGGTTTTCAAGAGGGATCTAATTTATTTAAGAAAATGGAAAAATTAATCATTTATTGGAAAAGAAAAATTACTGTATGGATCCGAGGTTCAACAGAAGGCTGCCAACAAAGGTGGCCATCGTAGTCTAGCACAACATTTCCATTTTCATTCCTTTGCAAGTGAGAAAAGTGTCACCCAATGAATTTCAAGACTATTAGTTTATGGGTTGAGCATCTAGACAGTGACATTATTCATTTCATTTATTAAAATATACAACAATATTCCCATAATCATTCACAAATCTTCAAATATCTCTTAGAAAAAATAAAATGGATACATTTAGAGAATTTGATGGAGATATTTAAAATAAAATTTAAAGTACTACCCAACACATTTTCATTAAATCATAATAATATACATACAGATCCCCACAACAAGATTCTTGTATATCTCACAGGAGCCCGAGCCATTACATGATAGATTCGTAGAAACTACACAAGATCTGCTCTTAATTTTTCCAAAACCATTCAACAAGTCAAGATTACAATATAATGTACCAAAAGACTTCAATATTCATTCCAACATTATGCTGACCTTTCTTTTCTCTCTCTTTCAAGCTTAATCTCTATGGCTATATATAGATTCACTCCTTTTATCTTGTCCATGCTTGCTTAATTTAGTATGCCTTAACAATATTTACAAAATCTAATTGCTTGTTTTACTTTTCACATGATTCTTTCAAATGTAACATCTCGATCCTTATTCCATAGACTTCACGAGTTCTAATGTAATTTTGTCTTTCTCCACTTGTCATTTTATTTATTTTTTCATGCTTTATGACCTATTTTACCATTTTATTTTTCAGCTTGCACTTCCTATCCCTGCAACTCTTTTCCAGAAAAATCATTCAATATGCTTCAAAAAATGAAGGACCCAATAGGCCTCAACCAAAACCTATTGACTCACTATTTTGTCAATCCTTTCTTTTCTCTCACGGTCCTTATTTTGGTTGCAAAACTAATGCTGATGTGTTTTACCCCTGGACTAGTTATTCTCCCTCAAATAAAGGACCCAAACCTAGAATGGCATGTAGGGATTGATTCTTGAAAGTGTTGTAATAATCAATCATAGTTGTGCATGCTACGATCATTGTAGTAGCCTGATCAATGAATTGGGTTGTGAACTCTGCAATTGGTTTATGAGGGTATGAAGAAAGCAAGTTTTTCCACTATCTTGTGAAAGGGTGTGGTGGTGTGAGACAATGAAGCAGGATGATGTGGTGGCAATGAAGTAGGACTATGTGGTGGAGATGTGGTGAGTGAGAGAACATTCAGAGAAAACACCCTAGAGGTTTGTTGGGTCAAAACCTCCACAGATCAGGGCATGCTATTTAGAAGGACTCACACACAACCATACTTAAATGCTAAAAACTAGATAACAACGATAGCAGAACTCACCCGTAGTCCTACGTTCGATGTAGATCCCGCGGGGTCCAAACCCCCAGCAACCCTTCTTCCTCCTTCAACCTGGAAAACAAGAAAGAACGTGCACGGAAACCTAGTTGTATAGCATATACTTCTCCTAAACGTTAGTGCAATCCATGTGAAACATTATATAAACCATAATAAATGCTTAATAATCAATCTTTTCACATATGAAAATAGATATTAACACACAAGTTCAGGAACAAGATGGTTCTTCGTTATTACGAACAACATGTACAGTAGTAAAAGTGGAGAGATCACCTGAATCCTTCCACGATCTTCGAACAGACCGTCGTCCGGATCCGTCCCACCCTTGCCTCGCTAAGATACTTTCAAGACTTGTGCACTCAAGATGGCATATAAATGGATGAACATCTCCAGGAAACAAGGGTTTCCTGTATAAATCTGGGAAAGTGCAGGAGGCACGGGAATTCAGACTTGAATTCGGATCCCAACAGTGTATAGTATCTATAAAATTTCTCTCTCCCTTAGGCCATGCACATGAGGGGCTTTTATACTCCCTCAAAGTAGTTTCAATCAGTTGGAAACAGTTGGCCACGTACTGGGGTGGTTGAACTAATGGAGTAACCATCAACCCGGCTCGAAAATAGGGAATTTTTATATATATTTTTAATGATTTTAATGGCATACATGGAAAAGTACATGTGGACTCGCGTATACACGCGGAAAAGTCTGGGCATACCCACGTATGGGAATTTTAACACTGTTTTTTATGAATTTTGTTCAAGTCTATGGGAATGGGTGCCCAAAGCCATAAAGACAATCATGGATCACCTGAGGGTGAAAAATGATGCTATAACAGATGCCCCCTAATATATGAGGTCAGAAGGGGTACATGATGGCCGAAATGTATTATGCACATAGAAAGAACTTCGCAAGGACAAGAGAGGACTTCACTAGATTTCAGCCTGCCAAAAACCAATGAAAGAAAATAGAGAGTCAACTCATGCTGAGGCGGGCATACCCATGCTCAGTCAAAAATACATCATATAGAAAGTACTGAATAGATCCAACATGTATACAAGTATAGCTGAACTGAAAGTACATAATGAATCATCTGAGCATGGCCCGAAAATATAAGTCTGAATCAATGTCCAAATATCACATATAGAAAGCTGATCAAAGATGGTGCAACTGGATGTCTGATCATATAAGTAACTGAATCTCCAAGTACCAAATCATAAGAGGTGGAACAAACGGTACAATCACGCAACTCGGGAGCCAACATATAGGATGCTGCTGTACTGACACTGCAACATATAAGGGTGAATGGCATCACTGGCAGAAACTGAATGGACTGTCAAAAGTGAACCGAGAAATGCTGATGCAACCCGAGGTCTTCACCGATCACTATGGCACAATTCTACACAATGGGAATAAATGAGCTGAAGTCAACCATGTGAGAAATCGTTGGATTACCGGTCAATGATGTATACCGTTAACCAACGCGAGACAACTCACCAATAATGAAAATGAGTGTCAAGGTGCCCCAGTACAATCTGACAAGTGCAAATGAATGAGTTGAAGTCAAACACTTGAAAGAATCTACCAATCAGGAGGCAATGATGAATCCCCACTGTCGATAGCGAAGAGTCTGCCACTGATGACTGCAAACCCTAAGGTACTGACAAAAATACTCTAGACCTTATTCCCAGAGAAATGAGTCGGAGTCGATGGGAAAAGATCTGTTGGAAGGAAGGCATTAAGGCATCCCACATCAGTCCAGCGCGAGTGTAACCCGCAGGCCAAGATTTGGAAGGAATCGGACGAAGTAGAGTGACGGAACCAAACCGAAGTACGTTTCCGACATGCACAAGATGAAGCTAGCGCACGGAAGAAACCCTACGAACCAACCAATAATGAAAGCTAACACAGAGGCGAGAAATGCACCAATAGGGTCAAATGGAAATCAAGGTACTACACGAATCCCAAGTGTGATAATGTATGCTAACGTCGAACATAGGGGAAACCACTCAGTCAAAGACCCATAATGATGATCAAATGCTGAGCACAAGGTCACCTATCAATGATGGAAATAGGGCCAGGGTGCGGCTCTAGGTTTGCTCTCAGAGCAATGTGTTGTAGTCGATAAGAGACAAACCCGCCAGCAAGAAGTCAATGGAGACCTTCTCAAACCAGCACGAGCAAAGGACCAAAACATCTGATGTGATAGAACAAGATACTGACAAGACCAGGAAGGCCGACTGAATAATGAGTCAAGAGACACCGTAGAATGGCCAACTCTGGTTAGACTTCCCTTGAACAAAAGCATGACTCGTGATGACCATGGCAGTAAAAAGTGACACTGTATAAGTCTGTTATGCAGGAGGCAGAACAAACTCTCCATATGATTGGAAGAGATAACCAACCGGGGGAGGACTGACAAGTGAAACAAGGTAAAGGCTGAACCTAGGTCAAACTAAAACCATCCCAAATGGAGGAAAGATATATAAGTGTATATGCTTTGTTCAAGGGCGACAAACTGACACTGTACTGCCATAAAAGTATGAAGTTACATCCCGTTCCCGCTCTTTTTGTTATATATGATTTTTTTTGTCTTTTTCATATAATAAGCCTGAAAAAAAATAAAAGAATGCTATGGTACAATGGATAGAACGAGTATCAAGAAACAGATGCACTAGTTCCTGGGATTGGAACGATCCTATGCTCAATGCAAGGTGGTGGAAACTGGTAAGCGATACTCAGAGGAATGTTCCATCCATGGGTAAAAAGGGTGTCAAGTCGCGATAGCTAAGTGCATGCAATGGTTAACTTGTACAGATAGTCAAGGTCAAAAGTTGGCTTAAACATCGATTCCAAATGAAGTCGGCTAAAGGCTAGGATAAACAAGTAGCCAATATGCAATGCGGTAATACAACTCAACAACACCAGGGAGCCTCTAGGGTAATAGCCAGAAAAATGATAGTGAGGAAGAAGAAGAATGAAGCTTCAACACATAAGTCATGGCGAGACTAAAGAGGACTCCCGAGCCTACATAAAACGCAGCATGGGCAACAAGTGATAGCTAGGAACTAACTAGGAAGCCCATGTAAAGGAAGGCTCTACCACCAAGTCATGATTAAATAATCGGCGAGTGAAATGGGTGTAATACTCATGACCTGATGGGATCGACCCTATGGCAAGTGATCAGAATGGAGGCTACTATGCAAAATGCAACGGAAAGTGGATTCCCTAACCTATATGCCAGTGAAGATCATATACCTGCCATGACAGGTCAGCAGTCATGGATCAAAAACCGGGAAAAATCTCAAATTCGTCAAAATGTACCTGAAAACATACCAATCTGGGCACTTCCAAGCATCCGGGTTATGCAACTTAAGATAGATTGAAAAAATAAGCATAACAAATTTTTGCGAAAATTTTCAACTTTTTGGGCATAAATAGACAAATTACCTCATATTTGGTTCATTGTTACATTGCTGATTTGGGAAAAAGTGCTCTGGAGAAAAAGCCTCTTTCATCAAAACAGGAGCAATCGACCGTCAAATTCCACCGAATTTCTTAGGTAAGCTCTTAATTCATCCTTGCTATTCATTTTTTCCGTTCATAAGTTAAAAATTAGGAATTTTCACCATTGAAACACTTGCTAAAAATCACGGGTTTGCGCATACGCGGGTTTATAATGACCAAGTCGCGTATACCTTGTTGTACATATCAACCCTTCGGCCTAAATTTTTGGCCTAATTCTCCCCCATGATCTTTCAAACCTATTATCACGGCCGAAAACCTTCATATTCTGTTCGTCATTACCCTTTTCCACCCGAAAAATCCACTCCGCGAAGGTTAAAATCCACATTTAAAAACATATCGGGCCTAGCCCCTGCAGTATTAGCCCCTTCGTTTTATTCCTCATATGACTCAAGCGCGAGACCGGGCGCCCGGCAGAAAGGGGCTAACCGTCCAAAGTTTCGGGGGCACCCGTGGCCGTCCGATCTTAACCAAATCTACGGCCCGCAATCAAATCAGCAGTAGTCGCCCACTGCGCTGCGAAAACCGGCGGTTAATTACGCACCCACCTCCACCGAGTGGCGGTTTTCCGTCAAATTCCAGCAATTCCACAAATCGCGTGACGCATGTCCCCGTCTCAGCGCTCGCGCGTTAACCCGTGTCTATCGTATCCCGTGGCCCATCGATACATCGATCCCAGCGCATTTGAGCCGTTGATCCGGTTTCAGGATCCGACGGTCCAAGACGCGTTCTCCTCCGCCTGTTGACTCCGCATCTCCACGTCACCCCTTTATTGACATTTGTTGTACTTTTCCCACGTTACCTACTCCTCTCGGCTTTTTATACACCCATGTGTCATATTCCCGCGTGTCCATGGTATTTTCCCCTGCCGTATATATATATATATATATATATATATATATATGTGTGTGTGTGTGTGTGTGTGTGTGTGTTTTCATTCATATTCATCGTTTTTATTCATTCATCAGGTTTAAACTGTTTTACGTGGAAAACTTACGTCCCATCAAAGTCTCCACTATATTTTCTCCACCACCCTACATGTTCTTGCCATATGGCCATGTCTTCATCGTCACCATCGTCCTCATCTCCATCCCGGTCTGGTTTTCCTTGACTGGTTTGTGTTTTTGCAGGTTTGCCGCGGTAGAAGATTCATCATGATTCGCTGCTTTGTTTGTAGATGTCAAGAGCACCGCCCTCGACAGTTTTCGAGGAAGCAATTCAGGAGGGAAGCCGAGGGTAGTTGTATGATATGACCACTATTAAAGAAACCAAGGATATAAATCTATAGAACCCTCCAGAGAAAATCAAGAGACAGATTTGAGCAGGCGAGAGTATTAATGGGGCAACATGAAATATCAACGAAAGATTAAGAGACACAGAACCCTGCATTAAAAATCTGAGGTTGAAATTCGAAGTTAGGAGGGCCGAGAGTACCATACACAAATACAAGCAACCTCAGGGTTTTACTGCAGCAAATTTTTCTCTTTCAGTCAAGTACAAAACGTTTGTATATTTTATTCTTTATGTCTTGTTCATGAGGAGATTTTTATCTTCAGCATTTATTTCATGAAGAAGTAGCAGAGTACTTGCACCAGTTCAGCACCGCCAAACAGCATGGGCGGGTTTTCTTTTCAAATTTGTTTAAATAAGATCATTAAATGTATATCACCTACCTCATTCTCTAGAGTTTTCTCCTTCTTCTATAAAAACTAGAAAAAAAGACATTGTAAAGGTTCCAGATTTCGATCAGCAATCTGTGCAGTGAAAAGGCTTTTGTATACATTTTGTAACACTTCGATATGAAGGCTCAGAGCCCGTAGGGTCTCAGTGAGGAGGAGTTATAACTGTAATGAGGATTCTGGTCTTTGGTATCTCACAGTATGTAACTTTCTCTTATGTGTTAATATAAGATCTCATCCCATGCTATTTATCTTCTTGTATCATGTTCTAGAATGCGAGTGGCTCACTGGTCTTAAGTAAGGATTCATCCTAGTTGGTGCCCATACTTGGATTAGTCAAGCGCTTTAAATAGGCCTAGTCATGATATACTGTTCCATGTTCATTTCATCCATATTTTCTGTTATATTAGTTACTTGAGGAGGGTGCTTTTAAAACGCCATTGTCATGTATGGATTCTTAGTTGGATAAGCCCATATGTGGTTTTGTTGTGTATCTGGGTATCAGCCTCATGCTAACTAGTATCTTCTTCATGTTTCTTCACTACATCCACTTTCTGATATTTTATTTCTGTGGCATATTATTTGAACTGGCCCTCTTTGCAGTAAGCTGTCTCTTAACTGTCTGATGCTTTTTTATTGGAGTTTTGCATGCTGTTCCTACATTATTCTTATGTTGTTCTTTGTTTGATAAATTTATTGGCAGTCCTAGTTCCTCGTAAGCCACATTTGAGGTCAGATACATCTCAGTCAAAGACACCTTACGTGTCTGACCCAGAGAAGATCATTCATAAAAGAGTTTGGAAGGAGAGGAAATCAGTTCGTGCTGAAAACCCTGAATATTTCGTTGAAGATTATCCGCCCTCTTCTTCTCAAGAAATCAGAACCGAACATCCCGATTCCACCAAGGAAAATCCCGAAGATTACTTAGAAACTCCACGTAGAGGAAGTGCCTGGATTGAAGAGGATTTCCATCCTACTCCCGAGGCTGAGGAAATTAAAGAAGTCACAGAAGTAGCTGCTGTTAACCGTGAACTATTCCCATCTACACCTCAGGCTTCTGTGCAATTTATTCCCATTGTTATACATACTCCACTTCCTCCTCCTCCCCTTCCTTCATTTGTACATCAAATTTTTGCACAACCCCCACCTCCTCCAATGGCTAATGTTCCTGCTTTCCTATTGAACAAATACGCTCCACTGGCCTTACCCCAAGTGCTAAATGATATGCCACAGGATTATTTGAAGATTCTACCTAGATTTAATGGAGAAAATGAAATTGATGCTCAGAAACATCTTGAGACTTTCTGCTCCTTTGCAGAAAACTTAAATGTTGAACATTTGGATGTGGTCTTAAGATTATTTGTACAATATTTGGAGGGTGAAGCCAGAAAATGGTTCAAGACCTTGGGAAACCGTTCAGTGACCACCTGGGATGACATGGAGAATACTTTTCTCAGGAAATGGGGAGAAAAGAAAGACCATGGACAGTGTCTTACTGAATTCAATACACTCAAGAAGAGACGTAATGAAGGGGTGTCGGAGTTTATTAAGAGATTTAATAAGTTATATCTAAATCTCCCTGCAGATATGAAGCCTCATCAGAACGCTGCAAAAGTTGTTTTCATTGCAGCCTTTGACTCAGATTTCGGTTTCTCCCTCAGGGAGAGAAAGCCTGCCACCCTAGATGATGCTCAGTCAGATGCTCTTGAATTGGAAGCAAACTTTGCTTCCTCTGGAAAATTAAAAGGGAAGGCTGAACAAGATACTAGGAGAAGAGGAAAAGAAGAGGTTTCCTCCTCTAACCAGGATAAGGATTCAGATAAAATGGAGGAAATAAGAAAAATGATAAAGAAGATGGTCAAGATTGAGTTGGAGGCTAAGAATGCATCTCCCAAGAATTTCTATAATGCTCCAAACAGGGGATACAATCCTCAGTTCAAGATACCACCATTGCAAATATTGCCAAGGGAAGCAAAGGAGCAGCAAGATCAGGTACCACATCCCTTGTACCTGGAAGGTCCAGCAGATGACTCCACTGAAGATGTTGTTTATGAATTAGAAGACTCAAATCTTGCTTTTTCAAACAGTGATGATATAGAATGCCCATTGCAAGAAGAAGAAGAAGAAGCAGAGATTGATCATTATTGTAAACAATTTGTTGATTTCATGCAAGCACAATTCAATGTAAAATATGATCTCAGATCTTCAAGTAAGAGGACCCGAACTCAAGATCAAGAAGAGGAGCCACCTCAGAAATAAGCACCTGCTCAGAAGGGATCAGCAACAAAGAGAAACATAGAAAAAGGTAAGAGTCCTCTAAATGCTCCCTTGCAGCCTAATGATCTGATTCCTTCTTCTTCAAAAATAGTCAGTCCTCCTAATGTTGAGTCAGTGTCAAAAGAAATTAAACCTTCAGCTGAAAATAAAGAATTTAAAGAAGTTGTGATAGAAAAGCCCCCACCTGCTTTTAATCTGCAAAAATAACTTGAGAAAATTAAGATTCCAGTCCCCTTGACTGAACTATTAAAATAGCCTGTATATCAGTCTCAAGTTACTTCCTTCATGCTTCCTTCTGAAATACCAATTGTGCCTGATAGTTTAAACCTTCAAGAAGAAAGACCCATGGTAGTCTTTGGCCCACATGTTGAGGAAGTAGATCCTTCTACTCCTCCTTTTTATGTGTCTCTAGTTATTCATGACCTGCTGTTACACAATTGTATGTTAGATTCTGGGGCTTCCCATAATCTTATGCCTCTGTCTGTCATGGAACAACTAGGACTGCAAATTACAAGACCATATAAATACCTATATTCATTTGATTCCAAAAGAGTTAAATGCTTGGGAATGATTAAAGATTTAGTGGTCAATTTAGCCCAAATTCCAGCAAAGAGTGTGGTCATGGACATTGTGGTTGCTGACATCCCAGCCCGCTTTGGCATGTTGCTGTCAAGGTCCTGGGGTACAAAAATTGGTGGGTCAATCAAGTTAGATTTAACATATGCTAATGTTCCAGTCTTTGGAGGCTAAGAGAGGAGGTTATACAGGGAGACTAGATTTGTTAAAATGGTAACTAAGGCTGACTGCTCAGAGAATTCCCCAGTTTATAACAAAGAGGGAGACTTCTCATGTTTGATGTTAGAAGAAAATCAAAATTATGCCCATGAGCCCCTTTTTGGTCAAATCCAAACTGAGCAGCCTAAAGAAGATCAGGAATCAGAAATTTGGACTTTGCATTTTGATGGAGCAAATTCAAGAGAAGGCAATGGAGCTGGGGTGTTATTGATCTCTCCTACAGGAAAATGGGTGCCACTGTCCTTTAAATTGGAATATGAGGCTACCAATAATGTAGCTGAATATGAAGCACTTTTATTGGGACTGCAGACAGCTAGAAACATGGGCATCCAAAGTCTAAAAGTCATGGGAGACTCTGAGCTGGTGGTAAGGCAGATCAGAAATCAATGTCAAACTAAGCATCCACGGCTGAGAGCTTACAGAAACGAAGTATGGGACATGGTGGAGAATTTCTTCTCAGCATTTACCATACAGTTCATGCCCCGAGAGCAGAACAGAATAGCATATTCTCTTGCTGTAGCTGCCAGTACATTCCGACCTCCTCAGAATCCACTTTTAAGATACGAAGTCGAGGTACGTTACAAGCCATCTATCCCAGATAATATTAAACATTGGCAGGTATTTGAAGATGATGAACAGATGAAGAGGTTTTTGGAGACAGTGGGAGAATTCTCTAATATGGAGATTGATGACAATGAAGAAGAGGAAACTGAAAATATTGCAGAAAACAGATGGGAAGAGAAGATAGCAGGTAATAAAGTGCTGCAGCTGAAAGGAAATGTTATACCTAGAGGTCTGGTGCCTCTAGAAATATTATTTAACAAAGATGATATTCCATTGCAGCCAAACAAAGTGATAGAAGAAGATCAAGTGGAAGATTTAAATCTGGGTACTTATGCTGATCCCAAAATTGTAAAACTATCTAAAAGGGTCCCAGAAGAATATAAAGAAAAATATTTGAAGTTGTTTCAATCCTATAAAGATGTATTTTCATGGTCCTATCAGGACCTAAAAACTTTTGATGTTAATATAATGCAACATAAAATTCCTCTGAGGGAAGATGCAAAGCCTTATAAGCAGAAGCTCAGACAGATAAATCCTCTGCTGCTTCCCTCTATTGAAAAAGAAATCAAGAAGCTACTGAAGGCCAAAATAATTGTGCCATTGAGATACTCCGAATGGGTAGCAAACCTTGTTCCTGTTCAAAAGAAAAATGGGGAAATAAGGCTGTGTGTGGATTTCAGAAATTTAAACAAAGCATCATTAAAGTATAATTATCCATTGCCTAAGATGGATCACATTCTGCAGAAAGTGGTGGGAGCATCCAGAATGTCAATGATGGATGGTTTTTCTGGCTATAATCAGGTGGATGTACTTCCAGAGGATCAGAATAAAACAACCTTCACTACACCATGGGGAACATTTATGTATGCCAGGATGCCATTTGGATTAATTAATGCAAGAGCTACTTTTCAGAGGGCAATGGACATAGCCTTTGTTGGAGAGCAGGACAAGTTTTTGGTGGTGTATCTTGATGACATTACAGTATTTTCCAAGAATGATGATGAGCATATTGAGCATTTGCGGAGAACTTTTGAAAAATGCAGAAGGTATGGCCTTTCCCTCAATCCTCAAAAATCTTTATTTGCATTAGATGAGGGAAAACTCTTAGGGCACATTGTAACTAAAGATGGTGTGAAAATAGACCCTAAGAGAGTTGAAGTAATAAACAGTATTCCTTTACCTAGGAATAAGAAGGAAGTGCAGGTGTTTTTAGATCGAATCAATTTTCTGAGAAGGTTTATTCCTAACTATGCTGAAATAGTTAGGCATATAACTGATATGTTGAAAAAGGATAATGAAGTAAAATGGTCCCAGGAGTCTAGAGATGCATTCACCAGGATAAAACAGGCATTTGCTGAAGCTCCTGTGCTAGCTGGGCCAGATTATACAAAGCCATTTATGATATTTTCATTTGCTTCACCCCATACAGTAGCAGGAGTCTTATTGCAGAGAAACGAAGATGGATATGAGCAGCCTATAACTTTCTTCAGTCAAGTGCTTCATGATGCTGAGTTAAAATATAATATATTGGAGAAGCAGGCATATGCCCTGGTTAAGTCCCTCAAAGCTTTTAGAACCTATGTTTTGCAATCTCACATTACTGCATATGTTCCCACAGCAGCTGTCAAAGACATTCTTGTTCAGGGGGATAGTGAAGGTAAAAGAGGAAGATGGATTGCAAAAATACAGGAGTATGATTTGGACATAAGGCCTACTAAGCTGATTAAAGGACAGGGACTTGCTAAAATGTTATCTGAATCAAATCATCAAGCCTTGGGCATTAATTTATCCATGATAGCAAATGAAGAATCTGAGAAAGGAGAAGAACAACAAGGACTAGAGATGGCCACTCAAAAGGTACACATGAAATATCTCACTAGTCCTTGGTATAAAGAAATAGTTGAATATCTTTTAAAACTTAGTTGTCCTCTGGGTTGTGATAAGGTAAAATACAGAGCTGTAAGAATGAAATCACAGAAGTATATTGTTTCCAATGGTCAGTTATATTGGAGAGATCCTTCAGGCATACTATTATTGTGCCTCATAGAGGATGAAGTGGAGAATATAATGACAGAATTTCATGAGGGAATATGTGGAGGACATTATAGCTGGAGGGCCACGGCTCATAAGATCCTGAAGGCTGGTTTCTACTGGCCAAAATTATTTACAGATGCTTTTGCTTGGGTCATAGCATGTGACAAGTGTCAAATATTTGCAGAAAGACAGAAATTAGCAGATTTGCCCTTGATTCCTATTCATGTGAATGAACCATTTCAGAAATGGGGATTAGATTTCATAGGGGAAATACATCCCCCATCCAGTGGCCAATATAAATGGATACTAACAGCCACAAATTATTTCACAAAATGGGTGGAAGCCATACCTACAAGAAACGCTACAGATGCTGTGATAATCAAGTTTATGGAGGAAAATATCATATCTAGGTTTGGTTGTCCTGCTAGAATTGTAATTGATAATGCACAGGCCTTCCAGTCTGCCAGGTTTGTAAATTTCTGCCAACAATATAACATCATATTGAGTCACTCCAAAGCTTACTATCCATAGGGAAATGGCTTAGCAGAGTCTTCTAATAAAACCCTGGTGAGGGCCTTGAAGAAAACAATAAATGAGAATCAGAAGAATTGGGACTCCCAATTAAAATTTGCTCTATGGGCGAATAGGATAACCAGCAAGAGAGCAACAGGGAAATCTCCCTATGAGTTGGTGTATGGGCAAGCAGCTGTGTTTCCTGTGCAATTGGCGTTGCCGGTAGCACGTTTCATGCAAGAAAGTCAGGAAGAACCAGATGACATGGTCAAAAGGATTAATCAATTGGTTGAATTAGAGGAAACACAGAACCAAGTTAATCAGAGGTTAACAGAATACCAGGAGAAAATGAAGAATGTATTTGATCAGCACGTGAAAGATAGGAAATTCCAAATTGGAGACCTAGTTCTCAGATGGGACGTTCGAAGAGCGGAGAAAGGCAAGTATGCTAAATTTGATCCGTTGTGGTTTGGCCCATTCAAAATTGTGAATCAAGGAGGAAATAATACTTTCATGTTAGAAAACCTACAGGGTGATCTGCTGGATGCCCCTGTGAATGGCCAATTTCTTAAGCCCTACTTTCAATTTTGATTCGGGCAGAGTATGCCTGTTGTATTATATTGTATATAGACTTTGTTTCAGTTTTTTATTTTAATCAGGGAGGTGTGCTAATGGGTTCTGAAGAAAAAGCAAAGAGCTGAAGAGCGGAATCTACATACAGAAATGATCAGCGGTCTGCAGGTTCTCGTCACGTCCACGGAGGAACGTATCATCCCCAGATGGAGCCAATGTACTGTATGTCAACCCCTTCATCTGAATTTTTTGGCTTAATGCTCCCTCATAACCTTTCAAACCTGTTATCATGACCGAAGAACCTCAAATTTTGTTTGTCGTTACGCTTTTCCGCCCGAAAAAATCCACGCTGCAAAGGTTAAAATCCACATTTACAAAACATATCGGGCCTAGCCCCCTTCAGCTTTAGCCCCTCTGTTCTTATTCCCATGTGACTCGGGAACACAACCATATGCTAAGTCAAAAGGAGCTCGCCACTTTACATTTTCGGGCCAAACCGTAGTTGTCCGATCCGATAAAATCAATGGCCCGCAATAAAATCAAACGTGGTGGCCCCCGCGCCTGAAAACCAGCGGTTAATTCCGCACCACCTCCACCGAGCTGGTGGTTTTCAATCAAATGCCAGCGATTCCAAAAAACGCGTGACGCGTGTCCCGGAGTACGCCGGTCAAACCGCCCATTTCGCATGTTAAATATCCAACCATGGACGAGCAGCGGAATTCACCCGTGCTGTTGGATCTGTCGACCTCCATCCGACGGCGGATATCCTCCGAAGCTGCTCGCGCATTAACCCGTGTCTGTCGTGTCCCGTGGACCACTACTACATCGCTCCCAGCGCATTTGAGCCGTTGATCCTGTTTCGGGATCCGACGGTCCAAGACGCGTTCTCATCCGCCCGTTGACTCCATATCTCCACGTCACCCCTTCATTGACATTTGTTTTACTTTTTTCCACGTTACCTGCTCCTCTCGGCTTTTCGTACACCCATGTGTCATATTCCCGCATGTCCATGGTATTTTCCCTGCCGTATAATATATGTGTTTTCATTCATATTCATCGTTTTTATTCATTCATCAGGTTTAAACTATTTTATGTGGAAAATCTACATTCCGTCTGTTTATCAAAGCCTCCATCGTATTTCCTCCGCCACCCTGCACATTCTTGCCATATGGTCATGCTCTCGATGTCACCATCGTCCTCATCTCCATCCTGGTCTGGTTTTCCTTGATTGGTTTGTGTTTTTGCAGGTTTACCGCAGTAGAAGATTCATCATGATTCGCTGCTTTGTTCGTAGAAGTCAAGAGCACCGCCCTCGATAGTTTTCGAGGAAGAAATTCAGGAGGGAAGCCGAGGGTAGTTGTATGATATGACCATCATTAAAGAAAGCAAGGATATAAATCTATAGAATCCTCCAGAGAAAATCAAGAGAAAGATTTGAGCAAGTGAGAGTATTAATGGGACAGCATGAAATATCAGTGAAAGATTAAGAGACACAGAGCCCTGCATTAAAGATCTGAGGTTGAAATTCGAAGTTAGAGGGCCGAGAGTACCATACACAAATACAAGCAACCTCAGGGTTTTATTGCAGCAAATTTTCCTCTTTCAGTCAAGTACAGAACATTTGTATATTTTATTCTTTATGTCTTGTTCATGAGGATATTTTTATCTTCAGCATTTATTTCATGAAGTAGTAACATAGTACTTGCACCAGTTCAGCACTGCCAAACAACATAGGCGGGTTTTCTTTTCAAATTTGTTTAAATAAGATCATTAAATGTACATCACCTACCTCATTCTCTGGAGCTTTCTGTTCCTCCTATAAAAACTGGAAAGAAATACATTGTAGGGGTTCCAGATTTCTATCAGCGAACAGTGCAGTGAAAAGGCTTTTGTATACATTTTGTAACACTTCTGTATGAAGGCTCAGAGCCTGTAGGGTCTCAGTGAGGAGGAGTTATAACTGTAATGAGGATTCTGGTCTTTGGTATCTCACAGTATGTAATTTTCTCTTATGTGTTAATACAAAATCTCATTCCATGCTATTTATCTTCTTGTATCATGTTCTAGAATGCGAGTGGCTCACTGATCTTAAGTAAGGATTCATCCCAGTTGGTGCCCATACTTGGATTAGTCAAGCGCTTTAAATAGGCCTAGTCATGATATATTGTTCCATGTTCATGTCATGTATGGATTCTTAGTTGGATGAGCCCATATGTGGTTCTGATGTGTATTTGGGTATCAGCCTCATGTTAACTAGTATCTCCTTCATGTTTTCCTCACTGCATCTACTTTCTAATATTTGATTTCTGTGGCATACTATTTGAACCGGCCCTCTTTGCAGTAAGTTGTCTCTTAACTGTCTGATGCTTTTGTATTGGAGTTTTGCATGTTGTTCCTACATTATTCTTATCTTTGTATCAGCTTCTGAGAGAGTTTGGTTCCATTTAAAATAATTTCCTTGCTTTACAAGAGATAGTAAGAGAGCATTTGGATTGACACCCAAGCTATATTTCATGTTCTCTTGCTATGATAAGATGTCCTAGGCACTGGTCTATGGCAACTCTAGACTATCTCTAGGGGATGAAAAAATTGTCTACAACACACACGGCCCATGCACAAATAAAGTCCCGTATGCGCAACCCAATATGAAAAATGCGTAGCTAATGAATGGATTATTGAAATTTTACAGGATGACCATATCATGGAGAGAGCGTGAACATAGTGCTATTGACAATGAAGTCATGCAGAACCAAGCATCACTAAATATTCTCCGAAATTACGGATTGCTGAAGTTTTTCAAAATGCCAAATATGAAGAGCAATGTCCGGTTGCTCGAAATGCTTGTGAACTATTGGGAACCGGAAGAGGACTGCTTTATGATAGATCATATGTCTATACGCATTGAAGTGGAAGACATATATTTTATCACTGGACTCTCCCGGAGGGGGGAGCCAGTAGACTTGCATGGTAAGCCTTTGGGAGGGCTCACCGTGGAAGATTACGTCCACGTGTACTGCATAGAGGGTTCCAAGAAAGTTGGAACTCAAATTGCAATCAAAGATTTAAGAGACTTGCACATAAAAATCCTCCTTTTTACCATTGGGAGAGTAGCAGGATCAGCTTCTCTACACCAGGCATCCAGGACGCAAATGAGTATAGCAGTGGAATGCTTAACTCATGTATATGATTGGTGCATAGCTCTACTGATGAACATGAAGCAACAATTGACTTCTATCCGAAAAACAAAGACAAAACATTTTGGATATGGTACAATTTTGATGACATTCTTCTTCGAGAAGATTCTAGCGCTGAGACCCAAAGTGATCTCTACCATCAGCAGCCCGAGAGACCCAAGAATTGCCCGCTGGGCAGACATGATGAAGAGATTGGGGGGAAGTGAAGTTCCCCGGACCACTTGGGATGATGAGTTCTTCCAATGGTGGAGAGAACAAATCATCGTTGTGGATGACTATCCCTATGCCGAGATGGACTTTCGTGGCGATCCAGATCTTGTCCTTCCACCAGGCGCAGCATGGGGCACAGTCGGTAAGTTTGCAATTTTTTGACTTATATATTTTTTTTTTTTGAATTTTTCAATATGTATGAAAAAATGTGAAAAACAAACATGTTTTTTTGATTGGATTCAAATGACTTACAATTTTAAAATGATCATGAAATAGATATTGGACCAATGCGACCTGAGGGTTACCCGCAACATAAGAGTTGCAGGGGCGAAGCGGATACAGTAGATTCAGACAGGACCCTCCAGGTTGTCCAGAGGAACTTGGAGGGGTTAACTCGCCAAGTACCTATGGCTGCAGTGGAAGATCTGCCTGAAGCCATCCAGAGACGGGTGGTAGGAGTGCCCCGAGACTGGGTACGGTTATTCCGCCGAGTTGCCACCGCGATCGTGTTCTATAGGAACACAACTTCTGGGCAGGGACCTTAGTAGTAGATAGATATGATGTATCAGATGACTGTATATTTTTTGAGACTGAACATGATCGGGCATAAGCCCAAGTTTTTGTATGACCTATGGATCCAAATTTTTGTATAGTTTTGAACACTCTGATGATATATATACAACGATGTTTGATGTGATGTAACAAATGTATGAAAATGTATGATTGTTTTTTATGATTAAATTTTATTGTATGGAATGATTAATATGCCAATCAATTGCTTGATTAGCTAATGAGTCTGCCATCCAATTGTCTGCTCGAGGAATATGAATGAATGTTAAAAATTGAAATGATCTTTGTAACAAACGTACCCTCAAAAACAACCGGAGTAAAAATGGGTCTCGAACCCGATAAGTATTGTTCAACTGCGACACCACCAGCTGGGAGTCCAAGAAAACTACCAACGAATCAACACCCAAAGATATTGCCTCCGAGAGTAGATGAATGACTGCAGTGTATTCTGCTACATTATTGGAAGCAGGACCAATGCAGACTCCTCTTGATGCCAACAGCTGACCGGAAGGATAATGAAGCACCCAAGCCGCGGAAGCTAAGTTCCGGGTGTGTCTACTAGCACCATCGGTGAAACCAAAATGACTCATGACATCCGACACAACCTGCCAAAGCAGATAAAAAACATCACCAACTCATCAAAGATCGAAAATCAACCAGATATGTACAAAGCAAAACTACTATATACAAAAGCAACATGCCAGGCCGAAGCCTAGGCATAATACTTCTTCAAATAGAGCCCATTTCGGGGCTCCGGCAACTCGTTCCCTTCGAAATCAACCAAGGTATACGCTCCTTTCTTAAGGACTTTTTTAACGATAAAGGGGCCATACCACATAGACTTAAACTTTCCTGCCCCCAGGGCATCTTTTTCTTGGGCATAGACCAAAACAAGGTCACCTTCCGAAAAGACCCTGGGTTTAACCGCCTTATCGTACTGAACTTTAACTCGGTTTTTATGTGCTTCATTCATCGTGGCAGCATCCCGGCGCTGCTCATCGAGATGTTCTAGATGAAGGAGCCGTTCTTCAAGACTAGAAGTGTCGGGAAGAAGTTCAACAACTAACTTAAGAGAAGGAATCTCGCATTCAATAGGAATTATGGATTCCACCCCATGCACTAGCTGAAATGGAGTAAAGCCAGTTGCAGTTTTCACTGACGTCCTGTATGCCCAAAGTGCAGGATATAGCATAATATGCCAGTTGGATCTAGCTTTATCAATTGTCCTTTGAAGAATTGTCTTCAAGGATTTATTCACGGCTTCCACTTTCCCATTGGCTTGAGGATAATACGGAGATGAATGCTCCTGCCGGAAACCTAATTTTAGAGCCAACTCAGCCATCATGCTATTCTGAAAATGACTACCATGATCAGTGACAATATCTCTAGGAATACCAAAACAATCAATAACCTGGTTGAAAAGAAAAAGAGTTGCAGTCTCACCATCATTCCCAAAATTAGGCATAGCCTCGACCCACTTCGTAAAGTAGTCTACTGCTACAATAATGTACTTGTGACCTTTAGCCGAAGGCGGGTTACAAGTAGTATAATCAATACCCCACTTTGTAAAGGGACAAAAAGTAATGACTGGAAAAAGCAAAGCTGGATGAGCATGCATTTTTCGAGTATAGAATTGACACGGATGACACCTTTTGACTGACTCCATACAATCTTTGAAAATTGAAGGCCAAAAGTACCCAACACGCAAAATATTTTGGGCTGTAGCAAGCCCAGATAAATGACCACAACAAGCTCCACTGTGGCAATCATTCAGCATAGCCTCAGCTTCTTCGAGAGTTAAGCAACGTCTCAGGATTGAATCAACCCCTCGATGGTATAAAGCATCACCAATAATCAAGTAATTCTTAGCCAAGTGACGCAACTTACGACGCTCATCTTTCGAAAAAGTAGAGGGAAACTTCACAGTCTGAAGATACACAATTATATCTCCATACCAAGGATCCTGTGGAGAGATAAGAAACAAATGTTCATTCGGGAAGGATTCATCATAGACTATCTCTTCCCCACAGGGCAACTCGGAGATCAATTCCGCGAAAACCAATGATTTCTTGGACTTGGCAGACATAAAATCAAGATCAAATTCCTGCAAAATCACAATCCATCTATTGTATTTGCCCCCAATCACTCGCCTACTGAGGACAAACTGAAATGGATTGGCTGCTACCAAAACATAAGTTTTCGTAGAATAATGTAATGTCGGAGTCGCTGCACAGCATGAACAGCTGCTAAAGCTAACTTTTCTATCGGAGTGTACCAGATTTCAGGTCCTACCAATCCTCGACTAAGATAGTATATAACATGCTCTGCAAGAGCATCATCTTCCTGAACCAGAACCATACCAATAGTAGATTCTGCTGCTGCAAGATACAAAAGGAAATCCCTGCTATAATCAGGTGGACTCAATAAAGGAGTAGAGGTCAATGCTTTTTTCAAAGCATCGAATGAGCGTTGAGCGAAGTCATCCCAAAGAAAAGGAACTCCCTTCTTCAACAATCTCATAAATCCCTTGGTAACTTCAGCATAATTTATGATAAACCTCCAAAGAAAATTAGACTTTCCTTGTAGACTTTGAAGTTGACGAACAGAGGACGGGGGAGGCAACCGAAGTATTGCCTCAACCTTGAAGGGATCTATCCTAATCCCTTCTCTAGACACAATGAATCCCAATAACCGACCGGATGTAACCGCGAAAATGCACTTGTTCGGATTCAACCTAATCTTATAGAAACGACATCGTTCAAATATTTGACGGAGGTGAGTAGGATGATCCATCCTCTTTCGAGAATGAGCAGCCAAATCATCCAAATACTCCTCGATAATCTTTTTGATGTCCTGAAAGGCATATGACATGGCCCGCTGAAAGGTAGCCCCAGAATTTTTAAGACAAAAAGGCATCTTCTTGTATGCAAAAGTACCCCAGGGACAAATAAAGGTAGTCTTATGCTGATCTTCAGGACGGATAGTAATCTGATTATATCCGGAGAAACCATCCATGAAGGAGAAAATCTCATTACCGGCACACTCGTCAATGATCTGATCTATAAATGGTGTGGGGTAATTATCTTTAGGACATGCTTTATTTAGGTCTCTGAAATCAATGCAAACTCGAATTGTTCCTTGTTTTTTATCTTTGGGAACGGGGTTTGAAACCCATTCAATCAAAGGAACAGGGAAAATGAATCCTGCCTTAAGCAGCTTCTCCACCTCAGCTTTGATAGCTGCTGCCTTCCTAGGATTGACCAGATGAAGTTTTTGCCTCACAGGCTTAGCGTTTTCGTAAGTCTTGATCTCATGCTGGACAATAGATGGATCTATACCAGGCATTTCCTCATAAGACCAAGCGAATACATCCCTATACTCTTTAAAGAGTTCGGTGTAAATCTGAATCTCTTCACGGGAACATTCAGCTCCGATGAAGACATTCTCAATAATATTGGGATCCCTGGAAATGTTCACCGGGATAGTAGGAGAAATCACGGCCATGTTCCCTTCAGCATAAACCTGTGTTGGTGCTAAAGGGTTCAGGACTGGGCGAACAGGACCAGGAGACGGAGGACTTGGAAAAATCGTTTCAACTTCGCTCAAATCAGGTAAAAAGTAAGACCGATGATGCAAATCATCCCACGGTCTATCTATACCAGTCATAGCTTCCAGGATGGCCTCTTCAGATGGAAGAGTGGTATCAAGGCAATCCTGGGTAGAAGAAGAACTAAGTGCCCAAGCCGGAGCCACATCTCCATCCAACTCTTCCGGTGAGAGAGGAGCTGGGATGGATTCTGCAGAGTCAACAATAGACTGATAAGCAATCTCAGCTGCAGACATTGGAAATGCCATTCCACCCACTTGAACTTCCGCTAATGTGGCGGTAGGGGAAGGTAAGGTCCAAGGGTCCGAAAAATAATGAGTTCTGAAGAACTCTCTTCGAAGAGGAGCCTTGGAGGATGAAATTGCATTTATATGCACTGAAGGAGGAGGAATATCAAAAGTACCCATCAAGGAAGAATACATTCCAACTCCTAAGTTCTCAGTAGGCGACTTGGTATTATCCAACTTTGGAATAGTTGAGTCAGTAGATGCATTCGGGTCTACAGGAGGACAGTCCAGTTGGTCCACTGTAACAATCCTCCCTTCGTGAGGGAAACAAATAATCTGAAACAATGAAGATGCAATGGCATCCATATCATAAATCCAGTTTCTCCCCAACAGAAGGTTGTAGTCCAAGCTTGCATCAACTATCTCAACCTCTATATTTACAGTTTTTCCCCCAACATAGATAGGAAAAGTTGGGACAATACCATGCGGTCTGTGAGAATGACCATCAAACGCAGTCAGAAGAGTAACAGATGGAACAGCTGCAGGAGATCCAATTCCCTTCCAGCATGTGAGAGACATCACACATGTGGAAGCACCCTCATCAACGACCGTCTGGAAAATATTGCATTTCCGGTACGATGATTTAATATGAAAATTCATATGATGAGGAAGTCTCTTTTTAAAATTAGTCATATCGAACATAATCATAAGAGAGTTCTTTGGATCGACAGCCCCAAGAGCAGTGAGCAGAGCACTGCGCTGAGCCGGACAAGACTGGAGCACCTCTAAAGCCGACATGGCACAAGGACTCTGTGCCAGATCTTCCACAATAGAGTAGTTCTGGGTAGCCCTAGCATTTGGATTAATCGTCGTACGCTTGGTAGATGCTTTGGGCATCCAAGGTATAGGCTCAACAGTAGGCCTCGTAATATGAAGCGGCTCAGTAGCATCAGGAGCACCCTTAGCTTTCGAAGACTCTTCTTCGCCATAATCACGGGATCTCGTAGCGACATCCACGTGAGCACTCATCATGTATATGTTTGATGGAATTTCCCCTTCCTGGGTGCCCCCAGAGGAAGCCCCAGAATTTTGATTCGCGCCAACAACTAGTTGTTGCCCTTGGGGAAAAGGGTTTGTCAACACAGCCTGGGAACTAGAAGAACCCTGCTGAGCTAACAAGCGCTGCACATCCTGAATTTTAGGGCAAAGGTGTGTAAGATGGTCTCCAGTACATAACTTGCATGGAAACTTCACTTTCTTTTTATCCTTTGGACCCTCACCAACATGCTCGTTGGTTTTATTTGCATTACCCTTCCCATTCTTGCCCTTTTTCTTATTATTCCGTCCCTTCTTCTTCCCTTCGGATTATTGATTTCCTTTGGGATCAGAAGCTTGGATGGCATTTACTGACAAATATTGGGAAGGCGATGACTCAGCAGGCACAGCCTAACCAGAAGGAGCAGATTGTATAGACAACTGCTGCAATTGAGTAAGCAGGCTAGCTGCACCACTATTGATCGACCCAATAAGTCCATCACCATGAGGACCAGGCTTAGTTTTGGATAAATCTAATTTGGAGCGAGGAGCATTGGGCAAATATTTATGAAGGACCCCAGACTGAGAATATATCAATTCAAGCTGTTGGGCCCTAAAAATGGCCTGTTCCTTAGAAAATACCCCAGACAGGGATACATCCTTAGAAATGTCTGACTGCAGAGATTTCAAAAACCATTCCAAAAGGAATTCTCCTGGAATATGAGCTTTAATAAGCCTCTTCCTTCTCCGCCATTCCTGAATATGGTCAGAAATGTGGGTTGCGTCGTCCTGTTTAAAATTAGCTAGGAGTTTAGTCCCGACGTCATAATGGACGGGCAACTGGAAATGATTTAGAAATGTAACAACCAGCTCTCCAAATGTAGCAAAACTGCCCCTAGTTAACTTAATATACCACTTGGCAGCGTTTCCAGTTAAGGTGCGTTGAAACAATCTCAACCTAATCGAATCATCGATCAGGGAGTTAGACGAACACCATAAATGGAAGGTGGTGATGTGGTCAGCCGGGTCCTCTCCATTCTTGCCTTCAAACTTTGGAATGTCTGAAGGAAGTTTGGTGGGAACCGGAGGCCACCCCGGACTATACCGGATCGGATCATTCGTCAATTTCGACAGATCTGGCAAGTTTAACGTTGCCAGAAAAGGTAAACGAGGTGGAGCCTGAGGATTCCATCCTTGATGGGATGAATTCCCTACATTCTGAAAAGAATACCCTGGATTTGATGAGGCACCAGGTTGCCAAAAAGAACTCGTAGAAAAAGGAGAAGAACCTCCTCCCAACGCAGAGTTACCAAAGACCGGACCAGTTCCCCCTCCTAAAGTATTAAATGAAGAGGAAAGCCCCTGATAGGGGTTCCAGGCATTAGAAAGAGGGGAAAAAGTCTGATAAGCACTCGACGAAGGGAAAGAAGCATTCCCTTGGTGACCAGCATAAAACTGATTCCCTGCCCCCGCTGTAGTGAATACAGGGTTCCAACCTGTAAAAGTAGTCGAACTCTGACCTCCAGACCAAGGGTTGAAACTCTGGGTCTGAGAAGTAAACGGAAAGGACCCTAAAGAAGGATTCGAACTAGGAATATGTCCAGTTCCGAAGGGGAACCCTTGAAAAGAAGCTGATCCACTAGCCATAGAAGACATGGGTGTAGATCCAGCTGCAGCAACAGAAAAGGAAAAATAAGGAATCCCACTAGTGGGCATCCCAAAACAGAAGGGACCAGATTGAGAAACATGTGCTTGGGTGAAACCAGAGCCAAACACAGCAGCACTAGAGGCAATCGAAGATATAGCAATAGTGCCCCCTCCTTCAACAGAAGCAGGAGTCTGAATGCCTGCAGCACTCACAGCAGAAGCTGCGTTCCCAGTCGTGGCCATCGAAAGGTATGTATAATATGGAGGATCTTCCGGTCTCTCTGACTCAGGTCCGATGTATTCAACAACGAACGGATAATCAGGAGGAAGAGGAGATGGAAGTGACTCAGAGGGTTGAGACACTTCCTCTACTTGTACTTCTTCTTCCTACGGAAATAAGACTCTCGAGGTGAGCGGAGCGCTCCTCTCGGAACCAACACCAGAACCAGCTACGAAACCTTCAATCCCTTGTGGAGGATCTCTCTCCATTGTGTCAGACGGCACAGGGTGATACTCACCTACTAAATTACTCCTACGCCTTCTTGAAGAAGGCTCTAGACTCTCGGGAGATAACCCCCAGATTCTCCTCGATCGACGAGGCGCTTGATCAGCCACTTTAACAAATTTTAATTAGACTCAAAAAAGTATAAAGCTAGGCAAGCTAGGAGCAAAGAGCACTCACTACAAAAAATCCCTGAGATACAATCAAGCAAACAACCTTCAGGTATTTCCGCTCCGGGTGATTAGGACCGGACACCAAAATACAAGAAAGTGAAATATAGGACCTCCCGAAAGTAGTCTGGGATAATTACGGCCCAGGCCTACTAGCGAAGGTAACAGAAACAGTTACGCCGACCTCCTAACAACAGCCTTTGCCGGCACAAGTACCCAAGCTTCGCAAGGGCACCCCCCAGAAGTACTGTTGGAAGTGATATGACGTCTGCCTCAGGTACCGCGGGTATTCCCCCCCGTAGTCACCTATGTGGAACCTAGGAATGGCAACTATGGGCACCAATCCGTGTCAGAAGCCGGGCGGAACGGTCTTGAGGTCAGATCCAGCAAATCAGAGAGGGGGTATCTCTCTTCTCGGCCTTCACTTCCCCTCGCGCTTGACTCTCTGGAGGAGAGCTTTCCCGGTCCACCTAACGGAGTTGGATTTCGCTCAATTAATCAACTTCTATGTTTTGTTTGAGCGGCCTTGGAGAGTTAACTCTCCACTCACCTAATCCAAGGCCCTACAACCTAGCTTGTTGGTGTATGACACTTAATAAAAACTTGCTAGTTGCTTTTAAATTATAGCGCTTATTTTAATCGGCTGTTATGTTAAGTCAAAGGGATACGGAAATGAAACTTGTGGTGTTTTGATGCAGAAAAGAAATTAATAAAAACCAAACTACATGCAAATGCAGTAATTTCCTTTCGATGAAAAGAAATTTCTACAAAGGTTCTACGAGACTAAAATTTTTTCTTTTTCAGATGACAAACTTCACACTCACAAAATCTATGAAAATGACTAAATGCTTAAGTGCACCTGATGCAAATCACTAGGAGCATGAAAATTCTAAGATGTAAAATCTACTAAAGCAGAGAGAAATTTCCCAAATATCCTTCAGTTTTATCACTTTTCAGTAGTCCAGAAAGTTAGTTCCCGAAATCTGAAACTCTTAGTATAAAGACACCAAAAACGCTTGAAACAAGAGGAAGAAACCAACGACAATTCCTTTCCAAAATCAAGTCAAAAACCAAAGGGAAGAAATCTCAACAACGCTTCAACAGATGTAACAAAACAAAAACAAAAATGCAAAACAAAAGCAAATGACAAAACCAAATGTTTTTTGAGCTTTTGAATTTTATAAAAAAAAATAGCTCTAAGAGACCAAGAAAAACTATCAAATCCCAAGCCAAACAACTCTGAATTTCAAGAAAAAACTTCAAAAACGCTCCAAATATTATAGGGATACTTAGTAGCAATATTTATATGAGCAAAAGAAGACAAGAAACTCAGTAACTCAGCCTAGAAGAATAGTACAACCTTGCAGCAAACAAAAACTTCAAAGAACCAAGAAAGACTCTTCAAAAATTGCAACAAGACCTAGTCAACTGAACTCAAGAAAACCAACCAAGAAATGGGCAAAAATCGAAGTGCAAAGCAAGACACAAAGGTAGGAAAGAGTAAATGAGCAAAGGCTCTCTGTTCTGATGAAGCAGAACAGCCAAGAATCCCCAGGAAGAGATCTTGGTACTCGAACCAGAAATGCCAGCACAAGAAACAAGATTTGCCAGATAAGCTAGTTTTCAACCAAACAAGAGAGAGAAAAGAGCAAAGACCACTTTCAACACAATCCAGAGGATACAAAGACACTGCAGGAACAGGTCTCCACATGCAGACAAGACTAAAAAGCCAAGAAATCAAAAATTTCAAAATTCACCCAGGCATACGCTACTTGACAGTTTTGAAACAAGCGTGCATACGCGACTGTGTTAAAGGAAACCCACGTATACGTGACTCCCTTTAACAAAAACTTTGTGTATACGCGTCTGTGTACAGACAAACCCATGTATGAAAAGGTAAATAATAAAAATTAAAAAAGATCAAGCCTGGATAAGAAACCAGGTCTTCAGTCTGACTGAGAAAGAGTTAACTGGACTGGAAATAAAAGTTAAAACTGTTGGAAACCTTTCAAACAGCTGAAACCACCCAACAGGGGAATCACAAGAATGTGGTCCCCAGCGGAGTCGCCAGTTCTGTTTCGGGGAAAAACACCCTAGAGGTTTGTTGGGTCAAAACCTCCACAGAGCAGGGCATGCTATTCAGAAGGACTCACACACAACCATACTTGAATGCTAAAAACTAGATAACAACGATAGTAGAACTCACTCGTAGTCCTACGTTCGATGTAGATCCCGCGGGGTCCAAACCCCTAGCAACCCTTCTTCCTCCTTCAACCTGGAAAACAAGAAAGAACGTGCACGGAAACCTAGTTGTACAACATATACTTCTCCTAAACGTTAGTGCAATCCATGTGAAACATTATATAAACCATAATAAATGCTTAATAATCAGTCTTTTCACATATACAAGTAGATGTTAACACATAAGTTCAAGAACAAGATGGTTCTTCATTATTATGAACAGCATGTACAGTAGTAAAAGTGGAGAGATCACCTGAATCCTTCCACGATCTTCGAACAAACCGTCGTCCGGATCCGTCCCACCCTTGCCTCGCTAAGATACTTTTAAGACTTGTGCACTCGAGATGGCATATAAATGGATGAACATCTCCAGGAAAAAAGGGTTTCCTGTATAAATCTGGGAAAGTGCAGGAGGCACGGGAATTCAGACTTGAATTGGGATTCCAACAGAGTATAATATCTATAAAATTTCTCTCCCCCTTAGGCCATACACATGAGGGGCTTTTATACTCCCTCAAAGTAGTTTCAATCAGTTGGAAACAGTTGGCCACGTACTGGGGTGGTTGAACTACTGGAGTAACCATCAACCCAGCCCAAAAATAGGGAATTTTTATATATATTTTTAATGATTTTAATGGCATACGCGAAAAAGTACATGTGGACTCCCACGTGTGTATGCACGCGGAAAATGCAGGCATACCGCGTATAGAATTTAACAACATTTTTTATGAATTTTGTTCAAGTACGTGAGGATGGTTGCCCAAAGCCATAAATACAATCATACTTCACGGGTGAAAAATGATGCTATAACGAGACTGATTCATTACTCAATAATAGTTATAGGCCAAATGGGCTCTTTAGGATTTTCATTAAGGTTTGTTAGATTTTGTAGCATCAGATGGTGTTATAGTTTTGGAACCTTGTGGAGAGGCTAAAACGCATGATTTCTCCCAAAGCCAGAAATTTCTTCTGGAAATTCCACATAGAGAGAGCTCAATTAAATTAACTAATCATCATTTAAATTTTTCCTGAGTGTAACTTAGGAAAACTGGTTAATTAGTATTAATTAATTGAGGAAGGTTATACTTCACTAGAAATTCACACGAATCAATTTGGATATGATCTTAGACATCTAATAAGTTTTAATCTTGATTGTTGGAGTTCCAACTTGTTGAAGCCTCGAAAATCGCTGCAACAACAATAAGGGATAATCACCTAGTCTGGACCTTAAAGCAGCTCCTTTTCCATTTGGAGTAGTGGCTCCAACTAGTTTAACTAGGTCCAGTTACCTTTTCCGTATCGCTATTGGTTTAAAATGTATCTTTAACTACCAATAAACAAGGATATCATATCACTTCTTCTTGCTGATCAGGCAAGAGAATGACCCTTAAGCCCATTTGGGTTCAGCCAAACCCCAACTAAGATTTTGCCTCTTCGAGAAGAGGACTTAAAAGAATGTAGAACTTAATCTAAATGCAAAACTTATTCTATAATGCAAGAAAACGAAACTATTTTAATCCTATCTCAATTAGGCAGATATAGATCTATCCCAACTAAGAGTAATATGTTTTTAAATAATTGAGATTTAAATATGTTTGTTTTAAATGAATATCGAGTTAACGAAATAGTTCAATTAACTGATATTGTGAATACCAAACACATTCTATCTAGAGATATCTTAACTGAAATAATTAATCAACAACACTTAGTTCTTAAAATGATATTGATCATTTAATGAGTAACTTAAATAATTAAATAATAACATGCGGAAATAGTTCACAACATATCACTATTCAATAAATTAGTTTTATAAGACAATTTTCTGAGTAAATAGTTACTCACTCAGAAATCAGAATTCAACCCATAAGAGTAGAGATAAATAATAACATAAATTAAAGCAAATTACTCATACCGACAGAAATACACAAGTATGCGAGTAAATTGACATATTCATATTATCATAAAATAAAACCAGCATTTAAAATAATAGTATCAAAAATACCAATTTATTAACTCCATTTCTCCAACTTCGGTCTCTGATAGTCTTTTACAATGGCTGAACTTCTGCTTTCAAATCAGAGCTACAGTAGTGCAAGAGTCTTTTCATTATACATAACTCAGAATGTAAAATAAAAACCTCAATAATCTCCAGATATGAAATTCCTCTCCTCTCACCCTAAAACTCTATATTCTAATTACATAATTGCTTTTTAGAATCCCAGAATTGCAAAGGAGAGAAGCCCCCATTACATTCTGCAATCTTCCATTTATAATATTTTCAAAAGTAATTTTGAGAGGAAAGTTTGTTGATAAAAAATCTGCCCAATCCACTTTTATTTGCTCAAAATTCCAATATTTAATTGTTGGAGCATTCTCATTGATTGAGATATTTTTTCTTGATATTCTCTTCTACTATTTTCCTGCAAAAAGAAATCAAAATAAATTAAGATGTAACAATCAAGATCAAAATGCCATTCTGGCATTAAAAAAAATCTAATCAAATACAATTAAATAAATAATTAAAAAGGAAATTCCAGCTTTCTATTGATTTATGTGATGATTTAATTGGAAAAATATATTATTGATGAATGAATCTACACTTTGGAAGAGGCTTGGGCAAATGAAAATGAAGAAAATAAACTGAGAACATTGATTTTGTTTTAGAAATTCGGATCTTGATCTTATGTCTGTTTTTAGACCCAATAAATGACTAAATCTATTAGTGAAATCTCCTCAGAAATGTTCTTCTTGATTTTCTCTTTCTAATGAGCCATCCTGGGCCTCATTTGGCCAAGTAAAACTCAATCTATGAGCTTCCAACGTTGATAAGTCAAATCTGGCTTAAATCTGGAAATTCTGTTGCTAGGCTAAAAATCAGAATTTTAATTTAAAAAAATCTAATCTTAAATTAGACTCTAATTATTAATTAATTCTGACTTAATTGTTAATTATAAACTAAACTAATTATTTAATAAACTGTTTATTAATTAATATTAATCCAATTATTAATTATATTTTAATTTAATTAAATTTATTATATTTTATATATTAATTAATTTAAAATTTAATATTAAATATTAAATATTATTTTAATATTAGACTAAAACTATCCTACCTCTTTACTCATACGTTAATGTATTTAACCATGAATTCGAATCAATTCGAAATAACCAACGTGAGAATGACTTTAAATTAAAAGTCATGGTTTGACTCCATATCGCATCGCACGAATGGTTTGACTCCATATTGCATCGCACAAAACCTTGAGTCGGGGTTGTATCAATTGAGGACTCCCGATGCGATGGAGCGATCACATTATTATTTTTAGATGTAAGTGTTATGAAACTAAGGCTAATGCTTCTAAGTCTTTTGACTCCTGAGCCATCGCATATCGGCGATCGGGGAATGGAGGTCATTGGGGTTTTTTAAAAGAATGTTGCGATAAGAAATCCCCGATACGATAAAAATCTTTGATGCGATGTAATAAAACTCCTTTTTTTATTATATATATATATATGAAATTTTGATTTAATTAATTTAGTTATATTATATATAATAATTAATTTAATTAATTTATGATTTAATATTAAATATCGATTTTTTATTTTGGTTTTATTTTAATGATTTTTAATTAAATTATGAAATTATCTAAAGTGTATTTTCTTATCTAAAATACATCCATTTTGATAAAAATAAATTACAACCACTTTGACATTTTGAGTTTTTGAAATTAGTAATTTATTTGAAAATAGAAAATTGGAATAAATGACTGAAATCCCGATGCTTTATGATTTGGCTGTATAAGTAAAAAATGAAAAATGTTAGTAATAACTAACTATGGGTTAATATTTAAAATAAATGCATTATTGAACTAATTTAATTACAAAAATGGAATATTGTACATTTTACGCATTTTTTGACCCAGGAAACATAATTGATTAGACTTCAAAGGAGTGCCATTTACAAACCAGTTGACCAAATGAGGCAAAACAAGTATCAACGGGAAGCTTATAAAAAATCGATTTCAACCAAGCAATCAAAACACAAATCTAAAGAAGATGAAAAAATTAAGAAAATCGTGGGGTAATTAACTTAATAAAAATCCTAAAAGGCATTTAGCCAAAAATTTTATAGAAAGGGTCCCCATTATTTGAAGTGAACAAGTCAAAAATGGGGGGGTTATGTTTTACCACAACAATGACGACATACGAGAGAAGAACCAGTTATCTCTATTTGATATGAATGAGATTTTCCTAAAATTAAAGAAGTGAAAATTATTTTTGGAATGCTTGACTAAGTTCATTAATCTGAATAAAAGAAAGAATGATCTTACTGTAATTTTCTTAAAATTCCTCATAAATTAAAATATTTCAAAACTCTATATCAATTCTTAATTAGTTGTAGGGATAAATTAGGGGTCACTTTACAGCTTATCTCTTAAAATGTACTCATTTGTCACAAGTAGAGCCACTGCTGCCAGCAAACATCTATAATCTCGACAAGGTTACCTTTTAATCATGAATGACTCAGAATCCCATATATTTAAGAATTATTGATCTAGAGATAAATCGATTTATATATGTTTATTTTTTATTTTTATTTTTTTAGTTCTTAAAAGCCATTGTCCTGGTTTGGTAGCCAGATAGTTGACAATGCCATTCATTGGTTATAATTGGACTGAACAAGCTGGCTCGTGATGAGACCCCTTGTCTTATAATTGTTTGCAATCACAAGCCATTACCCTGGTTTGTTTAGCAGTGTTGGTAATGTCAACCTATTTTCCCTCTATGATCATGGTAAGCAGGCTCGTGATGAGACCTCTTATCTTTTAAGTTTAAATATATTTTTGGATTACACTTTAGAAAAACAAAACTCTTTTGAACAAGGAGAATTATTGACTCCTTAAGAGTTCATAATGACAATTTCAGAGTTAAAAGTTCTTTGCTGTAAAGTGTCTTTACTTGGTTAAAAATAACTTTTCTTGACAGATAATAGAATTTTGAAAGATCTTAATAAAATATTGAAATCTCAAAATAATTACGATTTTGATGAAAATAAATTTCTTAGATTTTATGATACTTCGTCAAATTCTTTTGTTTTGTAATCTCTTCCCTAAGTATGTTTACCTTTATAATAAGAAAAAACAAACCTTATTAAGAGATTTTAAGAAAAAGCTAATAGTAAACTATTAACATTTTTTTTCCCATGTATGCCAACCATAATTAAGTAATAAGAAGGCCTCTTATATATATCATGGCAGAGTCACAAAAATTAAAACTGAAAATCAAAAGAAAAGAATTTTTAAGCTAAAGTGAGAAAAAAAATTAGCAATCAAAAATAAAAATGAAGAAATTTAAAAGTGGAAAGGAAAATCCTAATTTTGAAACACGAACTCTAACAAGAATGTTTATACCAATGTCTCAAAAAAATGAATTAAAATAAAATAATCATGTAATTATTCCTTCTTATGTTGAGATTCAAATGAATTATGCCTTGCAGGGTTGTAAATGTTTTAGGCTTTAAATAACAGTGATGATAAAATTCAGCCACAATAAAACTTTTTGTCTGATGTCAATTTTCTTGTTTCTAAGCATCATCTTAAATATTTTCTAATAAAAGGAATGCTTAAAGAAACAAACTAAAGGTTCAGGAACTTCCTAGTGTTGCTATTTCAACGAATATTATCACTGCTTCATGAAATAAAATCAGGAGAAGAGTATAGGACTTTCAAAATATGATCTGACAGATGATTGAAAGCTTTTATGCAGAGATGAAAAACAGATTTAAATATCAACATAATTTAAAAAACAAAACTGAAAATTAATGAAAATGGGTACATGAATCTTACCATTGGATAATTGCATTTGATCTTACCTGAAAGGTATCAGTTTCTCAAATACTAGCTGATTTCTTCTTTTAATTAACATTAAAAACATGAAGAACTCAAACTAACCAAAACCCTATAATCCAAAATAATTATTTATTTTATTTAAACTAAAGCAAGCAGTAAAATGTAAAAAAGGGAATGCTTTATGTTCAAGGAAATCGAAATTAAAACAAATGCATCAGAAATGAGATTGAGAATTTGCACTAATGAATGTTCTCAAAATATTATAAGTTTCATACAAACTCCATGATTTTTGTAAATTGTCCAGAGTTAAGACCAAATTTAAGATAATGAAATTTAAAGATAAAGAGGTCTTGAATTTCATATTTAATTATGGAATTATTTAAAACTGAAATACATGAAAAATCAAAATGATTTAAATATGCTGCAAATTTTTCATTGATTGCTTTAGTACCATAGTGGTTACCCAAAATTTCTTTTGAAATATTTCATACAAAATAATGCCTTATCGGATGATTCGCATTGTACGTTTCTTCACTATGCTTAAATTTCAATCTGCAAAATTTCACCTTTGTTGATATGCCATATATTGATTAAATGTTAATGGCATAGAGGCATGCATTGGTGTCTATCGCATCAGAAGTTATAATGAAAAAATTGCGATATGAGAACATGCGATGAGAATATATGCGATGAGATAGAGTGATTGCAACATTGAATTATTGTTATATCAAGAATCAGGGAATAGTCGCATTATGCTTTATACTTCGCATATGACACATCATATATCTCACATCACACATCGCACGTTGCACATTGCAGATTCAGAATAGTGACATGACCATGAATAAAAATGCGATGAAGCGATTGCGATATCGGCATATCGGAATATAGGACAATAGTCATGTCGAAAATGCCAATATGATTCTTGCGATAGCGGCGATGCGATGGATGATGCGGCTCTCGGCGATCGACAAAATTAAGTTGAAGATGTAATACAACATGATACGCCTATATGCGATGAAGAATGGACCCGATAAATTTATTACAAGATTTTAATATCATATCGGATCCGAGACATTGG
Organism: Pinus albicaulis; assembly: GCA_034641835.2. Lineage (NCBI taxonomy): Eukaryota > Viridiplantae > Streptophyta > Pinopsida > Pinales > Pinaceae > Pinus > Pinus albicaulis. The sequence goes on along the minus strand of CM076579.1, from coordinate 826,697,289 downwards.
TACTTTTAAAAGTATGCCTTTACCATTATTGCGATTGAACGGACGCGATATTTCTCATTAACTTGATTTAAATTTGATATAGGGTCCCTAATTATGTGGACATCACAATATTGGTAAAGTCATTTTATCAAAGATCGGTGATTCAAGATAATGGGAGTATATTCAACTGAAAACATCTGATATGCGAAATGCGATATAGTATTTTATGACAGAATGAGTGAGGTAGCACATTGAAGGTTTTGCATCAACAATTTGTTATCAGAATATGCTAAGAGCTACTTCTAATTATGATACAAATGGCTGTGATAAGGATGATGTGATATCGGAATGAAATAATTGACGAAGATGAGTGGGATGAGAATGTTGCTAATATATATATTCACTGTAGTATGAGCAATATGAAAATCAAGTTGAAATTTTTATGATATGAATCTTGTGATATTGTTTTAAATTTCAAATGGGTTTTCTAAATGAATGAAAGAAAAGTTAAAAAATGCTCAAATTCTAATGAATCACAAATAAAATTTCCCTGAGTTGTTGCAAATTTGAAATGGATTTGCTGCTTACTTCAAGTTATGAAAACAAATGAAAATCTGCAAATGAAACAGAACAAGAATAAAAATAAAATAAGGAAAATAAAAACTAATAATAGATGGAAATTCTCTGTAGCTTTTACCTCATGATTCTTTGAATTCTTCCTTCAATTTATCAAAATTCTGACTTTGTTCAAAATGATCTCATTATTTAGTGTAAATTAGAGTGAGAAATGAAGCTGAAGTAAATCAATTATTCATGTTCAGAAGATTTAAATTCATAACATCCATCAGAAATGAAAATGAGAATATGTTCCCTTTTGAATTGCAACAACAATTTATTACCTCTGCTCATTCCGAATTTAGTTGAAAAAAATCTTTATTGTTATAGTGACTATTCAATAATACCTTTAATAAATAAATGTGATGCGTATTGTAGCAACAGATAATAAACTAAAAATCAGAATGGAATAAAGCCACTTATTGTGAAAGAATATCAACACAGATTTGAATGTGTGCACACAATAAAATGGACACCCTGAAGGTCATTTTAACAAATTTCGAGGAAGATAATATAAAATTCATGTGATTATAGTGAAAGGTGAGACTGACTAATAATAATTGAATCGGAATTAAGCTTATAATAGAAAATCATATATTTCATGAGACAATGAGATCATGAAGCTTTGTATCCTCAAAAATTTTGACAAATAAATTTCAAAAGAAAATCTCAAAATGGAGAAAATTGGCTTTGAGGTGATCGATGCCAAGTGCAAACTCAATTAAATTCAGTCAAGACATTATTTAGGATAGGCAGAGATGTAGTTATAAGTAGAGGTATTGCTGCAAAATATTTTATTTAAAAATGGGAAGCAAGAATTAGAAATTTTCTGATGAGAAGAAAATATTTTCTTGAACATGTATATGATATGAGAAGGGATAATTGCTTGCTTTATTTATATCTGCAGCACTGTTGAAAATGAATTAATTACATAAACAAACTAACTACATTAATTCTACTGTTACTGTAACCATATGCAGAAAAATGACTAAGTATAGTCATATTTCCAATATAACCACTCTCTCATTTTAATTCCTTCATATATACATAGTTCAAATGTTAGTAATAAAAATACAAATCTAATTAAACTAAGAAAAATAAATCTGTAAGTAGAATTTACAGTTATTGTTAGCGACTTATTTACAATCACCTTCTTTTCAAATGTCTTTTCCAATTGAATTCCAAATGGATCATAAAAATCTGGATGGGTTTCTATTAATGATTGGGAAAGGTTCAAAAGAGGCAATAACAGGCCAACTTGTGGGTATGTGCTATTAAATTGAAAGGCCTAAAAAAAATTGTTAGTGTTATGTGTAAGTGTTAAACTATTAACAATCTTCCATGAAGGGAAATTTTCCAAACAATTTTCAAATAGGCTAATGAAAAATGGATGGAAATCTGTCAAATAAGATGGAAATTTATTAATTGGATTAGATTGCTGGCCAGATTGTAAAAATACAGTCTCTTGTTGACACTGCCCTTGAGAAGATAGAATCAATTGATAAAACATTAGCATTGATTGAAATTGAGATATTAATAGCTTTTGATGTTCATGATTATAATATGAAACTTCAATTTCCCAATAGGGCAATGCATCAATTGAGTGTTTACTATTAAAGTGCTCAATATTTCGGCGTAAAGTGTCAAAAAATATATCAAAAATAAAATCAGAAAATAAATCCAAATTTGAACAAAATAAATGTGAAAGAAAAAATAAAGTGAAATCACTATTGATACAACTAATGTTACAGCACAATTGGGATTGTTTAAAAAAAAAAAATTCACAAGGATTGGCCAGAATAATGAAATTTGAGTAATTTTCAATTCCAACTTGTGAATTAGAAAGAAAATTATGATTATGAGTAGGAATGGGTGTTTGATCATGATATGAATCATAAATTGGAATGTTTTCTCGAATGTTGAAATCATGAAGATAATTTTCTGCTCTAGAATGAGGATTGGTTGAAATAATATCTAAATTGAAATGTTCCTCATTCATAGATGTTATTTGAATTTTATCATGAGGGTTCTCTTGAGAAGAATAGAAATCAACATCCTTGATGTCAGAGTAATTATCATAAACGAATTCACAATATTCTCTAGAATTCCCTTTGGTTTCATCCAATATATCAAAACAAGGAGGAATAGAAAATTCATGTTCATTAATGGAAAAAGAATGATCAATAATTGTTTCTCTATCTTGATAAAAACTTATTGGCAATTTATTTAAATCATCCTCTTTATTTTCTGAAATATCATTAATACCAAGAGGGGAAAAATTACCAACATTAAAAATATCAGGATAAAGGGAAAAATGAGAATCATAAATAATGGATTCAAAAGTTTCTCTGTTCGAGAAACCATGTGCATTATGTTCACTATAAATTTCATATTCTAGATCATTTCTTTGTCTACTCATGCTTTCTTGAAGAAGGTTGCTTCACTACTCTGATTTCGCCATTTGCTCATCATGGAAAAATTCAGAAATTTGTACAGCAGTTTGCATGTTATTATTCAATTTGCTTGCTGCTTGTACTTGATGATTTGCAATCTGATTTTTTGAATTGACTGCAGAGTAACTTTCAGATTTCAAGGCAGCTCTTTCTCCAAAATTGTTGTTGTTGCCTTCTTGCATTTGATAAGAAATATTTTCTAAGCTTTGTGAGACCACTTCATCATAATTTATTTTCGCATCCATATTGGAATTCTCATTTATGTTGGAAGGGGATGGAACAAAGCTTGAAATAATTTCATATGGATTGGGAATGGGAGGGAGAGAGCAAATATATTCAAACCAATCTAGTGATTCTTCTTTCATAGTTTTATCTTCAACTTTAAATCTTAAACAATTCAAATGAAATAATTCAAATGAAATCAAATACTAAAATCTCTAACAGAATCATTTTCAAATCCTCGTAGGTATTCAATTTCATCGCATACATGTTCATAATCATATCCGTCAAATTTACAAATGAAAATTGTAAAAAGTTGATCCCAGCTGTGAATTGAGGCAACCAGAAGAGTTATACACATGTTTCTAGCTTTTACTGCAAATGTGAGAGTAAAAACTCTGCATAAAATGCCTTCATCAATTCCTTAAAAATCATAATTTGAAACATTTTGAGTAAACTAAAAGACAAGATTAAAAGCAAAATATTTTTTCTTACCATTAAACTTTACCTGAGACAAGATTCTTACCACTTCGGGTGGAGTATTGGAAGATGCATGTCCATGTATACAACTCCAAATTGGAAGTTTAAGAGGAGCCATCATGATTTATATAAAATGTTAAAATTGAAAAGACTCCAATAGACAACAGGTTTCATTCCCTCCTTCTAGCGCAAAAAATGTTGAAGCCTCGAAAATCGTTGTAATAACATTGGGGGATAACCACCCGGTCTGGGCCTTAAAGCAACTCCTTTTTGTGTAACAAATATGAAAATAGAAGAAAAGAGATATCAACGCCTTAGAAATAAGCCACTTCGAGGGGGCAGCCTCCAATACATTACATAAATGCACAATTCTTGGATGATACAATTCACAAAACCTCCTTTCTATATATAGGAGTCCATGGGGCCATAATGTAATCCTAGTGGGCCACAATGTAATCCTAGCCGACCTAACAATAATAATTTAAGGGCACAATAATAACCAAAGTAGGGGTTACAAAGAGTGCAGTAATAACATGGGGGGCATACACTGCTTTAGTAATAAGGAACTGCACTATTAATGTAGGGATATAGGGACTTAACATGCCCCTCTCCTTCAAACAAGTGTTGTCCTCAACGCTTGATTATTTCTTGATGCTTCTGTATAAAATTCTCATCCTCCCATGTAAAATATTCTACAGGAAAGTTTTTCCACTTGCTGAGATACTCTAAAATTGATTGTACTTGTCGAGTTCTTGTTTCTATGACTGCTTCATAACTTCTTTCGATGTCATGTTGATCTTCTTGTCGTTTCATTAGATTCTGCACCAAAGTTGGGTTATCCTTTGAGAGTTGGAAAACTTGTTGTTGATGCTCGATGTGATCTTCCATTAATTTATCATCCATATTTTCTATTATTTGATCCTTAAAACCATCCAAATTAGCCTCCATTTCTTCTCTTAAACCATCTATTTCATCTTCAATTGCTCTTCGTAAGATTGAAAATTGTTGCACTTGGTACCGTAATTTTGATATCTCATACTGCAATTCTTCCTCTTCATGCGTCATAGTATAGATTTCCGAGGGTTTAATAGGTATGGAATTATTTTTGGGAGACATAATAGAACCCATTACTGACAAAAATTCTTCAATATGCCCTTGCAATCAATTCAACTTGATTCTTCAAACAAGACTTATGCAATTCGGAAAAAAATACACACTTTTTACTAGCTTTTGAGGAGCTCGATATTGAAATTGTATTATCTCTGTTATTTCAGATCTTCAATATCTGAAATTCAGCCCTGTAGTAGCCCTCTGAAGCTTCTTTAAAATTCCACAGGTCTGACCTGATTTTGATTCTCCAAGACAAAGTTGTGTCCAATCTCCCACAATGACCTAATTCTGGACTGGTTCAGTAGAGCGAACTTGTACGACTTGCCACGTGTCACTGTTTTGTCCTTTGTCTCTGAAATTGATAGCGAAGAAACTACAGGCCGTGTACTTGCGACCACTTTTGACGGCACTCCAATCCAATCATCAGAGAGAGAGTTATTGAACTTTTCCCACGATCACCTCTTTGAGATGAAATTCAGGAGCCTGAAAAAGCACTACCTTCCACAGATCATATCTCCAAAAATATTGCGAACCAAGCTCTGAAATTTTTTGACGAATTTCCTCAGGATTTCAGCTTCGCACCATACAAATTTCAGATTCTGAACCTTCGTAGAAAAAACTTTATAGCGAAAATTCCACGATGACCTGTTTAGGAGCTTGAAAAAATACCTAACTTCCACAGATGATATCTCCGAAAATATTGCGAACCAAGCTCTGAAATTTTTAGAAAATCTTCCTCAGGATTTCAGCTTCGCACCCTAAAAATTTCAGCTTCTGAAACTTCGTAGAAAAAAAAGTTATAGCGAAAATGCCACGATGACCTGTTTGGAGCAGCGAAACCCTAGAATCCAAAGCTCTGATACCAAATGTTGTGTAACCAGCTCCAAAGAGAGAAGAAAAGAGATATTCACGCCTTAGAAATGAGCCACTTCGAGGGGGCAACCTCCAATACATTACATGAATGAACAATTCTTGGATGATACAAATGAACAAAACCTCCTTCTATATATAGGAGTCCATGGGGCCATAATGTAATCCTAGTGGGCCACAATGTAATCCTAGCCGACCTAACAATAATAATGTAAGGGCACAATAATAACCAAATGGGGGTTACAAGGGTACAATAATAACAATAAGGGGGGCTACACTAACATAATAAGGGGCTACACTATTAATATAGGGACTTAACACTCCTTTTCCGTATCAAGTAGTGGCTCCTTGTTTAACTAGGTCCAATTAACTTTTCCCTATCGCTATTGGTTTAAAATGTATCTTTAACTACCAATAAACAGGGATATCAAATCACTTCTTCTTGTTGATCACGCAAGAGAATGACCCTTAAGCTGATTTGGGTTCAGCCAAACCACAACTAAGATTTTGCCTGTTCGAGAATAGGACTTAAAAGAATGTAGAACTTAATCTAAATGCAAAACTTATTCTATAATGCAAGAAAAAGAAACTATTTTAATCCTATCTCAATTACGCAGATATAGATATATCCCAACTAAGAGCAAGATGTTTTTAAATAATTGAGATTTAAATATGTTTGTTTTAAATGAATATCGAGCTAACGAAATAGTTCAATTAACTGATATTGTGAATACCAAACACATTCTATCTAGAGATCTCTTAACTGAAATAATTAATCAACAACACTTAGTTGTTAAAATTATATTGATCATTTAATGAGTAACTTAAATAATTAAATAATAACATGCGGAAATATTTCACAACATATCACTATTCAATAAATCAATTTCATAAGACATTTTTCTGAGTAAATAGTTACTCACTCAGAAATCAGAATTTAGCCCATAAGAGTAGAAATAAATAATAACATAAATTAAAGAAAATTACTCATATCGACAGAAATGCACAAGTATGCGATTAAATTGACATATTCATATTATCATAAAATAAAACCAACATTTAAAATAATAGTATCAAAAATACCAATTTATTAAGTCCATTTTTCTAGCTCCGGTCTCTGATAGTCTTTTACAATGCCTGAACTTCTGCTTTCAAAATCAGAGCTACAATAGTGCAAGACTCTTTTCATTATACATAACTCAGAATGTAAAAGAAAAAACTCAATAATCTCCAGATCTGAGATTCCTCTCCTCTCACCCTACAACTCTATATTCCAATTATAGAATTGCTTTTTATAATCCCAAAATTTCAGAGGAGAGAAGCCCCCATTACATTCTGCAATCTGCCATTTATAATATTTTCAAAAGTATTTTTGAGAGGAAAGTTTGTTGAAGAAAAATCTGCCCAATCCACTTTTATTTGCTCAAAATTCCAATCTTGAATTGCTAGAGCATTCTCATTGATTGAGATATTTTTTCTTCATATTCTCTTCTACTGTTTTCCTGCAAAAAGAAATAAAAATAAATTAAGATGTAACAATCAAGATCAAAATGCCATTTTGGCATTAAAACAAATCAAATCAAATACAATTAAATAAATAATTAAAAAGTAAATTCAAGCTTTCTATTGATTTCTGTGATGATTTAATTGGCCAAATATATTATTGATGAATGAATCTACACTTTGGAAGAGGCTTGGGAAAATGAAAATGAAGAAAATAAACTCAGAAAATTGATTTTGTTTTAGAAATTCAGAGTTTGATCTTTTGCATATTTTTAGACCCAATAAATTACTAGATATGTTAGTAAAATCTCCTCAGAAATGTTCTCCTTGATTTTCTCTTTCCAATGAGCCATCCTAGGCCTCATTTGGCTAAGTAAAACTCAATCTATGAACTTTCAAATTTGATAAGTCAAATCTGGCATAAATCTGGAAATTTTGTTGCCAGGCTAAAAATCAGAATTTTAAATTAAAAAAAATTAATCCTAAATTAGACTCTAATTATCTAATAATTAATTCTAATTTAATTTTTAATTATAAACTAAACTAATTATTTAATAATTTGTTTATTAATTAATATTAATCTAATTATTAATTATATTTTAATTTAATTAAATTAATTATATTTTATATATTAATTAATTTAAAATTTAATATTAAATATTAAATATTATTTTAATATTAGACTAAAACTATCCTACCTCTTTACTCATACGTTAATTTATTTAACCATGAATTCAAATCAATTCGAAATAACCAACGTGAGAATGGCTTTAAATTAAAAGTCATAGGTTGACTCCATATCGCATCACACGAAACCTTGAGTCGGGGTTGTATCAATTGAGGACTCCCGATGCTATTGAAAAACCTTAGATAGAGGCCTATGATAATGAAAGTATACTGAAGAGTTTTATAAATTAAATACTTCAGTTAGACACATTAAGTAGGATGTTGAAAATGTTTCCATATATCTTAAGGGATTGAGGTATCAATTGAGGACTCCCAAAGCTATTGCAAAATCTTAGATAGAGGCCTATGATAATGAAAGTATACTTAAGAGTTTTATAAATTAAATACTTGAGTTGGACACATTAAGTAGGATGTTGAAAATTTTTCCATATATCTTAAGGGATTGAGTTATGATATTTAATGTGAGATTGATATCATGACTTTAAACGTATTCATGGATGTTTATCAAGCTACTTTAAAATATGAGTTGAATATTTCTAGAAAAAGTAATGAGAGTAGAGGAAAATTTCATGCGAGAGGAATCAAAAGAACAAGTAGCACAAAAAGAGGAGGTCAATTTAGAGGAATGTGGAAAGTGAGCCCATATGTAATGGGAATGCCCATATAATACTCCAATGTGGTAAAGGAGTGCACATTTGGTTAAATCTAGAGAGGAGAATGTGAGTATAGTATAAACTGAAGAAGTTGATGAAGTAGGAAAATCCTTGTTGTTGAAGAGGGAGCTAATTTATTTAGGAAAAGGAACACAGGAATCAATTATTGGAAAAAAAAATTATTGTATGGATCTAATGGTTCGACTGAAGGGTGCCAACAAAGGTGTCCATCATAGTGTGGCACAACATGGCCATTTTCATTCCTTCGCAAGGGAGAAAAGTCTCACCCAAGGAATGCCAAGTCTATTAATTGATGTGTTGAGAATCTAGAGAGTTACATTATTCATTTCATTGATTAAACTATACAACAATATTCCCATAATGATTCATAAATATTCAAATATCTCTCACACAAAAGAAAATGGATACATTTTAGAGAACTTAATGGAGATCTTTAAAAGAAAATTTTAAAGGACTACCGAACACATTTTCATTCAATCACGAGCATATACATACAGATCACCACAAAAAACTGCTTGAATATTATCTCAGAGGAGCCCAAGCCATTACATGATAGATTCGTAGAAACTACAAGATATTTTTCAGAATTCTTCCAAAACCATTCAACAAGTCAAGATTACAATATAATGTACCAAAATAATTCAATATTCATTCCAACATTATCGTAACCTTTCTTTTATATCTCTCTTTTCAGCTTAATCTATATGGCTATATATAGATTCACTCCTTTTTATCTTGTCCATGCTTGCTTAATTTAGTTCGACTTAATCATCTTTACAAAATATATCTGCTTGGTCAACTTTTCACTTGATTCTTTCAAATGTAACATATCGATCCTTCTTCCGTAGCCTTCATGAGTTCCAATGTAATTATTTTATTTCTCCACTTGTCATGGTATTTATTATTTCATGATTTCTGACCTGCTTTACCATTTTCTTTTTCTTCTTCCACTTCCTATCTCCACAAATCTTTTCTAGAAAAAATCCTTCAAGAACTTCCAAAAACAAAGGACCCAATAAGTATGAACCAAAACCTATTTACTCACCCTTAAGTTAATCCTTTATTTTCTCTCACGGTCCTTTTGGTTGTGCAACTAATGTTGAAGTGCTCTACCCCTACAGTAGTTCTTCTCCCTCAAATAAAGGACCCAACTCTAGAATGGTATGTAGAGATTGATCCTTGAAAGTGTTGTAATAATCAATCGCAATTTTTCATGCAGCGATCATGGTAGTAGCTTGATCAATGAATTGGGTTGTAAAATCTGTAATTGGTTTATGAAGGTATGAAGAAAGCAAGTTTTTCCACTATCAAGTCAAAGGGTGTGGTGGTGTGAGACAATGAAGAAGGACTATGTGGTGGAGATGTGGTGAGTGAAGAGACAATGCATTAATCAATAACCGCTTGTTATCACTCAAGTTTTCCTAGAAGTTGTGTAAGAGGAAATTATACCCGAGGTAACCACAAACCAACCTTTTAGATGCAGAATCTAGCCAATCTGCATCCAGAGAGGGCTCTCTCTTTATAATTTATCTTTGTTCTTGAAAGGTTTTAGGCTAGTTATAGATTCAAGGGTTTGTTTGAAAATTGGTGGAATCTACAAACTAAGGGCAAGGTTGAGGGCTTTCAGTCCATTGGGCTATGGAGTCAAAGGATGGCTTTACTGGATTTCTATTCTAGGCACAAGATGGTATTACAGGGCAAGATAGCTAGACAGAGAACAATCCTTAAAATTTAAAGTGGATGGGATGATCCTGAAGGGATGAAAGGGAACTAAGAATCTTTCACCATGTTCAGAAGAAAGAAGTGAAATGACTACAAACAAAGAGCAATGAAGGATTCTTTATTATAGTAATCAATAATGTTTAAATTAGCAAAGCAGGAGCATTTAAGAATTCATGCTTATAGCTAATTTAGAAGAAAACATTAAGAACAATCACATTTGAAAACAGAGTACAATTAAGCAAATTCTGTTTCAATCTTTTATGTAAATTATTCATAAATGGATATGATGGTATTAAAAACTAATATAAAATTTCAGACAAAAGGTAGAAACACTTATTGAACTGTAGTCCAACACATGAATCCTGCAACAAGTCCAGTGCTTTCAAATCGTCATCCAGCAAGCCACAAGTAAATTTCTCCAAAAGCTTTTATTCCGAAACTCTCAATGTTACAGCAGAGTAATAGAATCCACCCTCAACTCTCTCTTTGAGGGTTTATTTATACAAAAAATAATCCTAACAATCTTACTCTATCCTAGCCAATAATTTAGGCTGACTTAAAGCATATTTACAAACAAACAAGAGACACATGGTCTCGTAAATAGAATAATGAGTAACGGCTGATGTGCTGTTCCTTTCTTCATGGACGTGCTAAGGATAAGTGCTTAAAATAGGGCTCTGTGCTGTCCTTTGCGTATTCTTTTGACTTGTTGAATACTCTTTCTTCTCACGGATACTCTTTAACCTTTCATCTGATACTCTTTCATCTGCTTTTCTGTTTTTTTTACCATTTACTCAATAGTAAAGATAAACTTTCATTCTGGAAACATTTTTTACAAAACTTCCAGCATTTCCTTCCACCAATGATCATCTGGTATCATTGTTCTTCTGAGTTTCCTTAAAGTTTCATCTGCTTCAGTAAGTTTATAAAAAGTGGGCTCGTTCGGAAATAGATACTTTAGTTCATGCTCCAGATGAAATATATTCCTCACTTTTTCATAAATACTTTTCCCGGTTGGTAATGCAGGTTCTGATGAGCTAGTAGAACCTATAGCTGTATTTTTAGCATGAGCTTTTATTCTTTTCTCATAGGTTTCCAAGTCTACTATTTGATCCTCTGTGAGCATGGGACTTGGCAATTCACTGTCCAGCAAAGCTTGAAACTTCTCTCTGAAAACGTTGATGTAGACCAAAATGTCAGTACACTTTCTTTCTAGATTTTGCATGAAAGTCCTCTTGGTGAAAATTCTCTTTGCTTCCAAAACTACACCTGTTCTGTCATCAATTCCTAACAATGCTAGCTGTTGTTTTGTTCTGGAATTCAAAAACTGAATGAGCCGCTGGGCCAGCTCTGGCTTGCCTCTTAATTCATGTCTAGTTTTATTTATTTCCTCTTGAGCTATCTTGACTAACTCATTCTGCTCAAAAATAGCTTGGATGGAAGGCCAAATATCTTTTATTAAGTTAATGATGTTGTCCCAAAGAATATCATTTATTTCGTTCAGAGGCTTTTCCAGTGAAAGATCTTTTTGCAAAGCCTCAACCAATTTCTCCAATCTTTTTATTTCCCTGAGGTTGTCAGCAGCTGTCTTTTTGGATGTGTCATATTTTACCTCCAATTTTGTTAATTGTAATTTTGTTTCTTGGAGTTCTGTGACCTTTAGCTGCAAACTCTCCATTTGTTTAATTAAATCCTCAGAATTCAAATTAGAAATGTTCACTTGAGATGGTTGTTCCTGCTGTCCTGTAGTTGTAGTACCTGTTGTTGAAGTCTGCTTGATAATTTCCTATTCCTGCAATGCTTTTTCCAACTCCTTCTCTGTTTCATTTAGTCGCTCTGTCAAATTCAAGAGCAACTCCATCATTTCTTCTTGTGAATTTCCTTTTATAACTTCCTGTGTATGAGGGTGCCTCGAGGCTGGTAATTTCAGCTGTTTTCTGAGTGCAGCTATATCATCCTCTTTCTTTTTTACCAATGCCTCAATACCTTTAATGTCTTTGGGATTGTGACCCAAACCAATGATGATCTCTTATAGAGATTTTATTCTATTGTCCTTGGCCTGTGAGGAGGCCCTCTCAATCTTTAATTGTGCAGTAGTATTATTCAAGGAATCTTGCAGTGTTAAAGCTGCCATGGCTTTGTTGGTGAGAGTAGAATAAACCATTTCCCCTGTTTGTCTATGAAGCTCTATCTGATCCAAGGGATGGATATCTTTTGCTAAAACTTCAAAATTTGTTCTGATATAATCTGTTGCTGAAGTTGGCTTTGACACCTTTGCTTTGAAGTGGCTCATTTGCATTTTACCTTGTGACAGATCAAATGCTGACATCAACCTTTGCTGATTGTGAGGAGCCATCTTCATATACTGATCGTATACCTTCATTTTCAATGGTTCATTCTTTGTTTTGATATTAATGAAGGTTTTCTTAATGTCTCCAGTATCTGTCTTTGGCGGTCTGAAAGAAGATACTTCAGTGATTAAGTGCTTTTGTATCCCTTTCTGGCTTATGTTTGTTTCACTTGCTGTACCTGTTTGCTGACTATCTTCCCTACCATCATCAAATACTTCATCTATAATCTCTACATCTGGAGGTGGATCAGACTTGTGTTTTTTAGCTTGATAAACTTGTGGGCTCCTTTTGAAGGTGTGGTATCTGGAGCTGGCCTCTTTTTCCCTATTTCCACATTCAGTGGAGTTTGCATCTCTGGAACTTGGATTTGCTTTGCTGGTGTTTGAGAAGCCTGAGATTGTTCTGATGCTTTGGAACTCTGTGATTTTTCTGCCATGACCAGGGTTTCAATGACCTGAACTATAGGTTCTTTCCCTTTACCTTTGGGCTCTGCTGCTACTGATGGGCTGTCTTCCTGTATAGCTTGTTGTAGAGTGGCTGCTGAAGATGTGCCAATGTAGGGTACCTGCATTTGATCATATGTTTCTAGGTCAAATTTCTTCTCAACATCTTTCATAAGTTTATTCAATTTGGCAGCTCCACTTCCCTCTTCAACCAGTGTTCCTTTAACCCATTCATCTTGATTTGCATACTGTTCTATGTCCGGAATTCTGTGATGTACATAAGGAGATGACTTATTTTTTAACCTTCTTTCACAAATGAAACCAAAGGGGTCATATGGGACCCAACGGAAAGATGTTTGGAATTTTCTCTCTAATATAAGTTCTGCTTCTCTCTCAGCTTCTCTAGAATTGCAAATGAAAGAACCTAACTGGCTTTTGATCCTTAACTGTGCTTTCTTCTTTACATTGCAGAAATGGATTACATCTGAGTTATTCATCTGTCTAAAGTATTCCAAAGCAAAAATTCTCATTGGTACATATCTGGGTAACTTGAATGGACGTAATTCACATCCATAAATCCTGATGACTGTATGGTGTTGGTATAAGTACCAATCCCCAACTTTATAACTCTTTGATAATTGCAAGGTCTTTCTAATTTCGGTACTAAGCCTGGGGGGAGAAACTCCTGTTAACAAAGTTGTAGCAGGATGTATAAACTGATCAATGAATTCTGAATAGGAGTAGGGAGAATCAGAGGACAAATGAATGATGGGGGACCAAAAAATGACAGACCTGGGATTACCTTTAGCATCAAGTTTCTGAACAGGGAAAGGGAATTTGTCTGACTGATAAAAGATCATGAGATGATAGATAACTGAGGAGTACTTAAAAACCTTTTCAGTATCTAGCCTTAAAAATTGATCATGGATTTTGTTGGCAATGAAGGAAGCATAATCATACTTAATCTCAGGAGGCTTCCCAGGGGTAAAGATAGATAGCAAAGCCAGAGTTATCTCATCTACATACTCACCGGTATTGAATCCTAAGACAAAGGATATTACATTCACAATAAGCCTTCCCAATTGATTGAAAAAGTAAAAACCATAGGGGGGAGTCCCTTTTGGCTGATGCTCAGGTAACATGAAATACTGACACATTGCTTTCAATTTATCTGGAGTTAACAGTCTGGTTTTCTCAATCAACCCTTCCATGGATAGAGGTGCTAATTCTTGTTCTGGCTCAAATTGTAACATAGCATTGATAGCCTGAGGTGTGATAGGGAACAGAATACTTTGATCAGGAGCTAATACAGCTCTTTGTGCAGGATCATAATTTGCATGACAATAATGAATGATTTCAGGGAAAACATGGACTGTAGGAATAAAATACCTTGGGAGATTGGATTCCCATAACCCTATAAGATCTTGCCCCTTTGAGTATTCGTCTCTGCAGCGACAGAAACTCAAACGGGGACTTTCATCAAAATGCAGGTCTTTTATTTGGAAATCTTCATCTATGAGAGGCAAGTAGTCTAAATCTCGGTGAGGAGCATTCAAAGGAGTGACATTTAGAGCAGTAGGGGCCTCCATTTTGGTTCTTGTGGATTCAAAATGGAGGTTTTAGTTTTTCTTGCAAACTGAGCGGGATATCTGACTAAAGAGGAAATTGGAACAAATTGCAGGTTTGGGAAGCAAATTCACAGGTTTTAAATCTTCAATGAGGACTCAGAGAGGACTTTTGACCACTTTTTCAGAGAAAAAACACAGGAAACTAAGCTTAACTTGCAGTCGGGGCGCGGAATGATAAATACCTGTTTTTAATGGAAACTGGTTCTTCAACAGGTAATGAACAATGGCGGGGACGTTCTTCAATACTGGCGCAGCGGAATTTCAGAGTAATTTGGTGTATTTGCAGTGAAATTTGAAAATTGCAGCAGGAGCTTAGTCTCTTTCGGAAACTAAAAATAACTGAAAAAACGCGAAAAATGGCTTATTTACAAGTCAAAAGGGTTTTTGTCGTTTTCGAGGTGATGACGTCATTAGGGCGTACGGGGTGACGTAAGGAAGTGGGACCGGCGGTATGCGGTAAGCGGTAAGCGGTAAGCCCGCACCGCTTATGGACGAGGGCGGTAAAAGTCGCAATGGCAGCGATTCCATAGCTCTAACGCCACGTGGATGGTCTGACTAGTCAAAACCACCCATTCCCCGCTGGCTAAATAACTCACACGGGATGGGCAGCGGGATTGATCATGACCGTTGATCAATGGAGGGATGATCCGACGGCTGAAGGAAAGGGAAACATGCGGGGGATTGAAAAGTGGGCCCGGCGGGATTTACATTCGTTTAACTGTTATTTAATTGCCCCGGGAAGATTTCGATTGGTAAGTGAAAGGTTATTAATTAGTTCAAATAACTAATTAATCCCATATGCAAAGGTAAAGGGTCGAGGCGGAGTTGGCTTGAGAGGAATGCCACGTGGACGGACCACGGTGGCGCAGGACTCCGTCGCATTTTATTCTTGTTTTTGGTATTAAACACATATATTACATGTCTAACGCTTTTTATATATATTTTATTATACGATGAATTAATTAATACACAACTAATTCACCATAGGGCGGGGATTAATGTATAAGGCTATAGTTTTAACCAAAGGGCTTTATAAAGCGGGGTATTTATTTTAAATGTGCGGGAATATATACTTTGGTAAAACATTATAATAAGAGGGTTTTGGGGATATTTATTAGAAAAGGGAGTTATATACTTAGGAAAAGGGATTTCACTAGGGATTTAATATAATAGAGTTAAATGTTAATATGATAAAGGACAAGGAAAATCAAAACATCTTTGTACATCTAAGAAAGTGAAAACTTATGAAGTAAATTGCAACATTTTATCTTCAACACTTAAACTTAGAATAACAAGTTGTTTTGAGGAATTTTATGGAATGTTGCATCAGTTTCCTAAGTAAAATAGGATTTTACTTAGGAAAAGTTAAAGATGGAAGATAACAATGATGAATTATTTGAAGTGCTTAGGTCTTTTTTGATCATTAGGCCGAGGGTCCGGTCCCTCCAGAAGTCAAGGAAATGCCTTGAGCCCTTTTGATCTCCAAATACCTTAGTACCTTTGGGGAAATTAGTAAAACTCTTGAGGGGGAAAAATGATGAGGGAGGTTAATGAATTTGACTTTGCTTGCTGTGATTTTCCAGTGCATTTCCTGCTTTAATCCTTGTGATGAAAGTGAATGATCAAAAACATGTAGCAGCATCATTCATCAGATAACACTTTGCAGCACCATCTACCTACCCTATCTACTTAACACTACCATTTTCTCTTCTTTATTAGGGTGCATTTAGACTTGCAAACCCTTTTCAATCTTTTTCTTTTTACATGATGAATCTATCTATTTCTACCCTTATTACATCCAAGGGCTCAGATTAAACTGTTTAGCACCTTTTATTCACTCTACCTAGCTACTTATCTGCCAAGATTAAACTGTTTGGCTAGATATTTATTCTCTAATCTATAACATGAAATTGAAATATGACTAAGTCAAGTTTAAACAGTTTGACTTATTCATGAATTGTGGCAAAAGTTTCACAAGTTGCACACAATTGATTTATTACAACAGAGTAAAAAATAGTGGCATTTGGATTTGCACACTTTCCTTGGTATATTTTTTGCTTGGGGTTCATTTCTTTCTCTTTTTGACCATTTTTATTCTTTTTACCCTTTGATCTTTCTTTTAGGGTATACCCTCTTTACATTTTTTAAATTTTTTGATTTTTTTGGTTTTCAAGAATATGGAACACCTTTGCTCAAGTAAGAAGGTTTGAACATATTCCATAATTCAATCAAGACAATCATGAAAGATGAAACCTATTGGTATAGGAGGCTAACACTGGCTCCACTTGGGGATGGCTTTTCCTTGTGAAAAGTCAAGAACAGCAGGTCAGATGCCTCAAAGTGTATTCAAACTGGAAATATGAAGTCTTCCTTCTTCTGGTAGCTTTATTTTACATATGATAGTGAAATTTTTGGAACTTAGGGCCTTCACTTCGGGCTTCAATTCCAAGAAGTCACCATCCAATCCAAACTGCATTAACAAAAATAAAACAAGCAAACAATATATTATGTACAAGTTAGAAACATTAAAACATTCTAGTAAATTAGATCAAAATAATGCTTAAGCATTCGACCATTGACTGGTCCTTCTTCAAATTCTGAATTGTCCAAGTCCTTCAAAAAGTAAGTGTTGTTTCCCTGCAAGGCATGAATGATATAAGGCCCTTTCCACAAGAAGTCAAACTTTCCATGTTTTCCTTTTTCTTCTCTTCTAGAATCCCATCTTAGGACCTTGTCCCCTAACTGAAAATCCTCTTCTTTAGTCCTTTTATCAAACATTTTCTTTAGCTTTTCCTGTAAGACTTGTGATCTTTGGTATACCTCTTCTCTGGTTTGTTGCAGGTGGATTGTTTGATTAATTCTTCTTTGAATGTCATTTGGCTCCACTTGAGCCTCCTGAAGTAATTTCATGACAGGGATTCCTAAAGATGATGGGAATCTTGCTTCCAGACCATAAACTAACTCATATGGACTAGTCCCAATGGATTTATTGGTTGTAAGTCTGTCTGCCCATAATGCATAGGTCAGTTTCTTATGCCAGTTCTTTTTATTTTCCTCCAACAATTTCTTAATGATATTGATCAAACTCTTATTGGAGGATTCTGCTAGTCCATTACCCTGGGGGTAATAGGCTGTTGAATGGCCTAAAGTAATATGATATTTATGGAAGAAACTAATCATTTTCTTTGATTTAAATGCAGCAGCATTGTCTGTTATAATCTTTTCTGGACAGCCAAATCTTGAAAGTATGTTGGTTTCTAGAAACCCTATGATTACAGAATCATTGGACTGTCTGCATGGGATGGCTTCAATCCATTTGGTGAAATAGTCTGTAGCAGTTAAAATCCATCTATGTTGCCTTGAAGAAGGGGGGTGAATTTCTCCAATAAAATCTAATCCCCATTGTTGAAAAGGTCTTTCTGTGGAAACTGGTTTTAAAGGCAGAGGTAATAACTTTCTTTTACCCTCAAATATCTGACATTTGTGACAACTTGTTACAAATTTCTTTACATCAGAAAATAATGTTGGCCAGTAAAAGCCAGCCCTTAAGATCTTGTCTGCATTGGACTTCCAGTAGAGATGTCCTCCACAATCCCCTGCATGAAATTCATTAAGCACTTTATCAGCTTCATCTTTTAAGAGACAATTCAATAAAATTCCTTCATGATTCTTCCAAAATAAAGTGCTATCTAAAATACAATATTTCAAAGATGTCATCTTTAAAAATCTTTGCTTAGTTCTCGACAACCCTGGAGGAGCTTGCAGGTTTAATAGAACATGAATTATATCAGTATACCAGGGTGAATCTAAGAAAGCTTGACTGATCTGGGGAGTCGCCATCTCCTGCTCGTTATCCAGTTCATTGATATCTAAGGCTTGGCAATTGGTTTCTGTCATAAGTTGTGCTAAGCCTTGGCCTTTTATCAGTTTGGTTGGCTTAATCTCAATATCATATTCCAAAATGGTAGCTATCCACTTACCTCGTTTACCTTCAATGCCATCTTGAGTCAAAATATCTTTAAATACTGCATTAGGCACATATGCTATCACATGAGAATATAATATGTAAACTCTGAAATCTTTGATTGCTTTTACCAATGCAAAAGCCCGTTTTTCCATAATATTGTATTTTAGAGATGCATCCCTCAGTGCTTTACTAAAAAATGCTATTGGCTTTTCACACCCTTGGTCATCTTTTTGAAGTAAAACAGCTGCAACAGTATGTTCAGAAGCAAATGAAAAAATAATAAAGTCTCTATCAAATTTAGGACTGGTCAGAACTGGTGTCCTTGTTAAAGCCATTTTAATTTCTTCGAATGATTGCTTGGCTTCTACAGTCCAGTCAATGCTTGAATCTTTCCTCAACATGTTAGTCAGTAATCTAAGTAACTCTGCTAGACTAGAAATAAATCTTCTCAAGAAGTTGATTTTTCCTATAAATGCTTGCAATTCTTTTATGTTTCTGGGGTGGGGTATTTGAAAAATTGCTTGAATTCTTTCTGGATCAATCCTAATTCCATCTTTAGAAATGATATGCCCTAAAAGCTTTCCTTCTTCCAAACCAAACAATGACTTCTTAGGGTTTAAAGAAATTCCATATTTTCTGCACTTTATAAATACTTGCCTTAGGTGATCTAAATGTTCTTGATCTGTTTTAGAAAAAACAGTCAAATCATCTAAGTAAATGACCAAAAAATCATGTATCTCTTTAGCAAAAGCAATGTCCATCGCTCTTTGAAATGTGGCTCCTGCATTTTTGAGCCCAAATGGCATTTTGACATATTTAAACGTACCCCATGGTGTGGTAAATGTTGTTTTATCCTGATCATCAGGATGAACCAGAATCTGGTTGTACCCTGAAAATCCATCCAGTAGCGATATTCTCGAAGATCCCACTACCCTTTGCAGAATGTGGTCCATTTTCGGCAGAGGATAGTTGTCTTTTAAAGAAACTTTATTCAAATTCCTTAAATCGACACACAGTCTGATTTCTCCTGTCTTTTTTCTTGTTGGTACCAGGTTAGAGACCCATTCTGAAAATCTGATAGGAGCTATAATCCCCGCTTCAAACATTCTTTTGATTTCCTTTTCAATTGAGGGTAATAAGACAAGATTAATTCTCCTAAGCTTTTGTTTGAAAGGTTTCTGGTCTGGTTTCAAAGGTATAGTATGTTGAATGATGGATGTATCATAAGATTTGAGGTCTTCATAACTCCAGGCAAAGACATCCTGGAATTCTTTTAATAATTCAACATATTTCACCTTTTGTTCTTTTGGGAGAGATTTGGACAACTTAACAATTTTGGGATGTTCTGGTGTTCCTAAGTTGCATTCCTCCATATCAGCCTTAACAGGTTCCATTTTAGGTCTGAATGGAATATCATTTGAGTCGAATAGATCTTCCAAAGGTGTTAATCCTTTGGGTAATTGATTATCTTTTAAATTAATGATTTCTGTTTCATCTATGATCTCATCAAATTCCATTTGTTTCAAATTTTGCATGTCTTTTTCAGTGAATGTGGTTGGATGCAGCATATGAATTGCATTTTCTCTTGAAATTTCTATTTTTTGTTCTTTTTCTTGATCAAATTTATCAGCAGTCATGTCTTCATCTATATTACAGTTAGAAAACTCATTCTGAAGTGTCAAAAAACTATTGATTTGATGGTTATTCACAAATACTTGCCAATTCAAAACATTGTCTGGTATTGCAGGCCTGTGTCTTATCTCAGCTGAAAACTGATGATTAGGATCAAAAGGCAACTTACATGTACTAGCAAACATTGCTAAACTGTGAGCATGCAAGTTTTGTTTCCTGGGAATCTTGGCAAGTTGGGCTTGTAGAAATGTGTTGAGAATCTCTACAACTGTCTCTCGGTATTGTTTTAGTCTCATGTCCTTTGTTGCACATTCTCCTTTAATCTGTTGGATGATTAGTTCAGAGTCACCTATGATTGATACCCTAATGCCTCCTAACTTCTTGACATGTTTAAGCCCCAATAAAAGAGCTTCATACTCTGCCATGTTGTTAGTGCATTTGAAATTTAACCTATAAGCATGACCCTCTGCATGATTGTTCTCTATATTGTGTAACCAAATCCCAGCTCCTGCCCCTAGTCTGTTTACTGAGCCATCAAACTCTAAATGCCATAGAATTTCATGTTCATAATCTTCATCAATTGTTTTAACATATTTTCTGACAGGAGCTAGTTGTTTAGTTTTTTTAGGTATTTCTCGGTCATCTGGTGTTTCTTTGTTTTCAGAGATTTCTTCAATTTTAATCGTGGTTTTGTTTATGATTTCCATTTCAGGAGCTTCTATTTCAGTAGGAAGATCTGACTCAGCATTGTATAAAATAAAAGAATCCATGTCAGAATGTACAGAATAAACAGGGAAGTTTTCAGGCTTCTCTTGGCTACTCACTAAGTACTTCATCAAAGTTTCTCTATATAATCTTTTAGGCTGACCAAATACCGAAATAGTTGCATAAGACATGTCTAATTGAATAGATCCTCCAAGTTTAGCACCCCAAGACCTAGACAATAACATACCATATTTAGGTGGAATATCAGCAACTACTATGTCCATTAAAACAGACTTAGCAGGGTATTGGACCAAAGTGACACACAGATCCTTAATTAAACCTAAACATTTTACCTGACTGGAATCAA
This sequence comes from Pinus albicaulis, assembly GCA_034641835.2. Taxonomy (NCBI): domain Eukaryota; kingdom Viridiplantae; phylum Streptophyta; class Pinopsida; order Pinales; family Pinaceae; genus Pinus; species Pinus albicaulis. Next base: position 826,675,884 of record CM076579.1, on the reverse strand, counting down.
ATGAAAACAAATCTTTGTACGGTCTGGTAATATCTAGATTCAATCTTTCCATTACTGCTTTTGGCATCAAATTGTGAGATGCTCCAGAATCAAGCATTGCATTATGGAGTATCTTGTCATGAACATTCAGGCTTACATAAAATGGAGGAGTTCCTCCACTTTCCGGTTTGCCATTAACCTCAGGGCCAAAAAGAAGTTTGGGTTGATCATCAAGAATGTTTACTGAATCATCCAATCCAGTAATGTTAATGTTTAGGGACTTGGTAATCTGACTCCTATAGACATCATGTTTAGCCAATTCTGATAAAGGAACAGCTATCTTGAGTTTGCCTATTTCAGCCTCTAGATTAAAGGGTTTTTCTGTTTGAGCTTTAGTGTTTTGCACAGTTGGGTTTTCTCTGTTTATTGGGTCTTCAATGTTTTTCTCTTTTTCATGAATGAAGTTTTGTTTTGAAGATGTTTCAGGACTAACTTCTATTGTTTCTTCTACAGTTCCTACATGAGGAGATGTATTGGATTGTTGTTTGTTGATTGGTTGGTTGTCAGAGACATCTTCAATTATTGGATTTGAAAAACTAGGAGTTATCCTAGGCAAAATTTGTATTTGGGGAATGTTTTGTACAGGGGGAGTATTTTGTACAGGGGGAATGTTTTGTTTTCCTTTGACATTTTGTTTTGTGGTTTTCTGTTTATTTTTCTCTGGTACATCTATCCGTCTACTTCTCAAGTTGTACCGCTTATGAACCTCGTAGATTGCTGTGTCATAGCCTTCTTTGAAATCAAAAGTCTCACCTGAATGAGTGTGGAATGTTTCAAGGATATGATTCTCTTGATCATCTTGAGATAGGAAGACTTCTGGTTCATCTTTGTCCTCATTGACATTGTTTATTTCTACATCTTCTGTAGGTTCTTCTGAGGTTGAACCTTCAACAAAGTTTTCTTGGAAAGGTGGTCTAATGTTTTGATCAGGGATATTCTTTCCAATATTTTGGTTCAGATTCCTCCTAAAGTTTGGGTTTCTTGCAACATTCTGGTTATCAGTAGCAGACTTTCTTTCAATGGTTTCCACTCTATCACCTAATCTTTCCATACCTTTAATGATTACATCCAGCTTCTTTTCAAAATCTGAAGGTTCTTCATTCATAGGCATTCTTCTCTCTGCCCTAGCTCTGGCTCGTTTTTCTATCAGATTTGCTTCTACACTCACCACTATGCTTTGCATTTCCTCTAGTGTTTGTGGAGCTCTTTCCCTAAGGGAATAAGCTATATCGGAGTCAAAACCATCTGGAAATTTGACCAACACATTATTAGGTGGGGGCCTTAGGTTTAGAGGAACTGCATTATATGATTCATTGAATCTTATGATGTAATCTTGTACGGTTTCATTTGGTCTTCTTCTTAATTTTTCAAATTCTGATAGGATCTGGAGAGGATCTTTCTTTTTCTCCCATCTGTTCAAAAATGCCCTATACAAAGCTTCTAGGTCAGCAATACTGTTAGGGGTGAGAGCCCTAAACCAAGTTCTAACTTCTCCAGTAAGACTTTGTACAAAAATTCTCATACGGATATCATCAGTATCAATCTCATAAAACTCAAAGTAATCTGTCATCCTTTTGGTGTGTTGTTGAGCTGTGTAGGTACCTGATCCGTCAAAAGGTGTGATCTTACTTTGGTAATCTTGTGGTAGAGCTGGAGGGTTTGCTGGTAACTGTAAAGGGGCATATCGATTAGCCATTGGAAGATAAAGTGAAGTGACAGGAGTAACCGGTCTAGTAGGAGGAGAAGGTGGTCTCACGGGAGGAGATGGAGGTCTAACAGGAGGAGATGGAGGTCTAACAGGTGTTTGGAAAGTGACTGAGCTAGGAGATGTTTCAGTTATCACAGAAATGTTTGAGCTTTCTTCAAAGGCTTGCTCAGATTGAATGGAGTTATGCAATTCTCTGTCAAGATGATGTGAAACAAATATGTATTGCAAATCTTCAAAGAACAAAGGATCTGGAATTAATCTAGATAATTCAGTCTCAGAGAAATTCACAAACAAAGATGTTTCAAATCGTGCATCAAAAGGAATGTCATCAATATAAATAATTTTCATAGGACAAGATGCAGATCTAGAGAGTGGTCTAGAACTACCTGTACTTTCCTGACTTCCTCTTTCATAACTTTCTTGACTTCCTTGTCTTCTAAGAATCCTAGGGATCAGATTTGGATTTTCAAATATTGGTGGTGGATTGGGGTCAGGGTTTGACCTAGTATGTCGAATCCTTTCTGAAGCCAGTTTTCTTAGAATATGTGTTTTTTGGATTTTGGGTTTTAATTGAAAAATAAATACAACTTCTACAAATTCTTTAAGAAATAATGATATGTGATTAAGATTTCCTCAAAGATCTGTTTAAACTAGAGAATCTGATTGAAAAAATTTGAAACTAAGATTCAATATATAAGCTAAATCAGAGATAGACTGAAACAGCATTTATTTAATTTTGCAATTGCAGAGCAAAAGCAATTTCAAAGGCTTCCTGGCTGATTTTCAGACTCTGTCTATAGCTTACAAATCAAACGATAGTATCAATAAAATGATTCAGATCTCCAGTATGGTCGCCACTATGTTATCACTCAGGTTTTTCTAGAAGTTGTGTAAGAGGAAAGTATACCCGAGGTAACCACAAACCAACCTTTTAGATGCAGAATCTAGCCAATCTGCATCCAGAGAGGGCTCTCTCTTTATAATTTATCTTTGTTCTTGGAAGGTTTTAGGCTAGTTACAGATTCAAGAGTTTGTTTTGGGAAAATGGTGGAATCCACAAACTAAGGGCAAGGTTGAGGGCTTTCAGTCCATTGGGCTATGGAGTCAAAGGATGGCTTTACTGGATTTCTATTCTAAACACAAGATGGTATTACAAGGCAAGATAGCTAGACAGAGAACAATCCTTAAAATTTAAAGTGAATGGGATGATCTTGAAGGGGTGAAAGGCAGCTAAGAATCTTTCACCATGTTCAAAAGAAAGATGTGAAATGACTACAAACAAAGAGCAATGAAGGATTCTTTATTATAGTAATCAACAATGTTTAAATTAGCAAAGCAGGAGCATTTAAGAATTCATGCTTATGGCTAATTTAGAAGAAAACATTAAGAACAATCACATTTGAAAACAGAGTACAATTAAGCAAATTCTGTTTCAATCTTTTATGTAAATTATTCAGAAATGGATATGATGGTATTAAAAACTAATATAAAATTTCAGACAAAAGGTAGAAACACTTATTGAACTGTAGTCCAACACATGAATCCTGCAACAAGTCCAGTGCTTTCAAATCGTCATCCAGCAAGCCACAAGTAAATTTCTCCAAAAGCTTTTATTCCGAAAATCTCAATGTTACAGCAAAGTAATAGAATCCACACTCAACTCTCTCTTTGAGGGTTTATTTATACAAAAAATAATCCTAACAATCTTACTCTATCCTAGCCAATAATCCAGGCTGACTTAAAGCATATTTACAAACAAACAAGAGACACATGGTCTTGTAAATAGAATAATGAGTAACGGCTGATGTGCTGTTCCTTTCTTCATGGACGTGCTAAGGATAAGTGCTTAAAATAGGGCTCTGTGCTGTTCTTTGCGTATTCCTTTGACTTGTTGAATACTCTTTCTTCTCACGGATACTCTTTAATCTTTCATCTGATACTCTTTCATCTGCTTTCCGTTTTTACCATTTACTCAATAGTAAAGATAAACTTTCATCCTGAAAACATTTTTTTACAAAACTTCCAGCATTTCCTTCCACCACTGATCATCTGGTATCATTGTTCTTCTGAGTTTCCTTAAAGTTTCATCTGCTTCAGTAAGTTTATAAAAAGTGGGCTCGTTCGGAAATAGATACTTTAATTCATGCTCCAGATGAAATAGATTCCTCACTTTTTCATAGATACTTTTCCCCGTTGGTAATGCAGGTTCTGATGAGCTAGTAGAACCTATAGCTGTATTTTTAGCATGAGCTTTTATTCTTTTCTCATAGGTTTCCAAGTCTACTATTTGATCCTCTGTGAGCATGGGACTTGGAAATTCACTGTCCAGCAGAGCTTGAAACTTTTCTCTGAAAACGTTGATATCAACCAAAATGTCTGTACACTTTCTTTCTAGATTTTGCATGAAAGTCCTCTTGGTGAAAACTCTTTTTGCTTCCAAAACTGCACCTGTTCTGTCATCAATTCCTAACAATGCAAGCTGTTGTTTTGTTTTGGAATTCAAAAATTGAATCAGCTGCTGGGCCTGCTCCGGCTTGCCTCTTAATTCATGTCTAGTTTTGTTTATTTCCTCTTGTGCTATCTTGACTAACTCATTTTGCTCAAAAATAGCTTGAATGGAAGGCCAAATACCTCTTATTAAGTCAATGATGTTGCCCCAAATAATATCATTTATTTCGTTCAGAGGCTTTTCCAGTGAAAGATCTTTTTGCAAAGCCTCAACCAATTTCTCCAATCTTTTTATTTCCCTGAGGTTGTCAGCAACTGTCTTTTTGGATGTGTCATATTTTCCCTCCAATTTTGTTAATTGTAATTTTGTTTCTTGGAGTTCTGTGACCTTTAGCTGCAAACTCTCCATCTGCTTAATTAAATCCTCAGAATGCAAATTAGAAATGTTCACCTGAGATGGTTGTTCCTGCTGTCCTGTAGTTGTAGTACCTGTTGTTGAAGTCTGCTTGATAATTTCCTGTTCCTGCAATGCTTTTTCCAACTCCCTCTCTGTTTCATTTAGTCGCTCTGTCAAATTCAAGAGCAACTCCATCATTTCTTCTTGTGAATTTCCTTTTATAACTTCCTGTGTCTGAGGGTGCCTCGAGGCTGGTATTTTCAGCTGTTTTCTGAGTGCAGCTATATCATTCTCTTTCTTTTTTACCAATGCCTCAATACCTTTAGTGTCTTTGGGATTGTGACCCAAACCAATGATGATCTCTTCTAGAGACTTTATTCTATTGTCCTTGGCTTGTGAGGAGGCCCTTTCAATCTTCAATGTTGCAGTAGTATTATTCAAGGAATCTTGCAGCGTTAAAGCTGCCATGGCTTTGTTGGTGAGAGAAGAATAAACCATTTCCCCTGTTTGTCTATGAAGCTCTATCTGATCCAGGGGATGGATATCTTTTGCTAAAACTTCAAAATTTGTTCTGATGTAATCTGTTGCTGAAGTTGGCTTTGGCACCTTTGCTTTGAAGTGGCTCATTTGCATATTACCTTGTGAAAGATCAAATGCTGACATCAACCTTTGCTGATTGTGAGGAGCCATCTTCATATACTGATCGTAGACCTTCATTTTCAATGGTTCATTCCTTGTTTTGATATTAATGAAGGTTTTCTTTATGTCTCCAGTATCTGTCTTGGGCGGTCTGAAAGAAGATACTTCAGTGCTCAGTTGCTTTTGTATCCCTTTCTGGCTTATATTTGTTTCACTTGTTGTACCTGTTTGCTGACTATCTTCCCTGCCATCATCAAATATTTCATCTATGATCTCTACATCTGGAGGTAGATCAGACTTGTGTTTTTTAGCTTGATAGACTTGTGGGGCTCCTTTTGAAGGTGTGGTATCTGGGGCTAGCCTCTTTTTCCCTATTTCCACATTCAGTGGAGTTTGCATCTGTGGAACTTGGATTTTCTTTGCTGGTGTAGGAGAAGCCTGAGATGGTTCTGGTGCTTTGGAACTCTGTGATTTTTCTGCCATGACTAAGGTTTCAATGACCTGAACTATAGGTTCTTTTCCTTTACCTTTAGGCTCTGCCGCTACTGATGGGCTGTCTTCCTGTAGAGCTTGTTGTAGAGTGGCTGTTGAAGATGTGCCAATATAGGGTACCTGCATTTGATCATATGTTTCTAGGTCAAATTTCTTCTCAGCATCTTTCATAAGTTTATTCAATTTGTCAGCTCCACTTCCCTCTTCAATAAGTGTTCTTTTAACCCATTCATCTTGATTTGCATACTGTTCTATGTCAGGAATTCTGTGATGTATATAAGGAGATGACTTATTTTTTAACCTTCTTTCACAAATGAAACCAAAGGGGTCATAAGGGACTCAACGGAAAGATGTCTGGAATTTTTTCTCTAATATAAGTTCTGCATCTCTTTCAGCTTCCCTAGAATTGCAAATGAAAGGACCTAACTGGCTTTTGATCCTTAACTGTGCTTTCTTCTTTACATTGCAGAAATGGATTACATCTGAGTTATTCATCTGTCTAAAGTATTCCAACGCAAAAATTCTCATTGGTACATATCTGGGTAACTTGAATGGATGTAATTCACATCCATAAATCCCGATGACTGTATGGTTTTGGTATAAGTACCAATCCCCAACTTTATAACTCTTTGACAATTGCAGGGTCTTTCTAATCTCAGTACTAAGCCTGGGGGGAGAAACTCCTGTTAACAAGGTTGTAGCAGGATGTACAAACTGATCAATGAATTCTGAATAAGAGTAGGGAGAATCAGAGGACACATGAATGATGGGGGACCAAAAAATAACAGACCTGGGATTACCTTTAGCATCAAGTTTCTGAACAGGGAAAGGGAATTTGTCTGAGTGATAGAAAATTATGAGATGATAGATAACTGAGGAGTACTTGAAAACCTTTTCATCATCTAGCCTTAAAAATTGGTCATGGATTTTGTTGGCAATGAAGGAAGCATAATCATACTTAATCTCAGGAGGCTGCCCAGGGGTAAAGATAGATAGCAAAGCCAGAGTTATCTCATCTACATACTCACTGGTATTGAATCCTAAGACAAAGGATATTATATTCACAATAAGCCTTCCCAATTGGTTGAAAAAATGAAAACCATAGGGGGGAGTCCCTTTTGGCTGATGCTCAGGTAACATAAAATATTGACACATTGCTTTCAATTTCTCTGGAGTTAACAGTCTAGTTTTCTCAATCAACCCCTCCATGGATAGAGGTGCTAACTCTTGTTCTGGCTCAAATTGTAACATAGCATTGATGGCCTGAGGTGTGATAGGGAACAAAACACTTTGATCAGGAGCCAACACAGCTCTTTGTGTGGGATCATAATTTGCATGACAGTAATGAATGATTTCAGGGAAAACGTGGACTGTAGGAATGAAATACCTTGGGAGATTGGATTCCCACAACCCTATAAGATCTTGCCCTTTTGAGTATTCGTCTCTGCAGCGACAGAAACTCAAACGGGGACTTTCATCGAAATGCAGGTCTTGTATTTGGAAATCTTCATCTATGAGAGGCAAGTAGTCTAAATCTCGGTGAGGAGCATTCAAAGGAGTGACATTTAGAGCAGTAGGGGCCTCCATTTTGGTTCTTGTGGATTCAAAATGGAGGTTTCAGTTTTTCTTGCAGACCGGACGGGATATCAGACAAAAGAAGAAATTGGGACAAATTGCAGGTTTGGGAAGTAAATTCACAGGTTTTAACTCTTCAATGAGGACTCAGAGAGGATTTTTAACCACTTTTTCAGAGAAAAACACAAGAAAATAAGCTTAACTTGTAGTCGGGGTGCGGAATGATAAATACCTGTTTTTTAATGAAAACTGGTTCTTCAACAGGTAATGGATAATGGCAGGAACGTTCTTCAACACGGGCGCAGCGGAATTTCTGAGTAAATTGGTGTATTTGCAGTGAAATTTGAAAATTGCAGCGGGAGCTCTGTCGCTTTCAGAAACTAAAAATAACTGAAAAAACACGAAAAATGGCTTATTTACAAGTCAAAAGGGTTTTTGTTTTTTTCGAGGTGATGACGTCATTGACGTACGGGGTGACGTAGGAGAGTGGGGCCGGCGGTATGCGGTAGGCGGTAAGCGGTAAGCCCGCACCGCTTATGGACGAAGGCGGTAAAAGACGCGAGGGGAGCGATTCCATAGCTCTAACGCCACGTGGATGGTCTGACTAGTCAAAACCACCCATTCCCCGCTGGCTAAATAACTCACACGGGATGGGAAGCGGGATTGATCATGACCGTTGATCAATGGAGGGATGATCCGACGGCTGAAGGAAAGGGAAACATGCGGGGGATTGAAAAGTGGGCCCGGCGGGATTTACATTCGTTTAACCGTTATTTAATCGCCCCGGGAGGATTTCGATTGGTAAGTGAAAGGTTATTAATTAGTTCAAATAACTAATTAATCCCATATGCAAAGGTAAAGGGTCGAGGCGGAGTTGGCTTGAGAGGAATGCCACGTGGACGGACCACGGTGGCGCAGGACTCCGTCGCATTTTATTCTTGTTTTTGGTGTTAAACACATATATTACATGTCTAACGCTTTTTTATATATATTTTATTATACGATGAATTAATTAATACACAACTAATTCACCATAGGGCAGGGATTAATGTATAAGGCTATAGTTTTAACCAAAGGGCTTTATAAAGCGGGGTGTTTATTTTCAACGTGTGGGAATATATACTTTGGTAAAACATTATAATAAAGGGTTTTGGGGATATTTATTAGAAAGGGAGTTATATACTTAGGAAAAAGGGATTTCACTAGGGATTTAATATAATAGAGTTAAATGTTAATATGAAAAAGGACAAGGAAAATCAAAACATCTTTGTACATCTAAGAAAGTGAAAACTTATGAAGTAAATTGCACATTTTTATCTTCAACACTTAAACTTAGAATAACAAGTTGTTTTGAGGAATTTTATGGAATGTTGCATCAGTTTCCTAAGTAAAATAGGATTTTACTTTGGAAAAAGTTAAAGATGGAAGATAACAATGATGGATTATTTCAAGTGCTTAGGTCTTTTTTGATCATTAGGCCGAGGGTCCGGTCCCTCCAGAAGTCAAGGAAATGCCTTGAGCCCCTTTGATCTCCAATTACCTTAGTACTTTTGGGGAAATTAGTAAAACTCTTGAGGGGGAAAAATGATGGGGGAGGTTAATGAATTTGACTTGGCTTGCTGTGATTTTCCAGTGTATTTTCTGCTTCAGTACTTTTGATGAAAGTAAATGATTAACTAACATGTAACAGCACCATTCATCGGATAACACTTTGCAGCACCATCTACCTACCCTATCTACTTAACACTACCATTTTGTCTTCTTTATTAGGGTGCATTTAGACTTGCAAACCCTTATCAATATTTTTCTTTTTTACAAGGCAAATCTATCTAATTCTACCCTTATTACATCCAGGGGCTCAGATTAAACTGTTGAGCACCTTTTATTCACTCTACCTAACTACTTATCTGCCAAGATTAAACTGTTTGGCTAGATATTTATTCTCTAATCTATAACATGAAATTGAAATATGACTAAGCCAAGTTTAAGCAGTTTGACTTATTCATGAATTGTGGCAAAAATTTCACAAGCTGCACACAATTGATTTATTACCACAGAGTAAAAAGTAGTGGCATTTGGATTTGCACACTTTCCTTGGTCTATTCTTTGCTTGGGGTTCATTTTTTCCTTTTTTTTTTTTGACCATTTTTATTCTTTTTACCCTTTGATCTTTCTTTTAGGGTATACCCTCTTTACATTTTTTAAATTTTTTGATTTTTTTGGTTTTCAAGAATATGGAACACCTTTGCTCAAGTAAGAAGGTTTGAACATATTCCATAATTCAATCAAGACAATCATGAAAGATGAAACCTATTGATATAGGAGGCTAACATTTCCTTTGCAAAGGGTATATCTATAGTCCTTTGAAAGGTTTCTCTTGCATTCATTAGTCCAAAGGGCATTTTTACATACATAAAAGTGCCCCAAGGAGTGTTAAATGTTTTAGCTTGGTCTTCTTCTTGAACTAGGATCTCGTTATATCCCAAAAAACCATCTAACAATGAAATCCTTGAAGAACCTACTACCCTCTGTAATATGTGGTCCATTTTAGGTAAAGGGTAATTATCCTTTAAGGAGACTTTGTTAAGATTTCTAAAGTCATCACACAATCTAATTTCTCATGTTTTCTTTCTTGTAGGAACTAAGTTTGAAACCCAATCAGAATATCTGATTGGTGCAATGATCTGGGCACCATACATTATTTTAACTTCTTTTTCAATCAAAGGTAATAGCACAGGGTTAATCCTTCTCAAATTTTGTTTGAATGGCTTTTGATCTTCTTTTATTGGAATCTTGTGTTGGATTATGTTTGTATCATAAGATTTTAAATATTCATAACTCCAAGCAAACACATCTTGATATTCCTTTAAAAGCTCAATATATTTATCTTTTTGTTGTTGAGGTAAAATTTTGGACAGTTTGATTATCTTTGGTTTTGATTCTGTACCAATGTTACACTCTTCTATGTCAGATCTTACTAGCTCCATTTTTTGTTTTCTAGCTACATCATTAGATTAAAAAATATCCTCTAAGGGAGTTAAACCTTTAGGTAGAAAATTAGCTTTAAGATTCACTATATCTATTTCATCTTCAATGATTTCTTCAATCTCTACTTTTTCTAGGCTATCTATGTCAGCTTGACTAAATTTAGTGGGTTTATTAAACTTTATTTTATTTACATCTAAGTCATTTAAATCTATCTCACAATCCAAATCATAATTTACTGTACAATCTGTATCTATAATACAATTATGAAATTCTCCTTCATTTTTCATAAACTTGTAAATTTGTTCATCTTGAGAAAAAATCTACCAATACTTAAGATTATCTGGAGTTATTGGCTTATGTTTGACTTCAGCAGTATATCTATGATTAGGTTGGAATGGTAAATTTCATGTGCTAGCAAAATTTGCAAGACAATGAGCTTGTATATTTTGTTTTCTGGGTATAACAACAAACTTACATTCCAATAAATCATCAGTTAAATCTATAACCGTGTCTCTATATCTGCTTAGTCTAGGATTGTAAACTGAATAAACTCCATTTACTTGTTTAATGATCAAATCTGAATCTCCCATGATTAAAATTCTTTTTCCTCCTGAGTTTCTAACGATTTGGAGTCCTAGGATAAGGGCTTCATACTCGGCCATATTGTTTGTACATTTGAAATTTAGCCTGAAATCATGACCTTCCTAATGATTGGTCTCCATATTTGTTATCCATACTCCTGCTCCTGCTCCTAACTTATTCACTGAACCATCAAATTCTAAATACCATTGAGATTCATGAAAAATGTTATCATTGTTTGGTTCTCTCTTTTTATCTACTAGTTCAGTTTGGATTTCATTTGTTACAGAGTTACAAAGGATGAAAGAATCAAGGTCAGTTGGTGTAGAGTAAATTGGGTATTTTATAGATCTTTCAACACTACTGACCATGTATTTCATTAATGTTTCTCTATATAACTTTTTAGGTTGGCCAAACACCGAGATAGTATCATAAGACATGTCCAATTGTAGATATCCTTGCAACTTTTCTCCCCATGAGCGAGAAAGAAGCATACCGTATTTTGGTGGGATATCAACAACTACAATGTCCATTAATATACTCTTACCGGGGTATTGGACTAGTGTTACACACAAATCCTTAATTAAACTTAAGCATTTAACCTTACTGGAATCAAAAGAAAACAAATCTTTGTATGGCCTTGTAATTTCTAGATTTAAAGTTTCCATGATGGCTTTTGGCATTAAGTTATGGGAAGCTCCTGAATCTAGCATTGTGTTATGTAGAATTTGATTATGAATGGTTAAACTGATATAGAATGGAGGAACTGCACCATCTGCATGTTTTCCATTTACATCTGGGCCAAAAATCAACTCTGGTTGATCATCATTTAGATTTATAGAGTCTTCTCCATCATTCATATTCAATGTTTTAGTTATGGTTGATTTGTATAAGTCATTCTTTACCAATTCAGTCAAAGGAATTGGTATTTTGAGTTTTGAAATTTCTAATTGTGTGTTGAATGCAGGTTGAGCTTTATTGATTTGAATCAGTTCTTCTTTGGTAACTGTAGTCTGTGTTGGTTTATCTTGCTTCTCTACAGTTGTTTTTTCATTTTCAATTGTTTTAGGATTCTCTGTTTGTGTTTCCTGTGTCTTACTACTTCTAACTTTCTTTTTAGGGATTGTTTGTGAAGCAGTAGATGTTCTTTCTGATTTAGAACTTTCAGTAGGGGCTTTTGAAGCAACAGTTTTTGAATCTGCTGTTTTAGGATCAACATAAGGCTTTTTGGGATCTAAATTTGTTGTTTTTATAGAGTTAGAAGCTCTAGTAGCAGCATATTTTTGAGGATCTTATGCAACTTGAGAAACTTCATCAGTAATATCAACAATTTTAGGGCCTGATGTTTTCTTTGGACTAGAAATGTTTAGGGGAGAATTTGAGTTTTGCTTATTTTCCCTTGGGAAAATTTGCAGAACTTTTGTTTTAGGGACTTCTACTGTTTTCTGATTTTGATTTTGGGAAGTTTTTTTAGTAGAAGCCTCATTATTTTTCTTGTTTCTAAGGTTATACTAGTTGTGTATTTCATTTATTGCAAAGTCATAACCTCACTTATAATAAAAGGAGTTACTAGAATCTAATTTAAGCTGTTGAAGTTCAAACAATTCTTGATCTTCCTGAGTTAGGAAAATAGTATTGTTTTCATCAATTCCCATTAGATTAATAGTATCCTCCTCATTGTCATTATTATTTTGAGAACTTTCAACATAGTTCTCTTGGAATGGCAGTCTAATGGTTTGGTCCGGAGATGTTTCTTTTCCTTTTCCAGAATTTATATTTTTTCTAAAATTAGGATTTCTAATCTGTTGTTGGTTATCCCACTGAGGTCTTCTCTCCATATTATCTTATCTATCAATTACTCTTTCTAAATTTTTAGCTATAACATCCATTTTTGTGTCTGAATTTGCATTTTCTTCTTTAATAGTAACTCTTCTTTCATTTCTAAGTCTAGCTTTTCTAGCTAGAATGTTCACTTCTACACTTACTGCATCAGTTTGCATTTTTTCTTAGGTATCTGCATCTCTTTCCATTAATTGGTATGCCATATCTGTATCAAATCCATCAAGGAATTTGAGCAGAACGGAATAAGGAGTAGGTTTCAGATTTGCGGGGATAGAATTACAAACACTATTATACCTAGTGCAATAATCTTGAACTGACTCATTTGGAGCTCTTTTTAAATTATCAAATTCAGACAAAATTTGGAGGGGGTTCTTTTTCTTCTCCCATTTATTTAAAAACAAAGTAAAAAAGACACCTAAATCAGTTACACTACCAACAGCTAAATTTTTAAACCATTTCTTAACTACTCCTGTTAAAGTTTGAGCAAACAGTCTCATTTGAACATCTGAATCATCAATTTCAAAAATTTCAAAAATTTCTGTCATTTTTGTAATATGTTGTTGAGAAGAATATTGAGTAGTACCATAAAACAGTGGTATTTTTTTTTATAGTCTTGTGGCATATCATGAAGTTGTTGTGGTAGGACAAGTGGGGCATATCTAGCAGCCATAGCTTGAAGCTTAGCTTGACTAGGAGGTAAGGTTGAACTGCTTATAGATGTGCTGGAAATAACAATGGATGAACTAAAGATAGTATTTGAAGTGCTGGGAAATGAGGATGATGTTTTTAAGAAATCAAAATGTGAACTAATGGATATGGTGGATGAAGTGATTGGTGGAAATAATACTCTGGGTTGTAGAGGTAGTTTAGGGATAAATGGATCTGTAGATGAGTTGGTAGTAGGATTTAGGAATGATGTGAGAGCATAAAGAAATGAATCTTTAGCTAGAATTATTGTGGTATGTAATTGGGAAGCTGAAGGTTTATTTGCATGAGTCAATAAATGAGCTAATTCAATACCTTCATCAATATCCTTTAGAATAGTAACATTAATTTCTTCAACTTTGGTCTAATATTCAGCTTTCTTAGAACTTACTGCAATAGATTTCTGTTTTGCATTCAAAAATGAAATAAAAGCAGGTTCTAAAACATCATTTTTTAAATCATTTTCAGATTTACTTTTAAATAATGAATTCTCAAATTTCATATCAAAATCAATGTATTGTAGACTTTTTAATTCACTAGGTAATGAGATGACTCTTATCAATGAGATTTCAGCCTCTAAATTTTCTGTTTGTTTTTTCTTTTTAGCAATTCGGTCTGGGTCATCTACTATTATAGCAGGCTTAGGATCCGGGTTAGACCCGGTATAATAGACTTTCCTAGAAGCCAGAATTACAATTTTTCAATACCCACAACCTATAAAAACAATCTTAAAGTAAAAGGATGATTTAAAAGATTTCTTTAAGACTAATTTTATGACTGAGGACTGGGTATATCCCCAGTATGGTTGCCAGTAATGTTATCACTCTAGTAAATTCTTAAGTTGTGGGTTTTTGGTTTTTAAGTCAAATAATACTAGAGGTAACCACAAACCTACTTCAAACTCTAGGATCTAGCCTTCCTAGGGTTCAGAGAGGGCTCTCTGTTTAAGATTTAACTTTGTTTTAGTTTTGAATATTAGGCTAGTTATTAAATGCAAATTTTGATTTGGTTTTGTTGGATTTGGTGGGAAAATTTCACTTGGAGGGATAGATAGAAGGATATCTACTTGCCCATTGGGCTATGGAGTCAAATTCAAGCTAACAGAACTGGGATCCAGGCCTAAAAGGTAAAATGTCTTCAAGGCAAGATAGATAACCCTTGGAGATCTTGGAAAATTGGTTTTTGAGATGGTATGATCGGGATAAAGGGCACTTAAGAATCCTTAAATCCGGAAAAGAGAAGTAGAAGATAGAGGTCAAACGGGAGAGGGAGCAATTAAGGGTTCCCTATACCGAAAATCAGAGGAAAACACATAAATGATAACTAGTTCAAAACAGTGTGCTATTAAACATGTCCTGTAGTAATACTCCTAGTTATACATTCAGATTTAGAATTAAAACACAGATGTATGCATGAAATAAAAGAAGATAGCAATGACAAGTTTAAAGAGAGTACTTCACTCCAGATAGCTTATCACAGGGATCCTGAAGTATGATGCCAAAAAGGTGATCCAGTCTGCTGCTCAAAATCGAAATCCAATGCCTTCAAGTCAATGAAAATATCTATAGTAATCTCTAGCAATTTTATTCCACACAAAAATACTTCCAAGAGTGAAGTATTTATATAAAATGTTTTACAAAATATCCTAGATGACTTCTAGGAATAAACTTAGGAAAATTAAATCTTTTACAACAATAATAGTGACATCTTGCTCAACAAACTAGAAAGCTATCCTATTTTATTCAAAATAAATAGAAACAGTATGTAGATAAGAAGCAGCTGGCTGCTTATGTGTCTTCCTTGCTGGCTTTTTAGATATTTTTCAAAATCTAGTTGCCTTCACTTATACTCTTTCACGCTTATACTCTTTATTGTTGATCCTCTTTCAATTCTGAGACTCTTTACCTTTAGTAAAACTGTTTTCTTGCTGTAAAAATCAGTTTTTACTGTGAAATCAAAAAACATAATTTTTTTTCTTCATGTGTTTGCCTTTCTTTATTCATAGCAAATCAGTCAATGCCTGCCACCCCTCATTTTTAGGAATCCTAATATTCTTGAGTTGCCTAAAATTTTCATCAGCCTCAGTGTACCTGGACAAATAAATGTTTGATTTCATACTGCAAATAAAACAAATCTTCAAAACTCTTTAGCAATACTTTCCCTGTGGGAATTCCTTGGCATGTTGGATTGTTCACCTATTCTTTGGCATGTTCTCTGATCTTTTTGTCATAATCATTCCGAGGCATTAGCTTGTCATTAATCACCATAATATCTGGAAGTCCTTTTTGCCTCAAATTCGTGAATTTAACCATGAATCTAGTGACAACAGTGTTTATTCCTTCACATTTCTCCTCAAGCTGCCTCATTATATTTCTTTTAATGGTTACTTTCCTAATTTCTAGGATTGTGGCTGTTCTATCATTGATTTTTAACTCTTCAATTTGCTGTCTGTTCTTGCTGTTTAGGAAATTGATTAACCTAACAACCTGTTCTGGTTTATCTGCCAATTCTTCTTGTGTCTTTTGGATCTCTATTTGAGCTACCAATAATATCTCTCTCTGCTAAAAAATTACTTGAATTGATGTCCAAACAGCATGAATGGCTTCAATTACTTTATTCCATAAGTAATTTTTAATGTATGATACTTGATCCTTAAGTGTTAATTCTTTCTGAAGCTTTTTTACCTCTTCACTCAACCTTTGTGCATTTTGTTCATGTATTTTGGAATCTATTTGAGCTGCTTTGCTTGTCTTCTCCAGATTTTAAATTATCTTGGTCAATCTATTGATTTCATTGGTTTTCAAGGACATTTCCTCCATTTCCTTTACTAGTTGGCTACTTCCATCTGTGGGTGGCAACACTGTTGTAGAAGACTCAGTTACTGAAGTTGTTGTAGATGTTACTGGCATGGCAGTGGGCAGTGGCTCTTTAGGTGATAATTTCTCTCCTAAAGTAGATGGTACTGCTACTGTTATAACTCGGATAATAGTGGGAATAACTGGTTCTTTGATTGTCTCTTTTTCTTGGACAACTTGGTCCATTTTCACTTCCATTTCTTTGATTTGAGCTGTGAGTTGAATTATCAAGCTCATCATTTCATCTTTCTCCTTATGATCCTGTAAAACTTCCTTTGTTTGAGGATGCTCTCCTTGAGGAAGCTTGAGTTGTTTCCTCAAGGCAGCAATGTCCTCATTTTTCTTTTTGACTAATGCTTCAGCTGCTTTTATGTTTGTAGGATCATATTCTACCTGCAATACTAACTCTTCTAAGGCCTTTATCCTTAGATCTTTTGTATACAGTGAGAATTTATCCATTTTCATCTGGTCCTGCATATTAGAGATTATATTTTGAAGTCTGTGAGCACTCATAGCTTTGGTGGTCAATGTGGAATAGAGCATCTCTGATGTTTGCCTGTGGAATTCAATTTGATCCAACTCATGGATTTTATTTGTGGCTACTTCCATATCAACCTTTTTGTAATCAGCCACTGTCTTTGGCATTGGTACAGTGGGCTGTAAAACTGACATAATCAATTTTTGAGTTGAATAATCAAAGGCAGATAAGAATCTATTTTGGTTACCTAGCTTCTGCTTCAAAAACTGAGAATATATTTCAATTTTGATCTCCTCATTATTTAATTTTATTTGCTTGTATTTTTCCTTGATATCTAAACCCTTCTCTTCAGCTGAGTGTGAGGAGGAAGCCTCCATATTTTGTTGCCTCTCCATTATCTGTGCATCTTCATTATTCAACTGTTCCTAATTCTGATTTGGCTCACTGATGATTACAGTGGCTACATTGGTCTCTGTTTGTGGACTGTTGGTATTCAAAGGCTGTGTTTCCTCAACATCAATTGTTATTTTGCCTTTAGCTGTTGTATCCAATTTAGGCCTCTTATTGTAAATGATTCTAAACTTTGTCTGTGGTAGTTTCTGTAGTATAAGCTCCTTCTTCTCTGATTATTTTAGTGGATGGCTCTGGCTGTTTGGCAACTTCCAAAGGGTGACTAGTATTCCTTTGGTTTACTGCCTCTGTTAAAGTATTCTTAACCCACTCAATTTGATTAGAAAATTTCTCTATATCTGGCTTTGACTCATGGATAAAGGGTGTCAATTTACATTTTACCCTTAGTTTACTTGAGATCCCTTTTGGATCATAATTCCATGGGAATCTTTCTTCTAATTTGTATTTCTGTAATTGACTTGTTGCTTCCTTTTCTGCTTCTCTTTGATTACATATAAAAGGCCCAATTTGATTTTTGAGTTTAAAATGAGTCTTTTTCTTGGCTGCCATAAAATTAATCGAATCTGAATTCAGGATCTACCTAATGTACTCTAAGGAAAATATTCTCATAGATGGATGCTTTGGTAACTTGTAGGGAAACAAGTTAGAACCAAAAACTCTGATTTCAGTGAATTATTTATATAAATACCAATCTCCTACTTTGCTTTGCTCTGATAGCTGCAAAATTCTCTTCATTTCCTCACTGATTCTGGGCTGCTCTGCTTTTGTCAAGATGGTGGTCAATGGATGCACAAACAACTCAGAAAACTCTGAATAATTGAATTCTCTCCCTTCTTTCATGAGTATAGATGTCCAAAAGACAACTGATAGAGGTTTCCCTTCTATTTCCAATTTCTAAAGTGAAATAGGAAAGTTCTCTGATTGAAAGAATAGAAACAAGTGTAAAAGATAAGAGGTATATCTGAATACCCCTTCCAGCTGCAAATTAGATAATTGATAGTGAATGCTATCAGCTATAAAACCAGCATAGTCAAATATGACTGTCCTGGAGAAAATGTAGACAAAAATCCCAATATTGACTCATTAGTATGCTCATCAGTGAAATACCCAAGTATAAAGGAAAGCATGGAGATAACATGCCTTGAACCTTCAGGGAACTTGGCAGTTGAATATGGAGGGTTTAATTTTGGGATTTCAACATGTAGAGGCATGAAAGTGTGGAAGATCATAAACCTTTTAGGAAAGTCTAAGTTAATGTATAACTTAGTGAGGGCTTCAATGGATAATGGTACTGCTTGTGTGTCTGATTGAAGCTACAACATTTGGTTTATAGACTCTACTGTAATAGTAAATAGGACTTCTTTGTTTGCATTGACAATAGCTCTCTGTTCTGGAATGTAGTATTGGTGACACAGTCTGATAAGTTATTGATAAGGGTGTGTCAAGGGGACTACATATTTGGGCAAATTGGATTCCCAAATGTGAACATCTTCTTGATCATCTAGGGATTTTTCAAAACACCAGTTATGTATATCTAACAAATTGAACTCAACTACAGGATCAGCTATTTTGTAGTCAATATCTTCTAGAGGAATATGCTCAATATCAACAACTGTAGGCTGCAATGGATTAACTACAATGGCAGTATTTAGATTCATGGCTGGAGTAGCTTTGGGAGTCTTTGAACCTTCAGATTTGTTTCCACTCCTTTTTTTAGCATCTTTACTGGCTTCTGCAAGCTTAAACTGTTTGCAGAGGAAATTTTACTATAACAGAGGATTGGTTAGGCAATTTCAGAAAAATAGAAAGTCTCTTTGGATTTGATGCTCAATTAGGTTTCTCCAATGAAGTTTTGAGGCTAAAATTGGTCAAACACAGAAAACATGGGTTTTCTAAGTCTCTTGGCTACAAATTGGGCTCAAATTTTGATAAAAAAGGTTTTTCAGAAGATACAAGGCACCTGCAGAGGATTTATGGATTTTAGGGCTTGAAATTGACCCTAAAACTATGGGAAAATGATAATTTTCTTTGGAAAATGGTGCACAGCGGATTCTAGGATTCCTGAAAAAAATTTCCAGGGTTTTGCCTATTTTTGGGACTTTAGGGCAATTGAATTTAATTAATTTCCTTAATCTTTACTGCTTCTTTTTCCTTTAACAGGTTTTTGAATTTGATTTGCAGGTTAAATCTTTAGAAAAATACTTGGTTTTGACGCAGGTATTAGTTTTAACCGGGTTTTTCTGTAATCTTCTGGTCGAATTGAATCTTCAAAGGTTGAACTAGAGTGATATAACTCCTCAGCAATTACTTGCAAGTTTCTTGGGTGAATTTTAGAGGTTTCGGGCGTAAAAAAGGCAGAAAATGGCTATCAGGGTGCTCTGCACAGGTTTATACAGAGTCGGGAGGGCAAACACTGGCTTAAACGCTAAAGATAGGTGAAAAATGCCTATACAAAGGTTTTATTAAAGAGTATTAATTTGCATTAAATGCAAGTCTAATCATGGCGGGAGGCGGTTTTGGATTGCAAAGGTTTTTTAAAACAGGCGGTTATCGCGTGGGTATCGAGCGGTAGGTTGTTTTGAACAAAACCCATGCGATCCAACCAAAAATAGCCACATGGAGGGGAGGGTTAAATGCAAAACCGGCCATTTCTCATGGATATTGTGTTGGAGCAGTCGTGCATATTATTCACGCGATATCGCTTGTCGACCGTCGGATTAACAACTTTAAAGCAAATGGTGGAGATCGGTTTGAGAGCTGCATCGGGATAGAAAGGTGGGACCAAGCTATTGCATAGGTGGACGGGTTAAGATATTTATGAAATAAATTAGCTTCGGGGGATTTAATTATGGTTTAAAACATTGCAATAATGTTTTGATTTATATACAAGGTGGCGGGCTTAATGTTTTTATTAAAACATTTGTTAAAATGCTTTTAATAAAACATAAGTGGGTGGGGTTTTATGCTGTGACATTTTATTAAAAATGTTTTTTCAAATGTACATAATAATATGTTATTTTATATAGTTTTATTTTTAACATTTTTGATTAGTTAAACAACTATAGGGCGGGATATTTGTATGTGGGTAATCTTTTAGACCAAAGGGATTTTTATTTTGGGTTTTTTATTTAAGCACATGGGATTATATACCTTGGTCAAAAGTTTATAATAGTGGGTTTTTTGGGGTTTATTAGATATAATGGAATTAATAACATAGGAAAGGGTATCTCTTAGGGATTTAATAAAATATGTTAAAATTTAATATGAGAGGGGAGTGAAAAACAAAATAAACATTAACTCTAGTATAAAATAATCAAGCATTTTCTCATCTTTGTATTTCTTTGAATAATACTTAAAATAAATGTGATTTATTGGGTTTTTATGAATGCTTATGAAGGGATAGAGTTAATTACGTGGGGATTACAATTTTACTAAGAGTGAGTGTGTTTTTACTTAGGAAAAAGGGGTTTTAGTACATGAATGAAGGGTAAATGATGATAAATGAGGATTTTTAACAGAAGAATTCAATATTTTCAACTAACCAGTCATAGAGCCTTGGGTCCGGTCCCAACAAAAGTCAGAGAAATTCTCTGAGCCTGTTTGACTGACAGCTTAGAATACTGAACACTTATGGGGGAGCGGAAATTAGTGATTTTGCCTGATGATGTATTATTTACATAATTGATCCACTGCTTTCTACCTACCCAACTTCATTTCTAACATTTTTTCTTCATTTTGCAGGTGCATTTAGGCTTGCAACCTTAAAACATTTTCTTTTAAAGCATAAAACTATCTAGATCTACCTGATTTCATCCGAGGGCTCAGATTAAACTGTTGAGCTCCTCATTATTCTCTATCTATCTACTGATTTTTCAAGTTTAAACTGTTTGACAAATCTTTATTCTCTATCTAGAACATGAAATTGAAACATGAAAAGTTAAGATTAAATTGTTTAAATGAACATGGATTATGGCATTTATTGACACTCTGCACATAATCATTTATTCTTTGCAGTAAAAAGTAAAAGTAGTGGCATTTGGATTTGCTCACTTTCAGGTTGTATTTCTCTTTTTTCTTTTGGGGTTTATATTTTTCGAAGTCCTTTGATCATTATTTTAGGACTTTTTACCCTCTTTTTGCTTTTTTATTATTTTTCATTTTTTCAAAATATGGGAAAACAACTTGCAGAATGCAAGGTATGTACATATTTGCAAGACTTATCAAAGTGAATTCAAAAATTTATGAACCCTATTATTATAGGACCCCAACACCGTTAGCACCGGTTGCGGTGCGGCCTGTAAATTTATAGGCAGCACCGCAAACTAGTGCGAGTCGAACAGCTCAAGCGCACCGCGCGACAATTTTTATTTATTTTTTAATGGTTAATTTTAAGGTTTTTTGAAATTCTAATCCACTAAAAGGTTTAATTGTGGAAAAACAAGAAAAATACCTGTACATTTACCTATCGAGGAGGCATATTGGTTGTAGAATTTGCAAAAGAAAATTTGTCCACTGTTATATAAAATTCAAGTTGGAGATTGGTGGCAATGCACAACAGCAGTGCGTGCAATAAGTGCAATTGGAGCACGAATGTCAGGGTAGCTCAAACAAGGATAACTTGCACCGGTGCTTGAGAGCTCTATAGCACTGGAAAAAGTGAAAAATGCGTTTTTTTGGCCGTAATTTTTTTTTTATTTAACCTTGTTCCAGTGCGCGAGGTTTTTATTGGCGTACCGGTGCGTTTGCAGTATGTCGCCTTGGGCGGTTTCTGTTTTCGTGCACTTTTATGAGGCACCGGTGCAGCGTATCTGTAACGCATTGATGCTCTACAGTAATACGACGCACCGGGCACGGTTTTCGGTGAGCCAATGATTTGTGCGGGTTTTTTTTTTTTTTTTTAATTTATTTATTTATTTTATTTTATTTTATTTTTATGAAACCCTTTTCCGGTGTGCGGCATTTATGGGGACCCCGGTGTGTTTCCGTCATTACGCCCCAGGCGGTTTCTATTCCGCATGATTTTTATGAGGCACCGACGCTAACGAGTTGACATGCACCGGTGTGGTTCCTTAATTAAAGGCACCGGGCAGGTGTGTACGAAGCGCACGGTTTTCAGTGTGCCAATATTTTGTGTGGTTTTTTGGCCGTATTTTTTTTATTTAACCATCTGCTATTGCACGGGGTTTATGGGCGCCCCGATGCGTTTGCTTTATTCCACACCGGGCGGTTTCCGTTTTTGCGCACGTTTTCGGAAGCACCAGTGCGGTAGAGATGTAAGGAATCGGTGCTATACATGAATATGACACATGGAGCGGGTGTGTTAGGAGCGCACGGTTGCCGGTGTGCCTATGTTTTGTGCAGTTTTTTGGCCGTAATTTTTTATTTATTTAAACTTGTGCCAGTGCGCGGGGATTTCAAGGCGGCCCGGTGTGTTGGCAACTCGGTGCGTTTAAGGGGGACCCGAGCAGTTTCAGTTTTCGCGCATTTTTTTATGAAGCGCCAGTACAGAAGTTATGTAAAGTACCTGTGTGCTACAGAAATACAACGCACCGGGCGGGTGTGTACGAAGCGCATGATGTCCGATGTGCCAATGTTTTAACCGCACCGGTGCTTTCTCGTGTTGAACGCACCAGTGCATTTTACGGTGATAAGAGCATCGGACGAAATACATCTGCAAAAACCTCCGCTCGCCAACCTCCTCTAGGAACCTCCACTAGAAACGGATGTCTGGGGTATTTTTATAAGGGGTTCCTCAAAAACATCTGCTAGAGGGTCTTTTCCTTGTAGTGCATGATTAAGAGGAGTGCACTACTTTTCTCTCTCTCTCTCTCTCTCAAATATTATTCTGTACTCTCTTTCTCTCTCTTCAAATTGGAAAAAGTTTCTTAAGCTACTTGGACCATCTTGAAAACTAGGGTTAGGGTTGGAAATGTAGAGATTACTGAGATGAAACCTTCAATTCTATTTCGTTAAGAAAAGAAGATGAGATGTCTTACAATAGATGACATGCTTGTTGAGTCACCTTGGTGCAATCTATGGTTTTCATTATTTTCCCTAGCTAGGGTGTTGGACAGTTAAAGGCTTGTACTAGTGTTGTGATAAGGCTATGGTACATAGATGACCTTCATCTTTATGCATATTAATGCAGTTTTCAACTATCCAATACTTGTGTAAATTGAATATTTGATTTTTAGTCATGCATGTTCTTCAAGATTTGTAATTTAAAAGAATTATACATCATGTTAAGTTGACTTAAGTTAAGGGTGGATGCTTTAAGTGATTTAAAATTTATGTTGAAGAATATAAGGGTATTTTTTTTTTGTTGTATTTACAATTGAAATATATGTTTTTATATTTGTCATATGCATGATAAGATTTCCCTAGAGGTGCATTGCTATCTTTGATTTTAAATAGCTTAGTGGATTGGGTCGTTAAGAGTTGAAATTTAGTATCTTGTTATTGTCTTGTTTATATTTAATATAATTACTATTATTGAAAATTCATGTACTTAAAATCCTAGAAATTTTAATATAAAAATATATTATTGTTATTTTTATGGTTTAAATTATAATGTTTAGGTAAAATTTTGATATAATTTATGAACTTATTTTATGGTTTAAATTATGATTAGATTATTTTTTTAAGAGAAGAAACTTTTCATGAATGATACTCTTGTGAGATTGGTTATAAATAAATGGATTTGATTAAATTATATAAAATATTTCATTGGTATACATTTATTTAAGTATGGATTTGGTAAATGTTGGGAGGAATAAAATCTTTTCACATGTAAAATTTTTTATAGTGATAAATTTGAAAAAAATGCCTTCACCTTAAAAATTTGATCTTCACATGAAATTGACGAAAAATAATTTATTTTTTTCAATTGATTTATATAATATACACATATTTGACATTAAAATACACTACTTAATATGAGCGCCAAAATATTTTATTATGATAAACATTATATATATATATACCCTGATGGGGGTGAGAATCTCGGAGCACGTGGCAACCGAGTCCCATGATAGTTAACAGTTGGCATTTTGGCAAAGCACTGGCCTCTCGCTCCTTTCATCTGAACATATGCAATGTGAGGTGTAATTGCAATGGTTATTGCGATAATTTGAAACCATGTCTTGTCTCGGTGAATGTGGCTAGTGATAGTTTAACGGGCGGGATGGCTCTGTAGGGAGGCATTTGCGTTTACATTTCATTATTGTGTTGGGACCATGGTTGGCATTCTGCATGCAAGTGCAAGCATCAACAGTGGCCTTTCAGTGCCAGCTGGTGGCATCTGACCTTCTCCTGTGACTCTTTGGTGTGTCAATTCATCGTTGTTTTTCTCCACATGCACCCTAGGTTTTATTGTGCCTACATAGTGCAGCTGCTGGAAACTAGGGGAACTTAGTATTTATTTCTTCGATAGTTTGTATAATGTGCAAGTAGTTGGTCCATTAGAGGTGTCTGGAGGTGGTATAAAAGGAGGTGATGTTGGGAATGGAGGTGGATGTGTGTGGGATTCTCCATTTCTGGTGCTTGGTCTGGAAATTGGTGCGCCTGGTGGTTTCGTGGGTGGTTCTCGATGAGTGGTGGTGACAGAGGAGTTTCCCTTCTAGAGTATACGGTGTCGGAATTTGAGTGTGGGTTGTGCGAGGTTTCCTAGGGAGCATCGTCCCATGATGCATTTCTCCCACCTTCTCTTGCTCAAGTTGCTCATGCTCACGTCGGGGTGCTCAATTGGTGGCGAGGTGGCAACTGGGTTATAGTGTGTCGTATTCTGAGGAGAATTATGGGAAAAAGGAGTTCTGGATCTTGGGTGTGGAGGTTTGGGAAAGTTTCAGTGGGTCGAACTTTAAATATGGTTGGGGGTTTCAACTATCCTAGTATGATCAATATGTGACCTTCCTCATGTCGTGGGTGCTCCTCCCCCCCAACCAAACTAGATTTTGTGGGTCGCGAGGACCAGGCAAGGTTGGCTCTGTAAGAAAATTTGGCAATGGTGGCAGCCGGGACACACCAGGGTGGCAAGGCTACCGGTCGCTCCCGACTTGCGGGTATTGGATCACATGGTGGTCGTGGTGGTAGCAAACAAGCTTCCCATGGTGGTGGAGGTGTGAGGTCTCAACAATCCCAATGCGTGGCGGTGGGTGGCGAAGTGGAATGGCTAAACATGGGTCTGGTAGGTGTGCAGCTCCCAACCCGACGGCTATCCAACATTGTTGTATGGATAATTTATGGGAGCTAATTCAATCTATGTTGGATTTGGTGGACACGACTGAACGGGATCGAAGGGAGGAGCATGCTAAGTTGGTGGCCACTTTGGATAAGATGCACTACTTTTAGTTCCAGGTTAGTCTAGAGCGAGTGGTGGTGGTCTGGCAAGGCCAAAACCACCTTGCAGAAAAAGTGGACAAGATGGAGACCTGGCTGGCACACTTTGAAGGGCACATCAAGTACAAATTTCGTTCTCCGCCCCCTCTAGGAAATGCCACGGACAACCCAGTTTCCATCACATTGGATGACTAGTATGCTATTAGGTGGATGTTATGTATTGTTTGTCTTTTGGTGTCTTTGGCTCTCTCGTTTATGGACATTGTCCTTAGCCTCCTTCTTGTGTTTTTTCACTTGTTGCAAACATCGGTCAACAAAACTGGTTGAGGTGAGACCACCTGATTTATGCTATGTTGGATGTACATTTTTTTTACCATATGAATAAAATATCGATTTACAAAAAAAAAAAACTATATCTATTTTTATTTTCTACTTTGAATATATATATATATATATATATATATATATATATATATATATATATATATATATATATATATATATATATATATATATATATATGTATATATATGTATATGTATATATATGTATATGTATATATATGTATATATATACATATATATACATATACATACATATACATATACATATATATACATATACATATATATATGTATATGTATATATATGTATATGTATATATATGTATATATATGTATATATATACATATCTATACATATACATATATATACATATACATATATATACATATACATATATATATACATATACATATATATACATATACATATATATACATATATATATACATATACATATATATACATATACATATATATACATATACATATACATATATATATATATATATACATATATATATATATATACATATATATATACATATATATATATACATATATATATATATATATATATATATATATATATATATATATATAACTCTGACATCGAAAATAATATTGATCCAACAAGCAGTGAGAGCGATCAAATATTTTGACATGTAAACCTATTTTAAAGTTGAAAATTTGAAAAATCATTTGCACTTGAAAAAATTTGATCCCTCTCAACTTTAGATACATCAATGGTTAAGTTTTATATATATATATATATAATGCATAAATGATTCAATGCCTTGAAATTCTCTGGGGGCACTTGGATTGTGTAGACTACACAACTTAAACTTGCAATTCCAACACATTTCTGCTAGATTTCCCATAAAATTGATTAAAAACATACTTGAAAAAAGGCCAAAAAATAAAATAGTAAAATTATTAAAAAAAAATTAACCAATTTTTTTTTACATATAATTGACATTGAAATACTCTACTAAAGTAAGCATTGAAATATTTTATTATAATAAACATTAACTATATTTATTTGTTTTCTACTATGAATATATGTGTGTGTGAAATTGATTTTAAAATAAATTAGTTAATGTATATATTTTATTGTTTGTTAAGCGTTGTATTAAGATATTAAATAATAATAATTATACATCTTCCTCATATTTAAAAAGTGAAAATGTTAAATTATTTCAGTTTTAATGATTTTATCTCTTTAAAGTCAATATAAAGATATGTCATTTTATTTTATATGGACATTGAAATATTTTATTTATGGCTAAGAATGAGACTGAAATATTTTTACATGTCTCCTTCACATTAGGTTGTAATATCAACAACTAAAGTGAACATATGTTTTTAATTAAAGCTAGGCAAATATGTATATTCATTTTTGTTTTTTATTATAGTCTACACTTTTTTTGTTTAGAAAATATTTTATTTTTATTATAAAACGGATATATGTCAACTAGAGATTAAGCATAAAAAGAATTACACATCTCCCTCATATAAAATTATAGAATACACCCATCAACATAACAATATTGCATAACAAAATAAAATTTAACATTACATTTATTTATAATTTAGCATTATGTGTCTCACTTAAAACAAAAATTAACATAGATCCATCTTAAGTACGGATCTAACATGAGCCAAGAGGGATCAAATTTCTTCACTTGTAAACTTCTTTATAGTGCAAAATACAATCTGTTATTTTTAGTTGTTTAAATTGTATTTTTAAATGCTAAATAGAATATATATAGGACCAAATAAATGTTGCCCTAGATGGGGAAACCAACACATAACTTAGTTAACCAAAATTTAAACATATTGTGCGTACAAAAGTAAAGCAAAAAAGGAGAATTGAAATTGTTACTAGCAGAGAATGGAGGTCTCGTGGCACTATTCCTGTCTCGGCTTGTCATTCTTCATATCTTCTGAAGGTTGCTCTTCCAAAATGAAGCAGTTGTAGTCATCTGAGGAGTCACCATCCTGCTTTGACATCTAGGAAATCGATTCAGGTGCAGAGGCAGAGCGCGTTCCCAGAGCTGTAGTTGTCATCCTTGGTTGAACTTTCACCACACTCGCTATCCCAGGAGTGCTCAGTATTTTTGGTAGGGAGTGCTTTTTTTTTCCTGTGGAACTGAGAGTCGGCTGGCGTCAAGGTGGATTTATGCAAATGCTTCCGAGAGCTCGAGGTGGAAGGGACATCTGGGAGGCGCAGCAAGAAGAGAGTCGAGACATGATGCAGCTCCACGACATCCACATAATTCACATTGACTGTGAAATCCACAGGTCCAGAACCTTCGTCGCGAAGGGAGGTAGAGCTATTATCACCTAGGGAGACAGAACCATCATCGCGGAGAGGGTTGGCCACGTCCTCGACCCCTACGACACCTCATTCTTTGTCTGCGAGGCATGGAGTCATTGAAGAGCACAGGCATGGAGGGGAAGTAGACAGGCTTGTGGAAGGTGAGGAGGCAGGAGGCTTCCAACTGAAAAGCGGGTCGAGTGGAGGGCTGAAGGGCTGAGTGCTCAAAGCTATGGTGAATGTATGGATGAAGGGCAACGTTTCCAGTGCAATGGTGGATGGAGGGCTGGAGAACCAAATTCACCTGGACAGAAAAACGATAGGTAGAGGCGGCAGAGAAGAATTCGCTAGAGTCCATGAAGTAATGCAAATGGAAGCTGAGAGGATGGATATAGAGGCCAGAGTTATGGCGATGCAAGCACAGAGTAATGGCGCCGAAGTGCTGCATGTGGGCATTAATAGCCCATCTACGTGAGCCATGCAAGGCCATGTTTCCCTTCCAGCTGCCATGCGGAGGAGCGACTCGACTATGCAGTATGGACACCCGCATCCAGGATCTAACTTATTATTTATCCTTGATTACATAATGTTTTTGTTATTAATTTGTTAAGAAGTAGCCTTTGATATGCTTGGATGGGTAGTTTGGTTGGTCGAAACCCCTCGCAAAATTGTTGGTCCTTTGTCATGACGTGTGGGTTTGATTCTCCTCAAGTCCAACCAAGTCAAACTCCCTAGGTATAATCGAAAAAGTATGAGGCCCCTTCAAATAAGCCCAAAAAGAAGAAGAAAGAAATAGCATATGATTCATACCATGCATTAAATTTATTAAAAACTCATTAATTTCCCTCACCTTAAAAAGGAATAAAAGAGTATATGTAAGATGTGATGAGAATGGGAAAAAAATTATTTAGGTTGTCACGTATCACTCCTATAATGTCTTAAATAAAATTCATAACATTGAAATTTTTATCAAAATTATAAAATGCTTATTTTTTATGGTAAATTTTTTAGATTGATATTTAAAAAAAAAAATTATTTAATATATTGAAAAAAAACAATATTAATATAAAATAAAATTTAAAATTAGAAAGCTATTATTATAGTAAGATAGTATGTAAATTTAGCTTTCAAAGTCACTCTAAAATTGTTTTCATCATGCTTTTGGTGCTCCATGAGATTTGCAATGCATGATGTATACTTAACCTTTGAATCGTCCATGATAGATTTGCACATTGGGGATAACTTACTCAGTTGTTACTTAACATGGAGATGGTAAATTGCTAAGAGAATACCCTATTTAGGAGAAGGATAATTTTGCATTGTAGAGGAGGGCATTAGCCCCTATAAAGCATAGGGTAGCTTGATGCTTACATGGAGGCTTGGAGTTGGCTCTAGGATTTCTAGTTTGCGATGATGCTCATAAAGGGGGAATAGATCCCATCGAGTACATGAGTTAGGAGGATTGATGGAGTAATTGGAGGCTTGTAGGAGGAATGTTAGATACACCATGTGGATTACCCTTCCATTTGGAGGTTTCTTGTGGACAACATCACCTTGGATCCAGACATGTCTACTCTTGGAGTGTAATCCTCCATGTGTGTGAGCCTACATGCATCATTGTAGATTGTTTGTAAGAACATATACCGACATATGTATGATTAGTCTCCCTTATCTCTCACATATAGAGAGGAATAAGAGAGTCCTTCAAACACTCATTTAATATCGTTAATTATTATATAGAGACATGATTAATAGGAGTGCACCACTCTCTCTCTCTCTTATTTTATTTTGTACTCTCTCTCTTATTTTATTTTGTACTCTCTCTCTCTCAAATTCACTAGAGTTTCTTGAGATTTTGGGACCATCTTGAATACTACGGTTAGGGTTGTAGATTTGGATATTGCGGTGATGAAACCTTCAGTTATACTTGGTAAAGAGAAGAAGATGATATGTATTTCCTTAGAGAATATGCTTGTTGATTCACCTTGGTGTGACCTAGGGTTTACATTATTTCCCCTATTTAGGGCATTGAACAGCTAAAGAATTGTACTAGTGTTATGATAAGGATATGGTATGCACATGAACTTCATCTTTATGCTTATTAATTAAGTTTTCAAATTTCCAATATTTGTGTAAACTCTATATTTGATTTTTAGCCATGCAAGTTCTTCAAGATTTGTAATTTAAAGCATTATACATAATCTTGAGTTGACGTAAGTTAAGGGTAAATATGTTAAGTGATTTAAAATTTATAGATAAGGCTATGGTATGTACATGAACTTCATCTTTATGCTTATTAATTAAGTTTTCAAATGTCCAATACTTGTGTAAACTGGATATTTGATTTTTAGCCATGCATGTTCTTCAATATTTGTAATTTAAAGCATTATACATCAGGTTGAGTTGACGTAAGTTAAGGGTAAATATGTTAAGTGATTTGACATTTATATTGAAGAATATAAGGTTATTTTGTCATTGTATTTACAATTTACATAGATCTTTTTAGATTTGTTATATGCATTATAATATTTCCCTAGAGGGATAAAACTTAACAAAGTACATGGGTATCTTTGATTTTAAATTTCCTAGTGGATTAGGGTCATTAATAGTTGAAATATATTTTGTTATTGTTGTCTTATTTATATTTAATATAATCCCTAAGAATAAAAATTCATGGGGTTAAAATCCGAGAAACCTCTAGGATAGAGGTGCAATTTTTCAATTGCATGAGAAACAACAATATTCATTAATTTCTAGATGATGTCAAATATTTTGTGGGTGAGATAACTCTAGGTGTAAGAAGGAGTTTATATTTCAACTAAATAATACATGGGAAAGGTGCTTGCCATTATTAAGGTTGTTGGGTGTGATACACTATGTCAATTTAGAGAAGCATTTGGACCTTAGAAAGGGTTTGGTTTACTTCATATATTATGATTTCATGCACTTGGGGACTCGTTTAGGATGTGTAAGGTGACTTTCGTTTTGAGAGAGGTGACAAGCTGGATGGAGCTTCCATTTTCTTTCCTTCAAGGCTTAGACTTCAATTACATATGGAGGAAGATAATATTTGGGAGCATGCATTGAAAGATATTCCAAAACCTACCAAGATAGCATAGTTGGCCACTCATCAAAAGAAGGAATCCAAAGTGAAGAGAGTCATTCTTAATTCTATCAAGGATCATTTCATCTTAGACACTGCAAATAAGACAAAAGGTAAAATTATTATTAAATTCAAATTTTTGTGTTTCATAATGATCGAGGAAATCTTTTTTTGATTAATCACATATATTTTTAGCATCAATGTTTTGAACCCTCACTTGTGGTTTATTATCACGACATGGGTGAATGACATGATCTAATATAAACTAAATAGTGTCGAAATGCTCCAGAAAATTCTAATAAAAAAACATAATGATACCTTGAAAAGTCAAATGCAACCAAAGATTAAAGAAATTAACTATTTGATAAATATTTAAAAACATAAAAACATATTGAAATGCTAGAAAATATAAAAATATAATAAAAAATAAATAAAAATGAATATTCTTTTCAGTAAAAAATGATCTAGAAATAATTAATAGTAACGGGAATAATTAATAGTAATGAATATAAATTAATATTAACAAATATAAACCTAAAAAGAAACTCAAGGTTAAAATAGAAAAATATGAAAAGAAAACCATAAAATAATAAATAATTTGAAATAATCCAAAATTAATGAATTAAATAAAAAAATGAAAAATAAAATAGAGTAAAATATTTTGATTAATTCAATGAATCACAAGAAAGCTATATATATATATAAAAAGAAAAATAAGAAAAAACTACCAATTATGTATATTTACAAATGAAATTAATATAAAATTGTATTAATAAATAGAAATAACATAATAATATCAAGTATTAATAGAAATAAATAAATTAGGAAAAAAATGTGAAACCAACTTTAAAAAATTATATATATATGAAAGTGAAAAAATACATTAATAATAATAAATTGAATAAGGATAATAAATGAAGAAACTAAGACAATAGGGAAAGAATCTATTTTATGTTTATCTTCTACCCTTTATCCTCATTCAGATTGCTAGCATGTTTCTCAATTTATATAGCTTTCGTAAAATTCTTGTTATGGAATTGATAAATTTGGAAATGACCTTAGAATCTTCAATACAAATGTGATGCCTGGATTTCTCCTCATTATCTGATAAGGAAAACGAGAGGGATCTGTGGTGCTTGATGTTTGTTGCATGCTCTTGAATTCTCTGCTTGATAGAGCAGCCAGTTTCTCCAATGTAGGGCACACTATGGAAACACGAGATTAAGTACATGCCCTTTAATTCCTTGAGGTCCATATGGTCTTTAATTGATCTAAGGGAACTGTCAATGGTGTTGAGAGACTTAAAAGTGTCATGCACATTATTTTTCTTAATAATGTGAGCTATCTTATTAGAGGTATCGAGAATAAAAAGAAGATGCACACAGTTAACGAAATCAATGGGATCCTTCTTTTGTTTTGGTCCTAGTATAAAGGCGGATAGCATTGAAGCTGACAAAAAATTCCCTAGGATCAAGCTTAATACCCTCAAGTTCATTAACAAACGAAGTTGAGTCTTTAACCAAGGATTCAATACGACCAACAAGGGGACCGATTTTCTATGCTAAGAACTTAGCAAGAAAATAACTAGGCCCACCTATTATGTTGACAATAGGCCTAAGGGGGGCTTCTTCTTTATGGATTTTTGGAAGCCCATAGATTATAAAGGAAATGGGGTTTCTGACAATAAGCTTCTTCTTAATGGGGCTAGGGAGGTTACTAGAATTAATAGCAAGCACGACCTCTTTGGAGATTTTCTTAATAAGGTTCTTATTACACTCTTTATAGTAACCACTATTGAGAAGGTGATCCATCATTTTGTTATGGTAATCAATTTTATCCAGGTTCACTGCAGCACCACCTTTATCTACTTTAAGAAAAAAAACATCAAGGTTATTGTTCAAGGCTCTTAGATCTTGGAATTATTTCTTAGAGATGTTGCTTTTGGGAGGTCTCGCTTTCCTAAGAACTAAAGTGCAATATTTTCTAATAGATTCCTTAATATTATCAAGCAAGTCCTTAATCCCAGATTTGATATTACAAACAATATCCTCAATTTGGATTCTTATAGGAGCCAAAGCAAATTCAAACCTTTTTCCAAAATTTGAAATGCAGAAAGGTCAAAATTTTTACTTGAAGGATTGAGGACTCTCTAAATTTGAGGAGGAGGAACATCATACCTAAGAGGGGAATGACAATTAGGGAAGAATTTTTCTTTTTCTTTTTTTTTTAGATCTAGGGTAATCGGTAGGGAAGAATTATTATTATAAAGGGAGGAGGATGAAATAGGGATATAATAAATGAGATTGGAAGGTGTTGGTGCTCAAATTGTCCCAGTAACTGAGGACAATCTAAGACCACATAACTAAGGATCTTAGATCCTCCTGCTCTAGGTGAAAGGGGTTGGCCTCTCTTTCACCAGAGGGGTAATCCGTGGTGATAATAAAATGAATAGTCATTGTAAAATAGTGTAAAATAAATCTAGTAACAAAATAAATAGGCCGGTTTATTGTTACAATGAAAAGAGCTACAAAATGTGAAGGTATAGGTGGGAGAATCCTATACAACATATAGTGAATCATATCAAGTTGTAACCTTGATTATACGATAAGAAAAAATGGTCAACAAGTTAAAACCAAATAAATAATAGAACATAAAATAAAATAAAAATACTTAACGGTTAGCTACACTTACACCTTTTATTAATAACTCATCTTAGTGAAATATGAGAAAGATGTAATATAGAGTATTGTACTTTTCTGCCCACTTTACAAAAAGGAAAGTATAGAGATCATTATCCGATAATATAGATATCAAGAAATGAGAAAGTCTCTTGATGGCTGCAACAAAGGAAACAAGAAGAACATGTAACTGATGTAAATAACATTTACACGAAATATTGTATAGATATCAAGAAATGAGAGTCTCTTGATGGTTGCAACAAAGGAAACAAGAAGAACATGTAATTGATGTAAATAAAATTCAAAGGAAACAAGAAGAACATGTAACTGATGTAAATAACATTTACACGAAATATTGTAGCATAATAGAAATGTCAAGCATTTAGAAATTCTATCGAAAATAAAACCTGTAAATAGTTCTATCTATTTGTCTGTGATAGTATGTATATCTAAGAGCCAAACCAAATTAGATAATGCAAGCATTTAGATAGTTGATCATGTCATCTATTTAAAGTACCGTTGTAAACCAACACATGTTCATAAATTGAAACAGAAAGAAAATGCAGAAATATATATTCATATCACATAATCAAATTTTAAGAAATTGAAACAGAAAGAAAATGCATAAATATATATTCAGATCACATAATCCAAATTTACAAAATATATTATGGCCTGTGCACAAAATTTACAAAATAGATTATGGCCAAGTGCAGTCACAACTAAGTGTATTCTCTCCCCTAATTGCCCAACTTCTCTTTTTGAATGAGAAAATAAAGAGTTTTATACAAAGATTTCAATAATTGTTTTACATAACTGTTACATAATTATTTATTTAATAAATAATCCTAATAAATTTGAAACTTTAATCTTTTATCTCCATGGTTTTTGACAATTATAAAAATACCAATTCCATTGAAACCAATTCCTGCATTAAAAAAAAAAGTAGAGTTAATCCTTTGGATAATTAGATAACGACATGTAAATAGAAGAAGTAAATGTTCTTTCTTTATTTCACTAACAATTTCTGTACTATATAAAGGCTTTAGAGTCAATCCTTCGGATAATTAGATAACAACAAGTAAATAGAAGAAGTAAATGTTCTCTCTTTACTTTAATAATATTCTTTGTAATATATAAATGCTTTAGAGTGCATAAAAAAATTAGATTTAATCTTTTGGATAATTAGATAACAATAGGTAAATAGAAGAAGTAAATGTTCTCTTTTTACTTCACTAATATTCTCTGTAATATAAATTCTTTAGAGTTAATCCTTTGGATAATTAGATAACAACACATAAATAGAAGAAGTAAATGTTCTCTCTTTACTTCACTAATATTCTCTGTAATATATAAATTCTTTCATGACCTAATTTCTGCAGTAAATCTAGGTAAAGCCTTTCTAACAATATTCTAAATTTTGTTTTATATAAGTCTACTAAATAGCTCTCACAGTAAACCAACATAAATCCTGCTCAACCTGTAAACAAAACTCTAGTTTCTAAAATATATTTACTTAATCCTCCTCAATCATGTGATAAAATGTTTCACTTCTATTTCACATGAATTTACGCAAGTAAATACAATCTGAAATAAACCCTCAAATAGAAAACCAACGAGTTTGAAACAAATATTTTCATGAAGACACATTTATAGTGGAGAAAATCCTAAACTCACACCTAAGGTGCAAGAATAACCAACCTACGGATTAGAACGACTTTTAACGGAAGGTTGAGATGTTATATCGGGTGAAGAACTGAGGGGAGGTGGTTAATGAGCCATTTGTGATCCGATGAAATCTGAACGGTGGGTCTTTTTTAATCAGAGGATGGTCATTTCAAATCGGGTGGTAGGGTGGTGGTGAATTAACTTCCCTCTTTTCACCCGATGACCTCAACGCCACCGGTGTGGGGCCTCAAAACATTAAATTGAAATCAAATAATATGTTAATATTTTAATATAAGCCTTTGACCAATAGTTTCAAATATAGATGTGTTTCATAATATATCTCAAAGTATAGTCATTTCATATTTAATCCCCGGTCAATAAAATTAGTACTTTTCCTTTATTTCTTAAACTTGTTCTTAGAATTGTGAAGGAAAACCAGAGGTAAATGCTATTCATATATCTCATGTTTCTTTACAAACTCTCTTAGTAAATATGAGAAAATCTTAAAACTAGAAATTGCACCACATATTGCAAAGGAAACATCATAAGGCGATGGCATATGGATAGGCGACACCGTCATGATGGGCCCAATGACAGGAGGAGCAACAATTGAGCCAAAGATACCAATATGGGGCCTTAAATTGGGTAAAGAAACAAGCATTGTATGATGTGCAATCAAGTCATTCATATAATTGACAATAAGGACAAAAATCAAGAAAATTTGAGCCAATTGAGGTGTTAATGTATAATCAATTGTTTGAAGGATGAAGAAGAAAATGAGGGAAATTCAACTAATGGGATTTCTAGTTTGAAGTCAATATGTATTGCTAGAAAAGGATAGTATATTTTCAGCGCAAATCGAGGAACACATAGAAATCATAAGAAGCACATTTGTGTAGTGGAAGACAAAGACCATGAGGCAAAAAAACGAAGAGCTATTTCTTAATTAAAGAGAAAAAAACATGTGACCATGAACAAACACATGAATAGGCCATGCTCTTAACCACAATTGTGTGACCTTGAAATTTGTCCCCCTTGCAATAGGTTCCACAAATAGGCCACAAGAGATTGTGATTATTGCACATAATTAGCGTAATGCATGGGTTTCCCAATAGTAACTCCATGAGGAGCATAATGTCCGGAATTCATAAAAAACACCTTCATGTAGTAGAAGACAAAGAATAAGAGGTAGAAAAATGAAGAGTTGTTTTTTAATTAAAGATAAAAAAAAAAACATGAAACTATGAACGAACACATGATCAGGCCATGTTTTTAAGCAAAATTTCGTGATCTTGGCATACGTCCCCTTTGCAACACGTTCTGCACATAGGCCATAGTAGGATGTATGGGTTTCCCAGCAATCACTCCATGAGGCACAGAGTACAAGTTGGGTGAATAATAACAGTGGGAAGAATTAGAAAAATTGCTTTTAGAATTGCTGCTTCCAATTGAGAGAGAAGACTTAGGGGTTCCAATATTAATAACTTAATCCTCCTTCAAAATGTCCCTAGGAATAATATCGATCAAAAAATCGAATATATCAATTTTGGTAATTGTCACAGTTATATTGTTTTTTTGCACGACCCATCTCTTGGTTGTTTTAGTGTGATTCTTGGTTGTTTCAGTGTCATTCCAGGCCCCAAGAGTAAGTTCATTGATGAACATCTCACACGTTTGGAAAACAAAACCATAGCTTTTTTCGATATCAACCTCACATGCTTGTCTGACTTCATTGTTTTCTTGATTCTCGTGAGAGGTAGGTTGTGATTTATGAAATTGATAGTTGCCTTGAATCCCTGCTTCTCACTGGACCAACAAATATCAACTTCCTATTATTTCTTTTGGTGGTGGTACACCAATTGATTCAAACGGGCAGATAAAGATAAAGCAAGTGCATTGACATACAGGGAATTGGGAGGATGCTAAAACTTTTCATGATCCGAGGGTTGCAGAATCTGTGAAGGTGGAAAAAGCATTAGACCGTAATATTGTATCGAAAATAATCTCGTTACAATTCATAACTGACTAATATCGATCTTTAATCCTATGGCAGAGAATATTTCAATCATCTAACACCAAAATCAATGGTGTATGATGACACAGGTGGCATGCGAGGGCAGTTATTCTCATAGGAATGCCTTGCGATATGGACTAAAATAGATTATCTATCAACTTTGAATCATCACATTACTCAATATTTATTCTTATAAAATAGGTAACTTCACAGTATGAATTTCAAAAGATCAAAAGTAAAAAAATAAACTAGTTACTAAACACCTTTATATAATAGAAGTGTTCACGATTTGCAAAAACACATATGCTACCAAATGTTGTAGTTGTGAGGTAGCGCTACCAAGCATGTTGAATCACATATTGGGCAAGAAACTCAATGAGCTCAGATATCCCCAACTCTTTGTTTGAGTTATTCTTCCTGATGCTCTGCACTAGCAATCACTACTGCGTAGTCAAATGCATCCCTCTAGCTGCTGATATGCGTGGATCTACTGCATTGCTCCCTTTGCCTCAGAAAGAAAGCAATCTGGAACAATCTTACCTCTCTTTCAGCTCACTCAGAGAGAGATTTTCTTGCTAGTCTAGCCCTCCTGGCTTGGACTGCACAATCAACTGGGAGATCGATCTACTACTTATGCAGCTCTTGGGTCCCAGCTTCAACAACGCTGCATCTGTTGGATCTGTTCTTTGTATAGCCTACACTAAGATTAAACAAGATCTTAAACCATGTGAAAATTACGTCAAGCTTAGGAATCCTACTGCAACAACTGATGGAAAGTCTTTTTATTGTTATTTACTTAACAAATTATTTACAGTGTTCGACAAGCAAATATTGAAATCCATTCACCACAACCTACACAAACAAACTACAGAAAGATTACAAGTGCAGAAAAAAAAATCTGAACATACATAGATCACACAACCATTTGACACAGTTATTTTTTGACTAATGTCCCCGGAAAAACCCAATGCGGGAAAACCGGTGCAGTAGAACTGAGGGTTTATATATTATGTAGTAAATTTTGAGTACAAATTTATGATTAAAGAGACTATCAAATCATACAGGAAAACTGACA
This sequence comes from Pinus albicaulis, assembly GCA_034641835.2. Lineage (NCBI taxonomy): Eukaryota > Viridiplantae > Streptophyta > Pinopsida > Pinales > Pinaceae > Pinus > Pinus albicaulis. The sequence continues at coordinate 826,637,191 of CM076579.1, read as the reverse complement.
GAAGAGATCTTGTGAGACAAGCCTTACTCCTCCACAGGAACCCGACACTGATCTGCACCTAAGGCTGGACTGCCCTAAGATGCCTCTGTGTCACAACTATGGTTGCCCTCTACCTCTGCACTAGTCTCACTGCTGGCTGGAAATTGAAGCCTTCTGGCCTCTGGAAAATCTCTTTGGTATCTGACACTGGCTCTGCGATGTCTCCTCAATAGGAAAACAACTTTCCCTCTGGCTCTGCGTAGTGACTGCGTAGGTATTGCGTCATTGGCTCTGCGTTGATGTTGTGGCTTTCTCTGTCTCTACTACTATGTACTCTCCAGTTCAGGAAACCTTCCAACCGGAACTACTGCCCCTCACTACAATCAAGGATCACTTAGATCTGATTTTCATCCGAGCATTTGCTCCGTTAGAAAAATTTGATCTCTAGATCCTCTCCGTGTCTCCACAAATGTGTTTTCCAAATGACCCTTCAAGTCCTTCTTATAATATTCCCGTTGAGGATTCAACGGCCTAGATTAGATCTCTAATCAATGACTAAGATTAGATTTTTACTTGATCTGTTTATTCTAGATCATTCTCACTCATATTCTATTAATACACTTTAATTATTTTATTTTCCTAAGTTTAGACTTAGGGTCCCTTTAAAAATAATTAATTATTTCTATATAATTCAATTTGAGTGGAAATTCGCCAAACGGTTTTTGGGTTATCTGGAATACATGTGTCTAAGCCTCTCCAAAAAATTTGAGACTTAGAGCACATCCGATGCTACCCCAAATAAATAGTGTTAACTTGGAAAAATGATCCTTTGACATGAATAATGTCCAATAACTAGGCTATGATATCGATGAGCAAGGAGCGGATGTGGATCCAACACAGATCCAAGTCATTCAAGATTGGCCATCCTTGACAACTCTAACATATTTTCGTAGCTTCTTGGACCTTGCTAACTTCTACTGAAGATTCATGTTGGGGTTTTATTATATAGTTTTTCCCTTCAATCAAGTGGTTTGAGTCAAAACATAAGGCATTAAGTGATCCAAAGAATTTCCTTTCCTCTACACCATCCCTCACCCTGCTAGACTTGCAATGGCCATTTGAGATTGATACAAATGCCTTTGACTACACTATTGGTGTATTCCTCACTCAATAAGGTCATTCTGAGGCCTATTACAATGAAACACTTTATGATGTTATTCGAAGATACCCCATCTATGATAAGGATATGTAATCCATCATGCATGCATGTCAACAATGGAAGAATTATATTTTGGGGAAGGAGACGACCATCCACACTAATTATAGGACTTTACATTTTATGCAAACATTGTTAGAAACTAGGACTATATTGAGAGGGGGGTCGAATCATTATTGTAGGAATTTTAACAATGTCTTTGACTAATTAAGAATTCTAGGACACCAATAAACACTTCAGCAATTAATTCATATGAGTATCACAAGAATAAAAATAATAAGCAAAAAATATCACACATGTATTTTTCAAACTTTTCTTCAATTTACTTCATAATGGAAAGCTTCTACTTCTTGTTACAAATTTATTTGGCTGCAACCAGAAGGACACCAATACTCCCTAATTTATGAGCTAAAAAATAAAGGAGAAACAACCCCTAGTTTATCAACTACCACTAAAAGGAGATACAAACCCTGACTATTTACCAACCACTACTGGAAGGAGCTACAATATTCATTGATCTACAAGATGCTACTTGTTTGACCTCCTTGATTCATATTTCATTCAATTTTCAAACTCAAATAATGAAGGCTACTTCCTTTCATAAAAAAAATAATTACTTACCTCAATTACTCACCCCAAACACCATAAAATCATCTTCAACAATCTTTGATTACTGATCAAACCACCATACACATATCCCCTTTTTTCACACACATCTTAGCACCCTTCTTGCAAATTCGCTTATGCTTATATATAATTTGAGTTGATAATTTTAGTTATTGAACATCAAATCTTTTTCTTGCATGCATATTTATTTTTCCTTATCTACCACTTTTGTCAAGTCTTATGGATGTGTTCTTTAAGTCTTATAACTATTCTTCCCTGTCTATATAATAAAACCTGAGTTAAATTGTCCAAATTTGCAATTCTATATTTTTTAGAGGCTTTAGTGGAACTTTTCTAAACTTGGCTTACCACCAGATTTGGAAAAATCGCCAAATATACTACCAACTTTTTCCATGCCACTGCTGAAAATTTCTTTGACTGCTAGTATCCTCCACCGATTGTTGGAGTGCTTGCCAAAATGCAATTTCACCATATGACCTAGAGTTGTGACCAAGCCTGTTAAAATTGGAAAACAGGGCCAAAATCCACAATTGACAGCTCATATGATGGAGTCGATATTTTTGTTGGATTCATCTTTTCGAGAGTTGCAAGATTGATTTAAATATCATCTTGTTTGGATGAGCAGAAGTGTGATTTTGAATTTAATTTCTCACACATGTGCAAATTGTCATGGTCAGACAGAAGTCTAATGTAGGCTCATAAGCCCCAATGGATGTGTCTCCACCCTCATTGAAGGATATAAATATGAGAGATCTATTCCTCATTTTGGACACCATCATATCATCACATACATTTGTCTCTCCTCTCATCATTGGTTCGTACATCCTTGGAGCCTCTCTTTCTCCCTCTACCTCGCATGTGTGGATGAAGGACATAATTATGGGCATAATTTCATTTGTTTTAGGGATGTTTTGTAGAGCATTGACCACCATTTACTTTGGGTCAAACTCCCTCAATTTACTGCGTTCTTGGGGCAGGAACTTCAATCTCTCTAGGCTGCATCCCTTGGCACTGAAATCGAGATTTTCTGAGCACATTGACCAACATTGAATTTTCTGTTGACCGAGTTTGACTGAGTTTTTTGGATATGTTTTTAGCTTATTTGGATTACTACTGGAGGCCACATCGACTAAGGTTGACCAAGCTGATTGGGAGGAGTCTTCTTGTTAGTTTGACCAACGTCGACTTTCTGATTAGGGCATCATGTTGACTGTTGTTTGACTAAAGTATTGGGAAAGCGTATTTTGTATATTGTACTTTCTCTCTCTGCTGAACTTCTGAAGAATAATAAGAAGATTTTATCAAAGGGTTTTCCCCACATTGGGGTTTTTCCCTAGAATTTGCCAAATATTGTGTCATCTTTTCTTGGCTTGTCTTCTACTTATTGTCTATGTTCTATCAATATTTACTGTCAATGTTAATGTGATTGATAATCTGGAAATTGATATTGGGCTAATAAGAAAAGATTGAAGTAAATTGCTCTAAGCATAGAACATACCATTGTTATAAAAAATTAACATGGTATCTGAGCTCAGGTGAAGACAAAGCCCAAGCAAGAGTGAGAAAAGCAATCACTGAAATCTATTGGACAAGGACAAGGGTCAATGGCTTCCTCATCATACTTCAAATCTGATGACAAGCTCAATGATAAGTCTGATTATCATGCTTGGAAAATGTCCTTGGACTTGATTTTGGAGGAACAAGAAGTTTTGGACTATGTGCAGGGAAATATTACTGAGCCTCCTTCTAATGCACCAATTGCCACTAAAACAAAGTACAAGAAAGGAGAATTCAAAGCGAAGAATATCATCAGGGATTCTATTCACAAGCATTTGGTTGCTTATATATTCGCGCTGGGCACATCTAAGGAGATGTATGACAAATTGGTTGGCATGTTCAGGGCTAGCAACGTAAACCAAGTTCTATTTTTGAAGAATAAGCTGAAGGACATCAATATGGATAAGGGAGACAAAGCCCACTCTTATTGCTCTTGGAGGTCTTCCCCGGGCATGGTATGTATTCAATACCAATATTCTCAACAATAACACGATTCTTGATTTTGATGAATTGTTGACAAGACGCACTCAAGAGGAGACGAGGATGATGGAGAGAGACAAACCCTCAAATGGAGATGAACCTACTGCTTTCTTCGCTCATGCAAAGAAGAAGAATGCTGGTCCAAGAAATAAAGATCAAGGAGGATCAGGATTCAAAGAAGGAAGGAAGGGTAGATGTTACAATTGTAACAAGTTTGGCCATTATGCTAGAGAGTGTCCCAATAACAGGGATACACCCCGAGATGATGACTACAATAACAACAACAACTTCAAGGGAAATGGAAATCAAAGGAACAATAGGTTCAACAACAAAGGAAAGAGGAAGGCTCCCACTACACGAAATGGAAATGGTCAACCTTCCAAGAGATCAAGAAATTCCAGGTATGATGAATCTTATGTTGTAGATAACAAGCAAAAATAATTTCTTCTTATATCTACCCTCTCTGCTACCTCTCCTCCTGACACCCTGGATAATTGGTTGATTGATAGTGGTGCCTCAAGGAACTTCACTGGATATAAAGAGGTCCTCTCACATTTGATTGAAAAGAAAACAAATTTGGAAATTATACTTGGAGACAACGACACCTATCCTGTGAAAGGGACAGGGACTGTGACTCTTTATCTAAATCAAGGTCAAATCCTTCATCTATAAGTTGTGTTATATGTACCTGACTTGAAGAAGAATTTAGTGTCTATTTTGGCGATGGAAGATAAAGGATTCAAGGTGGCATTCATTGATGGAAAGGTACGTGTTTGGAAGAAGAATTTCAAAGAAGCATCCACTCTTGGTTTCAGGGTTGATACACTTTATCAGGTTGGAGGAAGTCCATTGGGAGCTATGACATGCAACACAACTCTTCAATTCGAATTATGGCACCGAAGGTTTGCCCACCTTCATTATAAGGCTCTTCCTGAAGCAAGGAAGATGGTCACAGGTATGCCCGATTTCAAAGTTGATCATGAACGTGTTTGTCAGGGTTGTGACGAAGGGAAACATACAAGGGGACCATTCCCCTCAAGTGATAGCAAGACTACTGACATTCTTCCACTGATTCATTTTGATTTATCTGGTATGTTTCCCGTAACATCCTTGGGAGGATATTTGTATTATGCTATTTTTGTGGATGAATTCTATCGCAAAACTTGGATATATTTCTTGAAGAAAAAGGACGAAGTATTCAAATGGTTTCGCCTTGGTTGAAAATCAAACAGGGAAGAAAATCAAGATTTTGAGGACTGATAATGGAATCGAATATGAGTCAAATGAGTTCAATGAATATTGTAGGGAAGCTGGCATTAAGAGGGAGACCACTACTGCTTATACTCCCAAACAAAATGGAGTTGCCGAAAGCAAGAATAGAACCATCATTGAAGCTACTTGTGCCATGCTTCATGACCAAGGCCTACCAAAGTTCCTATGGGGAGAAGCTGCCAACACTGCCGTGTATGTTCAAAATAGATGCCCACATCAAGCTTTGGACACCAAAACTCCCGAAGAAATCTTCTCTGGTAAGAAACCTGATGTTTCTCATTTTAGAATTTTTGGAAGTCCCGTATATTTTCATGTGTCGAAAGAAAAGAGAAGCAAGTTAGATGCTTCTGGAAAGAAGGGAACATTTGTGGGCTACAATGCAACTTCAATGACATATAGAATCTATGTGCCTGGTCAAAGAGAAGTGGAGATAAGTCATGATGTCACCTTTGATGAAGATACTGCCCTTGGGGAGGTTAGAGATCTTCCCATCTCAAAGGAGGACAAAAATGAAGATGCAGGAAAGAAGGAAGAACCGAAGGATGGACAAATTTGTGATGTTGAAGGTCCGATGGATCCCATTGATCCACCTCCTAGTGAGCCCTCTTCTAAAAGAAGACCCTCATGGCTTAGAGATACTCTCGAAGATGTTGAGAGACATATTGCACCAAGGGGAACATTCCGTGAAGTAAGAAGCTGAACAGGAACCAAGGGTACTTAGTAGCCATGAGCACCATTGTCCAATCTGAGCTTGGAATGTTTGAAGAAGCTATGAAGCACTAAGTTTGGAAGGATGGAATGAAAGAAGAGTATGAGTCGATCATGAAAAATGATGTTTGGGATGTGGTCCCTAAACCAAAGGACAAGTCTACATTTGTCACCTCAGTGAAAGTAAGCTGAACAGGAACCAAGGGTACTTAGTAGCCATGAGCACCATTGTCCAATCTGAGCTTGGAATGTTTGAAGAAGCTATGAAGCACTAAGTTTGGAAGGATGGAATGAAAGAAGAGTATGAGTCGATCATGAAAAATGATGTTTGGGATGTGGTCCCTAAACCAAAGGACAAGTCTGTTGTCACCTTGAAATGGCTCTACAAAATCAAATATGGAGTTGATGAAAGTAATGAAAAGTTCAAGGGCAGATTTGTTTCCCGAGGCTTCTCGCAGAAAGAAGGTATAGACTATGATGAAATATTTGCACTTGTTGCTCGATATACCACCATCCGTTCGATTATTTCCCTTGCCGCCTCACAGGGATGGAGTCTACATTAGATGGATGTCAAGACTACCTTATTGCATGGTTCACTTAAGGAAGAGGTCTATGTGGAACAACCTTTGGGGTTTGAAGTTCGATATCGAGATACACATGTATGCAGGTTGAAGAAATTTCTCTATGGGTTGAAGCAAGCTCCTAGGGCTTGGTATGAGAGGATTGATCGCTACTTGATGAAGCTGGGCTTTACACGAAGTGAAGCTGATCCGAACCTATATTTCAAGGTTGATAATGACACGCCTTTCATTCTGGTACTCTATGTGGACGATGTCTTCCTGACAGGTGCAGACCCTCTCATTCATCAATGTAAGAGGGAGTTGGATTTTGAATTCGAGATGAAGGACCTAGGACTGATGCACTACTTCCTAGGCTTGGAGGTCTGGCAAAAGGCAGGTGAGATTTTCCTTTCTCAAGGAAAATATACTGTGAAGCTGTTGGAAATATTTGGGATGGTGGTTTGCAAGTCCCTGACTCCTCCGATGGAACTCAACTTTAAGAAACTATGTAGAAGAGCTGCTAGGCCCGATTTGGGAAACCCTACCGAGTATCGTCAACTCATGGGGGCCCTGATGTTCTTAGTGAACTCCCGTCTGGACACATGTTTTGCAGTGAACACGTTGAGTCAATATATGGTCGAGCCTCATCACATACACTGGATTGCTGCCAGGAATCTCTTGAGATATCTCCAGGGCACAATCAACCGTGGATTGAGATACACTGTTGGGACTTTAAGGCTCCATGGATATACTGATGTTGACTAGGCTGGTAGTGTGGTGGATCGTAAGAGCACATCTGGATGTTGCTTCACCCTAGGTTCTGCTTCTATCTCTTGGATGAGGCTGAATACATTACAGCAAGTATGGCCTGTTGTGAAGCTGTTTGGTTGAGGAAGCTCTTTAGTGAGCTGTTTGGGGATGTGTTGGATACCACCGTGATCTATTGCGACAACTAAAGTGGGATTCGACTTTCAGAGAATACCGTGTTCCACGATTGCTCCAAGCATATTGATATCAGGTACCACTTTATCCTGATACGGTACAGTAAGGCGTTGTAAGGCTCCATCACATTGGGACTAATGAGTAGGTCGCAAATATTCTCATGAAGCCCTTGGGGAAGGTCAAATTCTTAACCTTCCGTGAGAAACTTGGAGTCGTGGATAGACCCTCCTATGAGGGCCCTGCTTGAGTTGGACTTTGAGCTCTGGGAGCTCTGGGGGGCTTGGGGTAGTTGCTTGGAGCTATAAGCAACCATAGGGCGAGGTTCAAATTTCCTTATTGGTGTGATATTCCCCACCATTATGATATTGAGCTAGTTCACCCTCTCGTGATCTATGCCCCACATACATCCTACCCATGTAGTTCGGGACTCATGGGAAGTACCTCTCATTTGGCCAATGAGTTGGGAAATGAGGATAGAGACCATAGCACTACCGATGGATGCATCGTGTATTGCTGTACTCTCTATGCTAGGATGGGTTGTGTCCAACAACTTGATCTGGGATCAAGTCTGGTTGAGGTTTTTACCTCTAGACTGACTTCGGGTCAGTGGAGAGTGGCAAGGTCTTGTGACTCACTCTCGATTAAATCTTCTTCATTATTTTTTCATGGTTCAACAGAGCAGAGCAGAGTACATGGATGGCAGGATGACACAGGATGACAAGATGGTAAAAGATGACAGGATTGCACAGGTTGACAGATGGATTGAAGGGTGGAGTTCTCCCTAGTTGAGAGGAAGTGTTAAAATTGGCAACTAGGGCCAAACTCCACTTTGGACAGCTCATATGATGGAGATAATATTTTTGTTGGATTCTTCTTTCCGAGAGGTGCAAGATTGATCTAGATTTTAAAGATCATCTTGTTTGGATAAGAAGAAGTTGGATTTTGAATTTATTTTCTCACACGTGCAAATCGTCAAGGTTAGCCTAAAATGTAATGTAGGCTCATAAGCCCCAAAAGATGTGTCTTCACCCCATAGTATTAAAAACTGGCCAGGCCAAACCGGAAACCAGTCAAACTGGTTGGTCAGAACCCTGGTCGGTCAAAATCGGTCAAAAAAACCCGGTTGAACCCCCTCATTCGCATAAAATTCCGATCAAACCGGTGCTGACCGGCTGGTTAAGGACGAAACCAGCCAGTCAGCTGCTAACCTGCTGTTGGGACAATAAATTTACCTAGAATCCACATTACAAGAGAGAATTCAAAGGCAAATAGTGAATGCAGCAAGCGACGATCCTGTTCAAATCCAAACAATGTGATGCCTGGGTGTTGTGCTGTAAATATGTTACTGCACACAATACAAACAGGTATATCTTCATCAAACTAGAGAACTGAAATTGGCGATAGGCCTTCATGATTTACAGTTTACTTTGAAGCAGACCATAATCATATATCCCAAAATGCTAAAATACAGCTAAAAAGCCCTTTCGCTTGGCTTGTAAAAGGTCTGATATAAACATTAAATTTGGTTTGGTACAAGAAAAACAACTACCTAGTGCCAGGATTCTACAGAAAATGAGCCCTGGTTGTTTGTTTGCTTTAAAAAAAGGGGTTTTTTTAATTGTTCACATGAAACAGAGAATTCAATGTTTCTGAATTTCACTCTATCTAAACATTTCGTTATCTTTGCTTCCACATGGAATACAATTTATAAATAAATAAACCACAAACACTTTCCTCATGATGACAGTTGTTGTGCTCGTGCAAAAACTTAAAAGAGGTGTGGCACTAGAATGACCAAGGAGGCCTAAGATAGATTCTAGGAGAATTTAGATAAGTGAAAGCACTCAGTATTCTAAATGTAGAAACTGTTTGGTGCTATATCATCTAATAATACAGAAATGCTGATGAAATAACAGAAATATCTAAATTATTTGGGAGGTGTAGACCAATGGTTTGTGTTCTTACTAGGTTTTAGTTCAAATTTTATGAGGAGGGGTTGAGGATGTAGGTCGTCTTTGGGAGAATTAAAAAAAGCTCACACAAATATGGTGATAGCATCCCATTGGTGGATGAATCATTATTCCACACCATATGCAGAATCCCTAAATAAATTATCATGATTCATGTGTACACTAATTTATCATGATTCATGTGTACACTATAGAGTCTAGACTCTGGACTTGTAGTCTGTATTAGGCTAATGGCCTCATAGCTTGTAGCATTTTTTTTGGACTTTATGGGCCATTTGGAGCTTCATTTCTTATGAATTTTTTGATGATATGTATTGCACTCGGTGCCATTTTGATATATTCACCTTTACATGGTATATAAATGAGCAAACTTTGCATATTTTGTCTCTATTTGCTTGGAATCATGGTTGCAAATCTTAAAAATAGTTTTTTTATTAAAAAATAATTATTTAATGTATTTTTTTAAAAGCCGGTTCGTTTAGACTTAACCGGTACCGATTAGACCGGTTCATTCATTAGGTCCACCGGTCCAGTCACCGGTTCCGGTTTTAATACTATGCTCCACTCCTCATTGAAGGATATAAATAAGAGAGACTCATTCCTCATTTTGGACATCACTCAACACATCTCATCATCTCTCTCTCTCTGCTGAACTTTTAAAGAATAATAAGAAGATTTGATCAAAGGGTTTTCCCCACATTGGGGTTTTTCCCTAGCATCCGCCAAATATTGTGTCCTCTTGTCTTCTGGTTATTTGTTTATGTTCTATCAGCATTTACCGTCAATATTAATGTGATTGCTAATCTGGAAATTGATATTGGGCTAATAAGAAAAGATTGAAGTAAATTGCTCTAAGCATAGAACATACCATTGTTATAAAAAATTAACACATATGAACAAGGAAAGGCTATTGGGACTTGGTAAGAGAATCAATTCTTTCAGATACGATCATTTCTAAGTGTTGGAGTAGGTAGGAAAAAATGCTTAAAGGCCTCCATGCATGTGTATATACTCAATAGCGAATGTGGAGAATTTGAAACTATCTAAGGCATCCATGCTTGATGAGGAAAATGAGGGGCAAGGCTTGCCTTCTATAGAAGAATAAACATCAAAGGCTCAAGTAGAGTTAGCAAAAGATTTGGTTTTGTAGGAGAAAACCATAACAACGAGAAGGTTTCAATAAGGACCCAGATAGTTTGGGTTGAAAGGGAAACTTCTAAGCAAGGTGAAGTGGTATTCTAGGAAGAAAGTTGAGGAAATGTTTTCCTCATCTTCTTTAGTAAAAGCTTTTGGGGACCAAAAGCCATCCAACATTGGAAGGTATTATCTAAAATGGATCACTCTATATTTGTCATCCCTTTGGTACATTTTGTGGTGAAGAATCAAAGACATGGAGTTGTAGGGGTCATTTTGAGGATAGATTTTGAAATCATTGAGCATGGCCAAAATAGAAAATTGTTGTTGGGACTAATTATGCACTTTTTGGGGTAAAAAATTTGTTGCATTGGTATGACAGATCATTCTAGTGGAAATTACACGTTGATAGCTTCTAAGTGATCTATTGTATACTATCAGTAGAGATCTATCTTAACTCAAGATCTATCAAGCACCGAGAGAGATCAAATATCTGAAGATGCAAACCTATTTTTGAGCGCAAAACATGAGAAAAGTTTTGCACCTTGAGAGATTTCATTCCTCTCAGTGCTTGGTATATCTAGAGTTAAGATGGACCTATGTTGGTTTTAATGATATCATTTATATTGATATAGATTTTTATAATTTAATTTTTTGATGTTATGTAGCGTTTATTGTAAGTATTAATTTTTTATATGTTTATTAATTAAATTTACATACTTAGTTCTGAAATATCATGGTTACAAATATGAATCATCATTATATTAATCTATATGATAAAATGGATCTTAATTTATAGCTACTATATATATATATATATAGAGAGAGAGAGAGAGATTTTTAAATTATATGTTTATTAATTAAATTAAACATGAAATTCTGAAATATCATGGTTATGAATATAAATCATTATTATTTATTTATTTTTAATATGATATGCATATTATGAAAATTTTCTCGAAAAAGTTGTTTGTAATTTTATTAATAAATGCAAAATTACAAGATAAACAAATCGAATTTGAATCAACTTATTATATTTATTACTTTATTATTGAGTTGACATTATGTTATTATTATAATTATTATTTGATCTAATGCTTCACTACAACATCTCATCTAATGCATTACTACATCTCCCCCATACTATGCTATCAGGCACCTCTCGACACAAAAAACAATGTCTGAGAAAGTTATGACCTCTAGAGGTTTAGTAGCCTTGACCAACATAGAGTTGACTAGATGCCATGTCAACACCCATTAGTCACCCATGTAGAGTTGATATAATGCCCCCATTTTTAGTTCCCTCTATAGTACAACCATGATGGATTTCCATGGTACATAATGGTCGGGTCACAAGAGCAAGATTACATCCTCAAGAGTCTCGGAGGGGTTTTGAGGAGCTTTTATGGGATCTGACAATGTTTGTTTGGCATATTCATCATCAGGAGCAATTCCCCACAACTTGTTTTTGGTTCTATTGCTTTTGGATAATTCTTGTAAAACAAGGTTGTTATTGAGCATAATTTAATTAATTACGCTTAAGGTGACATTCCCAGATTGATATTTGACAAAACCCCTAGTGTAATATCTCGTGGAACTAGAACGAGAAGATCTACAAGATGGGATGCTGTGAAGTGACTTTTAGTGGCTGGAGAAAATATGGCAGGGGATTTACCATTTTTTTGGATTAAAAGTGTCTTTAATTAACCACTTAATTAAAAAGGGAAAGGATTAATTAACGGAAAAAGGCCAAAAGTGACTTAAATAAATAAAAATTCACTTAAGATGAAGTCAAGGAGGAGCTTTTAGAATAATAATAAAATAAAATACTTCTAGAAGGTTGGAGATCTATGTATCGGGCATTTAAAAGGAGGAGGAGGAGATCATTTGGGGACATCTTGGTTTGAGTATTTGTCTTTGTTGTAGATTGGAGAATTTACTTCTTTGCTTCAGTAGCCCTAGGACGAAAACCCTAGTGTGATTTAGTGAGACTGGGCGAGAACCCATCTCTCCCCTTGGTGAATTCATCCAGAATTCACAGGTGCGTTAATCAATTTAGTTTTTATTCTGGAGGCCGATGCAGTATTGTTGCAGATTTCTTGGGAGGCCTTCACTTCAGCGATTTCCATGTTATTGTACTTGCATGTAATATCTGTTGCCTATTAATAAAATAAGACTGAGAATTCTGCATGTATCTCTTGTCCATTTTAAGTTGTAGTTTATGTTTTGTGGTTTTGCCGTTAATTTCATGATAAAAATCTGTGTAATTTGATGAATTAGTTTTATGGCATAATTTTTGAAGAAATTCTTCTAAAATTTAAGTCAAAAATTAATTCGGGATATTATAGTGGTATCATAGCTGTGCATCCTTGCCGGCTAAAGGTTTATTGCAAATCAACTCCGGAGAAGATCAAGGGTTTCATAGAAATTTGTATTCGGTGATCCTCCATAATCAACTAGCTAGAATCTCGACAATTTCTGTGGTTCTCCATAACCACCTTAGTTGGCTTATTATTGTAAAATTTTCAGAAGTTTATTGTTTTGCAGGTGATCTCTGAGGAAGCCCCGTTGTGTGTTGCAGAAGAAATATCTTTTTATTAAGGAGGACAAATATTATATTGGCCCACTTATTTATTCAAAGCCAAATTTAAAAGGTGCCACTTTTTCTTAACGTGATATCTAATCTAGATCTCAGATTCACCCGTTGATTTTATCAAGTATTTGATGTTTTAGTTGTGTCTCCGGATTTATCTTTCATTTTCTAATAGGTCTAATTTCAGCTCCATGAGGAGAACAAAGAGAGAGATTGGGGATAAAGGACAAAATTTCCGTCCGAGCTGCTAATGCTGCGTTCGAACAATCAGGCGTAATAACATTTTTTAGAGCAAAGCTGCTAATGATAGAGTTTTCCTGTCCTTGGTCTTAACGACATTTTATAATCTTCAGATCTTCTCTCGCCATTCATTAGCCTGTCGCAAGGGATCACATTTTCTGGCGTCTTTCATCTCTTCATATTTTCATCGTCTTATCTTTCGTCATATCACTAATCATTTCATCATCGTATCTTTAGCACCTGGACATTTCGGTTGGCTTCTTGTTTGGGTGGCGACTCCACTTATTCATCTATTTACTCCCAGACAAGAATCCCCCCATGATATCCATCTGCTAGCTCTCGATTATTTCTTCTGTTTTAGAATTAGTTTCATGTTCAAGTGGCGACTCCAACTCTTTCATTTCTTACAAGAGTTCCTGCCAAGAAGTTCGCTTCTTGAGGACCTTTTGACTATTCTTGAACACAAATCTATTTCTGAAATCTTAAAGACGATATCATGGATATTTTTTCCCTGTGTAATTTTGCTAATATTCAGGGTTATCCCCATGATCTCCCTCAAATGGATAAATTACCTATCTTTCAAGGAAATGATGCAGTTAGTGTTAAATCTCATTTGTTTGCTTTCACTAACTGGTGGAATAGAATTGCAGTTGCAAATAATAATTTCGATGATGTAAAAATGAAAACTTTTGTTCTTACTTTTGGCGAGGATGTTGTTGAATGGTTTACGGAAAAGCCTGATAATTCATTTAATACTTTTGAATCAATTGTAACTGCTTTTAAGGAAAAGTATGGTGATAAAAGGGAAGATCGACATTTGGTAATAGAAATCAGTACCATAAAAAAGAAAGAAAATGAAACGACTGAAGAATTTAACAGGAGATTTAATGGTATTCTTAGAGAAATATCTCAAACCCATAAACCTCCTGATGGATCTCTTCTGAATTTTTACATTGATGCTTTTGATTCTGATACTTCATATGAGTTAAGGCGGGCTAAAACTGCAAATTATAAGGCTTGTCAATCTTTAGCTGAGGAGATTGAAAAAGATAAGAAAGCATCTGGAATGTTTGAAACTCCAGATTTTGATAGATCTTTGACAGATTCTAAGTTGAAAGAACCTCTAGAAGATGATGATCACCCTGTGAAAAGGTTAATGCAAAAACTTGAAAGCATGGAGCTTAATCATGCTGAGAAACTTGAAATCATGGAGCTTAATCATGCTAAAGAAATAAGTGTCTTACAAGCTAGGTTGGTCCAAATGGAAAGAGCTCGAACGCAGAATTCCCAACCTAGAAATAATAATGCTTTGCAGAAAAGAGACCTATCTTATGAGCAGAGACCGACAAATCAACTTGAGTTCGCAAATCTTGTGGATGAAGTTCCTCCTTATTGTAGAGCCTGTAATGATCTTCATGAAGAGGCTACTTGTCCCGTTATCAAAAGGATCATAGCTAGTAGAATGGCAAGGTCAAGATATCAAATTAATGTTGTTGGTAAGGACTATCACATGCATATAGAAGATCATGAAAGTCAGGTTAAGGAGCCAGCTCAGATGATTAAGGATGTGCAACCCAATCATATGCAAATAATTCAAAACATGGAAGCTAACCAAATCAGTCTTCAAAATAAGATAATTTCCATGGAAGAAAAACATGTTAAAGAAATAAATCTCATGGAAAACAGGTTAAAAATGATGGAAGTTAATCATTCTAATCAGATGTCCATCATGGAAGCAAGACACACCCAGGAAATGAATACCATGAAGGAAAATCACTTGTTGGAAATGAATGCCATAAAGGAAAATCACTTGTTGGAAATGAGTTCCATACAGGAAAGGTTGGAAAAAATGGAAAAATTACATATACAAAAGTTTCAGCCGAAATTTGATTATGAAGATTCATCAACAGATCATGAGACTTCTTGTTTGCCAAAGCCATTCCCATCTCATCACACGGAGGCTTTCACTATGGTTTCAAAGGATGTTGAGAAAGACCAAGCTTATGTGTCACCATTAACAGAGTATATCCAGAATAATATTGGTCACGCTCCAGGTTCTTCAGATATTTTGTACAAACATCTTCAAGATAAGGACAAGAAATCTACAGTGGTCTCATTGCTGACATCACAACCCACTCAGAAGAAGAGAAAGAAGCAAAAAAGAAGAAGTAAGTGGTTTGATTCGTCTGATGGTCGAGAGCAGCTTGACATTCGGATAAGACAGAGTCCTACAATTAGCAAGATTGGACATGGCACATCTGAAAAGCAGCCTACAGACTTGCTTGAAAGCAGGCAAATGCTCGGCATACACTATATTGAGCACATCTGATGCCACAGGGTATCCTTTGTATTGTATTTCTAACCCTACTCCTTGTTATTTCAACATTTCATTTTGTAGTTAGAGTAGATTTATTTTTTCATGTTAAGTAGAATAATGAATAAAAGAAGAGCTTCTATTTTTCATGTACTTAATGTTATATGATGATATTTGGATGGACACTATTTATATAATTTTGTGTGTTTCTTGGATGCAGATTCTGGATTCTCACATTCCTTTGATGAAGCAACGTGTCCCCAAGTAGAGCCGGATGTTGACCACACTTTGTCAACGACCCCATTGCAGTACACCCCCATTTTTCAAATGGGACTTATTATGTTCGAGGCTCATGTCATCCAGATTTCATCGTCGGTCGATAGTTTTTTATAATGATGTAAACCCATTCTGCATGTTATGATGTAAATGATCTAAGTAAGACCGTCCATGTATGTAACAACCTAGGTAAGCCTAGTATGTTGTTGATGATTTCCATCCTAAGAGGTTTTTTGTCTCACTGATTCATGTAAGTGATCGGCAGAGTTTTTCCCTCCAGCCTCACCCCAAAGCTAGGATGGATTTTATCATCAGCATGCTAAGTAAGTCCTAGTGTTTTCTATCGAGTCCCTGTAAAAGTAGTTTGAGCTACTTGGTCTATTAGATCATATTTTGAGTCGCAGAACTGGGTATTTATTTGAGGGTCTATACGAATAGGTATTCCCCCTTCATGTATGTAAATGTATTATTTCATGTAAAGAAGGTTGGAAAAATAATTAAAAAATCCCCTCTTAGTCAATTAATTAAATTTTTTGGTCAATAAAAATAAAAAATCTTAAACCAGAAATTTAATTAATTTAGGGTCCTAAGTTAGGATTAAATCTTTAAAGGCAAAATTTGTGGGTCCTTGGAAAATGATTTTGAAAGCCCCAGGCCAAGGGAATATTGATAATTTTAAGAAATATTGGACCCTTGGGCCTTGGTGGTTAAGTCAAGGTCAAAATTTTGGGGTAATTAACTCAAAAATAATATTTTTGAGTTAATTAAAATTGAATTAAATGATAAATTCGTTTTTCCCCAAAATTTTAATTTCAACGCTCCGGATTAAAAGATAATTAAATCTTTTGGACGGTTGAGATTATTTTGACAAGGATCATCCAAACTAGCCGTTAGAGATCTAGTCCTATAAATTTAGAGGTCTTTGTCATTCTTGAATGATCCGATCTCAGGATCGTGCACTTGCTCTTAGAAGCTCTTGTAAACTTTTTTTTGAGGAATAAAGCAAAGACTTTGGGGTTACAAATCTGGATGTTCCTTCTCAGATCTATGTGGTGAATTCTCTCTAAACTCTGCTACTTGGTTTCTTGCATTTTATGGTTGATGGCCTTCATGGATTAATCTGCATATAGGTATCTTATGCAGTTTTCTGGGTTTATAAAATAGCATTCTGATTTTTCTAAGGGTCTCATGTTGTTTTCTTAAATCTCTATCAGTCTAAAGTTCAGATCTAAGTGTGCAGGGAATTTTTTTTTTCAGATTGGGCGTCTGGGGAAGTCTTCGGTTGGACCAGCCGACTCTCAATAAGCATAAATCTGATAAGCTCTTTATTTGTTAAATTCCGGGTCTATCTTACGATATTTGTGATTTTGCAGGGTTTCGAAGGCTTGTGCCTCTCATTAAAATCTTAATCTCTGAAAATTGTGCTAAAACGGATTCAGATTTGACCATGAGGGTTTTAAATTGTAAATTAGTTGTAAATTTGTAAATTTTTTAGGACTGTGAGGGTTTTAATCGTTTCTTGGTGTGTATCTTCAGATCAGGTTGGTTTATTGCAGATTCAAGGTTCAAATCGATTTTTTTTTTAGATCTGAGGCAGACCTAGCCTCCAAAGGCCAGATCTGGCCTCAAGTGAATACCGTGGGTAAAATCTCAACATTATCGGATTCAAAGAGCAATTGAAAATCAGAGTTTGATGGAAAATTTTTAAATTCTAGGCTTGTTGGGTAAAGTTGGTGTGTACTGGGTTTTCTTCAAACTGCTGCATGAGGCGTCCTCACTGCTGCTGGTCCATCTTTGCTATTCGAATCTTGCAGATCCGTCCATCAGACTTGTCTTTATTTGCACCATTCAAAATGCATTAACATTCCTTCCAAAACAGTCTCCTCATGCTGCATAATTCTTTCCATTGCCATCGACTTCCCTATGCCCTAGCCGTATCTGTAAGGCGTCAATCTTTCTGCCTCATCTCCTTTACGTGTCCTGCCGCCCAGCATTCTCCATTTTCAAAGTGCGTCCAAGTCTGCCTTCAAACTGCTTCAGCATTCCCGTCAGCATCCTCACTCTGTCCAACTCGTTCTCTGGCCATCGTTCCACCTTTCCTCCTGCCACCGTCCAAGCCTGCTCTCCATCGAGGCTCTCCACGCCGTCCAGCCCATACGCTCGACCTGCACAATCGAACAAAACGCACACATAAAATTTAATAAAAACAAAAGCCCTCACGATTTGGTTTTAATACGATTTCATTTTTATTGTATAGCTTCGGTTTCGTTTTTTTTTTTTTTAAGCTTAGTTTGGTCGTTTTCAGTCTAGCGTAGGTGTAGTTTTAGTTTAGATTTAATTCGAATTTTTTTAGGAGTTTCTAATGTTAGCGTAAATTTAGTTAGGATTTAATTTCGTTCTTAGTTCAAGCTTAATCGTAGATTGTAATGTTTGTTAGATTTTTGTTTTAAATTTAGCTTAATTTAGATTTTCGTTAGATTTTAGAAAGTTTCCTTTTTTAGTTAGTTTACCTTTTGGATTTCTGAATCTTAGTTTAGTTTGTTGTTATTTAATTGCTTTAGATTTAACTTAGTTTAAGTTTAGCTTTAAAGTTTTGGTTTTAGTTTTATTCTAGATTTTAGATTTAACTTTAGAATTTAGATTTAGATTTTTAATTTGGGGTTAAAAAAATAAAAAATAAAAAAATTTCAAAAATCCTAAAAAATATAAAATACAAAAATAAAAAAATAATTTTTTTTTTCAAAATTTCAATAGTCAAATGTGCTAATCTTGTTTTTATCTAAAAGTTTGACTATAGAACATTTTGATTGTCGAACTGGGTGATAATTGGAATATTTTTATTTTTCGGAAATCTTTCAAGCAACTGGCGTTTTCATTATTCATGATTGTGGTGTTTTTTAATTGGATATCATCATGATCAATCGTGGTTTAATAAGCAGCAGTTAGCCATCACTTACTGGTTTATAATTGCATAACGGGATTCTGTTTGACTCCATAAGGCACTGGTCTCTAACGTGAAATCTGATTTAGATCTGTGGAATCTCGTTTATTTCTATCAAGTATTTGATGTTTTAGCTGTGTCTCCTGGATTTGTTATCTTCATTTATAAAAGGGTCTACCTCTCTTAGCTTGCAAGGAGACAAGCTAAAGAGAGATTGGCGATAAGAGTGACAAACCCCCAACTGAGCCGTTGTCGTGGTGCCCGGACAATTCAGAATAAGTGCTTAGGCTAAATTCTCAAACTTCGAAATTTAACCCCACTAGCAACTTCCGGCTCTACTTTTACCGCACTTCGAATCAAACAACTTCAAATCTTCATCACCTTACTGCCTGCGTGAGCAAACAAGTCCAAGACGTTAGTACGTGGGCTTACGTGGAGACAACGTAAGACTGCATCACCCTGGCCTCTGCATGACTCTGCTCCTTCTAAAATTGCATTGTCCCTTCAAATCTGGCAATCTGCTACTGCAACTGCTCTCTGTTGCTTTCTGCGGCAAGATTCTTCAGTCTTCTGCTAGAAACTCTGCTAGATCTATAATCGCTCTGCTACCATATGAAAATTTCTGAATGTTACTAATGCAGAAATCTACTATTAGATCTGGTTACACTTCTCCTACATAAACAAGTTATTAATGTTGAAATCTTCAAATTAACATCGAAGTAAACACATAACAGAGTTTTGTCGATTCAGATCTAAAACAGAAAAAGTACATGCACACATAGACAAAGTGACACAAGATTTTCAGGACAATAGGCCCCGGAAAAACCCAATGCGGGAAAACCTGTCTTCTGGCTACTCGAGGGTTTTTATTATTAAGAGTTTTCTGAATACAGAAAATCTGGCTACAACACTGGTAAACCAGACAGAGAAAAATGTAGATCTGTAGCTAACCTGGTGTTCTGAAGCCAAAACGTTGACTAATCCACACCCTCAAACGGGATTTACAAGACTCAACCAGATCTTAGCCCTAGAAACCCCAGCGCTTCCCCTGAAGCCCCTGCGTCAGCCTCTGTGTGCTTCTTCGATGGCCTGGAGAGGGATGCGTAACCCCAGAATGGATGACGCAGTCCCTACGCTGCCCCTGAGGGTCTCTGCATAACCCAATTGGGTTCCCAGCTAACCAGCGCTGCCCTAGAAAGGACTGCGTAGCACCTGCATACCTGAAGCTGCCCCTGCGCTGCGCAGCTGCTGTCCTCTCTGTTGTTGCTGCCTATACTTCTCTGCGTTGCCTCTAGAAGTTGCTCTCTGCCTCTTGTTGATTCTAGGCACTGGGATCAGACCATCCCCTTTGCCTAAACTCCCCTCTGCAGCTGAAACACTTCTGGAAATTCTTAGCAAACCACGCCCTAAAATTCCAGCTTAGCTTCAGTGCTCTGCCTCTATGTGTCACCTCCAAATGACTCCAAGTCTTTCATTTATACTTTTCTCATTGGGAAACCAATGGCCATGATCAGATCTTGAATTGATGCCTAAGATTAAAAGAAAGCTTGATCCGTGTGACTTGCGATAATTTCATCACATGTTTTAATTAATTACCCTTAATAATTTAATTTTCCTAAGTTAGACTTAGGATCCTTAATTAAAATTATTAATTAATTAATTATCTCCCAAACCCGATGAAATTTCCCAAATCCCTTTCTGGGTCTTGGAGATCTTATGCACTCTAGTCCTTCCACAAATTTTGGGAGCTAGAGCACATCCGATGTTACCCCATCACTCGAGAAAACTCAACACTCCCTCTTAGTGAGGAATGTGCTCTAGTACAAACTTTGCTTCACCCCGAAGCTCTGCAATGATCTCTGGTGTGTGTCTCTGCACTGATGCTGGACCTGCTACCCTTCATCACTGTGCTGCTGTTGCCATTCTGTATTGTTGCCCATGATGTTGCCACCGTCAATGCCACATCTGTACTGCAACTCCCTCTCAATCTGTTGCATCCGTGCTGCCATCTATTGCACTGCATCTTCAGTTGCTGAGAGAAACAACTGAATCTCCTGCCCAATCTTTGACAGATAAGTCAGTTGGGTCGCATCCTCATCACTGAAGCTCCATCGGTTACTGATATGTGCTGTCATCTAGAGGATGATGCACAGCAACCGCTCTGCACTGCGTAAGTGGACTCCCTCTACACTGTTGGAGTCACATCAACCCCTTGTGTTGAAATCTCTCACGATACTGTTGCGCTGCGTTGTCCTCCTGAACCCCTCTCTACGTTGTTGCAGCTCTGCTCTGCTCTGCGTTGTTGAAGTCACATCATCCCCTACATTGCTGCTACTACATCTACACTGCGCTGCTCCCCTTAGTCTTTAGATCTGCCTCTGCTTCATCCGTGATTCTCTGCACCAACTGCTCCAAATGTCCCACTACCGTCTTAAGGCTCCCGTAGCTCGGATGTGATCCAAGAGATGAGTTGCTCGAGGATCCCGCCTGCTCTCTGTAGTTGCTCTATAGATCCATGTCCGCCCCACTTTCGTGGTTCATGAGCGCTCATGGCTGCATCGTCTTCTGACCTATCGTCTGCCACAGCAGCCTTGGAAGTAGAAGCTTCCTTGTCCTTCTTCTGTGGACAATTGCTGGCGAAATGTCCCAGTTCATCGCACTGCAAACATTTGATCTTGGAAAGATCACGCTTCTTCTTCCCTTGCTGCCTCTTTTGATGCTAAGGCTGCATCATCTTCGTCTTCCTTCTTCACCTTACTGGATCCCGTGTTGTATTGCTTCTTGGTGATTCTGCAGAGTTCTTCTTGACGTAAAATTGCCCACAAGTTTTCCTAGTCGAGAAGGTCCACTCTGCCCAAGACACTTTGGACATAGGTTTCCCACTCTTCTGAGACCACATTGAGTGCAGTCCTAACCATCACATCGTCCTCCACCTTTGCACTCGTGGCAACCAACTGATCTCTGATTGACTCTAATATGAAGAGAAAGTGCTCCATCTCCTCCCCCTTGGTCATCATGAATGACCGCAGTTGAGTCTCCAGAAACATTTTCCTCTGGACGAACTTCCCTTCATATAGGGTTGTTAAGGCCTTCCACATCTCATTAGTTGTTTTCCTCTCAGCTATACGTGGCAAAATATGGTCCTTAACTCCATCCATTATGAGCCGCTTGGCATGTGTCGCTGCTTCCTCATGCTTCTTCATGAGATCTGCATCGGTCGATGTGGCGAGGACTTGTTCTGCATGGTCTCTTAGACGATACGCCTGCAAGACTACCAGGATTTTGGCCTTCCAGACTACAAAGTTGGACAAGCCATTCAACTTATGCTGATCACATAGCCCGTGAGGTGCTATCTGCTAAGAAAATCTCTCGAAGCTCCTTCTCTCTACGCTAGAGACCTGGATCTAGGGTCCTTTGTGAAATAGGCACCCTCTGCTCCCTCTGACAATTGATTTCCTCTCTTGGAAATCCGCCAAATCAATCAACGATTCAACTCTCTTCGATTCTCTAGTCGATCTGGAAGTTTCTTTGGCTAGAAACACTTTGAGAAGTTGATCTCCTCCCGCTCTTTGTTCTTTGTCACTAGTGCTTAGGCTAAATTCGGAAAACTTCAGAAATTTAACCCCACCAACACCTTTTGAAGTTCTGCAGCTCTGCTTCTAACACTTCTGAATCAGACAGCTTCAGATCTTTGTCACCTTGGTTGGCCTCTGCATGAGCAGACAGTCCCAGCGTTGCCTCTGCGCAGTAAGTATGTGGGCCTGCGTGGAGACTGCGTAAGTTTGCGTCACCTTGGCCTCTGCGTGACTCTGCTCGTTCTGTAACTACGTTGTCCCTTCAGATCTGGGTTTTTGCTGCTGCTGTTGCTCTCTTTGTTGCTTTCTACAGCAAGATTCTTCAGTCTTCTGTTGGAGACTCTGCTAGATCTGCAATCGCTCTGATACCATGTGAAAATTTATGAATGTTACTAATGCAGAAATCTACTATTAGATTTGGTTCTACTTCTCCTACTTAAACAGGTTATTAATGCTGAAATATTCAAATTAACATCGAAGTAAATACACAACATACTTTCACCGATTCAGATCTAAAACAAAAAAAGTACATGCACACATAGAGAAAGTGACACAAGATTTTCAGGACAATGGTCCCCGGAAAAAACCCAATGCGGGAAAATCGGTCTTCTAGCTGCTAGAGGGTTTGTATTATTAAGAGTTTTTTGAATACAGCAAATCTGGGCAAAACATTGGTAAACCCGACAGAGAAAAATGTAGATCTGCAGCTAACCTATTGTTCTAAAGCCAAAACATTGACTGATCCACTCCCTCAAACGGAATTTACAAGACTCAGCCTGATCTTGGCCCTAAAATCCCAGCGTTGCCCCTGAAGCCACTGCGTCAGCCTCTGCAGCCTCTGCGTGCTTCTGCGCTGGCCTAGAGAGGGTTGCGTAACCCCATAATAGGTGACGCAGTCCCTACGCTGCCCCTGAGTGTCTCTGCGTAACCCAGCTGGGTCCCCGGCTGACAAGAGCTGCCCCAGAATGCACTGTGTAGCACCTGTGTAGCTGAAGCTGCCCCTGCGCTGCGCAGCTACTACCCGCTCTGTTGTTGTTGCCTCTGCTTCTCTGCGTTGCCTCTGGAAGCTACTCTCTGCCTCTTGCTGATTCTAGACACTAGGATCAAACCATCCCCTTTGCCTAAACTCCCCTCTCTACAGCTGAAACACTTCTTGAAATTCTTAGCAAACCACGCCCTAGAATTCCAATTAAGCTTCAATGCTCCACCTCTATGTATCACCTCAAAATGACCCCAAGCCTTTCCTTTATACTTTTCTCATTGGGAAACCAACGGCCATGATTAGATCTTGAATCGCTGGCTAAGATTAAAACAAAGCTTTATCCGTGTGACTTAAGATAATTCATTACATGTTTTAATCAATTACCCTTAATAATTTAATTTTCCTAAGTTAGACTTAAGGTCCTTAATTAAAATTATTAATTAATTAATTATCTCCAAAACTGAAACAAATTTCCCAAATCCCTTTCCTGGAGTGCAGGATCCCTATAGTGAGTTGGTCCCTCCACAAATTTGGGAGCTAGAGCACATCCGATGCTACCCCATCACTCAAGGAAAGCAAGCACCATCTTGGGACCAATCATCGATGAAGTGCAAGTAGGTGTAGATGTATCGGTAGGACTGGCTGTAATATCCCCCAGGGAAATAACCAAGGTAATAAACGAAATATGCAGACGAGATATAGAAAACACAATGCGCAGACCGAGATCATGAAACCAATACATAGAATGTAAACGACCATTTTATTAATACGAAAGTACATAGAGAGAGGAGTACAAGAAAATCGAGAATAAATGCACCTATTCCTTGCTAAGGCAGTGGAGCCCCTCTTAGACAAATAATGGTGCCCAACAGGGCAGCGTACATTGACAGAAAGCTAACTCTGAAAGCAGAAGCGGGCCCTTGTGGAGCCTGGCCCGGGCAAAGATAGCTGATATCAATACTCCAAACCCTCACCAATGGAAAACGCTGTCTCTACTAGTGACAGCGCTGAGACAGATGTAGTGCTGGATCACAAACCCCTCCAGATGAAAAGCTCAGCTCCTCAAGGCCAAAAACGCTGTCAAGCCCTGCTCACATGACCCTGCTCATCAGATCAGCGTCCTCCCAGATGGATCAGCGTCCTATATGCTCAGATCTGCTGGATCTGAATCCTGTCCCTCCAGATCTGCGTCCTGTCCCTCCAGATCTGCGTCCTCCTATATCAGATCTACTGCTCTCTCCTCATATCTATGCTAGATCTGACAATATCTCTTCAGATCTGCAACCTGCAAGGCTGGATCTGATGTTATCTCTTCAGGTCTAGGCTGGATCTGCCAATATCTCCTCAGATCTGTAATCTCCCAAGCTGGATCTAATGCTATCTCCCCAGATCTGCCACCTACAGAACCAGATCTGCAAATATCTGCTCAGATCTACAATCTCCAAGGCTGGATCTATCAATGTGCCTTCAGATCTGCGTCCTCCTCTTCCTGCTGGAACAGCGTCCTCACTCCCAGACTGTTCTGCGTCCTTCCTCCTCCTGGTACAGCGTTTTCCCTGCTCAGATCTGGACTGCGTCCTCCCTGGAACAGCGTCCTCACTCTCCAAGGCTGATCAGCGTCCTCTTTCTCCTGGAACAACGTCCTCTTCTTCTCAGATCTGCGCAGCCACAAGAGGGCTTCTTCCTCTCCAATTCTCCTGCTGAAAAGTGCTACCAAGTCCCACTGAAAATGAAGGGTGTTACTCAGAAAATAACCTTACTAGGGCGGGCACTCGAAGTCCCCCGAAGCTAAGGGTGAAACCAGAAATAACCTTACCAGGGCAGGCACTCGAAGTCCCCCGAGGCTAAGGGTGAGATCTCCGACCGGAGACACTCGGTTGCGCTAAACAATGCTGCAGACCGACTAAACAACCGGCGTGCTGAAGCAGACAGAAGTCTAGCTCTCAATATCAATATCAAATCAAGCATACCCAAATGAGGTGAGAACCCCTCCTTTTATAATGCCAAACTCCCTCCAAAACTTAACTGCGTCCTTACTCTCCTTTGACCTGCGCAGTTCACCTTGGGTCAGCCTGATGCCTCCCCATCATACTCATGTGGACCCCCCAAGGCCCCCTCTCTAAGTTATAACGTCAATCAACTAGGAAAAGAACACTTTATTTATAAAGTGAGGTGACTAAAGTGAGGTGACCCCTCTTATTTCTCACTTTATTTATTACTTCTAGCTAAAGCGGCAAAATTAAACAAAAACGAAATATTCCAATTAGCAAAGCTAATTGGGAATATTACAGTCTCCCCCGGCAAAACGTTGCTTGTCCTCAAGCAACTGAAGTGATGGATGCTGTAAGATCCTCTCATCCTCCCAAGTGGCATCCTCATCCGGCAAATTCTTCCATCTCACCAAGAACTCTCTGATCTTCCTGCTCCGCAGCTGCCTCTCCCTGGTGTCAATAATGGCCTCCGACTGTAACACCAAGTGCCCCTCATCATCTGTAGGCGGTAGCTCCCCGGTGG